>JAEQBH010000906.1:2135000-2165000 GCA_016808115.1 Tetrastigma voinierianum | reverse complement strand
AAAAATAAAAATTTCATTTTAAGTGTTTAGATGAAAATTTGAAATAAAGAAGTTATGAAAATTGTTATTCAAAACCTATTTTTGTCAAAACCCGATAAAATTCCAGGAATTTTGGAAAAAGTAGCAAAAATCGTAATTTTGAAGTTAAAAAAATCCCAGTAATTTATTCTCTAGATCTCAGGATGATGAAGCGGATTACCCAGTTGGAATCGATGCCGTAATCCGTAGCAGCGTAAAATTCGTAGAATTCCGGGACGGTGTCGAATTTACCGTTTACCAGGCATCGCGGTTCGGGTGCGAAGTAAGCGATTTTTCGATCGCGACAAAAGTCTACGTAACACGTACTCATGGGCCATAAGTGGCGTAGTGAAATAATGAAAATGGACGGCTGAGATAGTGTCGAATAATGGCGGGAAAAGGAATGACATAAAAGTCATTTTGGAATTCTTAAGTTAGAAAAAAAACGAAATAGCCCAGATAAATCATCTGTTTATTCGTAATGAGAATTAGCTTATTGGAAAAAAAATCAGATGCAGTAGCCATTTTCGTTGCTTTAGAGAGAGAAGATCAAGCTTCTCTCTAGATTTGCAAGCGATCCGACCGTCGGCAGTCTTCGGGACAAGAATTTGCTACGGAGGGAGCTTCGTGTGGGTGCAGTTTGAGTTTGAGCTTAAACTCCATGAGGTGAGGTTCTCCTATAGTTTCCCACTTTATTTAAGTGTTTTGATATTTCGGTTGGTATGAACGACATTGATCGAGATCCCCAAAGCTTATGGGACGGTGTCCCCAATTTTGGAGCCATGGTGCTGACTAAATACTTTGTTTTAGGGGCTGTTGGTCGGTAAATCATGAAATTTGTGAAATAAATCATACTTTGATGTGAAGAGGCCGGGAATCAGCCGTGAAACGAAGTTGCCTAAGCGAGCGATGATTTGTGATTCAGGGACTAGTAACCGGGGACACTGTTCGAAGCGATCTTCTCAAAATATTTAATGATTAATGTGTTAGTCGAGTAATTAGTAGAATTGCTTGTGATCCTTAGCCACACGTGAGCTTATTTTGGTGTGATGACAAGAAGTATAACATGATTGTGTGATTTAATTTTTAGCATGCATGATATCCATGTTTATATGTTGCATGTGTTGCACTGTTTGATGGAATTGTATCGTGCATTCTATATGCCTTTGGGACATCCTAGGGCGGTGGGGTGATGCATGAGGTAATTCTTGAAATGATTTGGAGGGTAGTCTACAAAAATAATAATTATCGGAGGAGTAGTCCACTAAGTATCAATCGTCGGGCATTTAGTGATATACATCGAATTAGTCCATAAATATTATCAATCGTCGGAGACGGCCCAATTGATATACACACATCGGAGGGTTGTCTGAGCAAATAAACATAATTCTCATACGAGGCTTAGGCGGTGTGAGGGAGTCGGTGAGGACTTCGGGTATGAGGTGATAAGTTAGACATTCAAGTAGGATCATGCATTTAGCGAATGAGTGTTTATATTAGACATTACCTTTGGCAGGTGGAGAGTAGCCCACTTAGGTGAGTCCTCAGGCACTAGCTCACCTGTGAAGAGATATTATTTCACAATTTTAATGAAGCGTGCGAGGGATGGCTCGTCTAGAGACGAGAGTTTAGAAAGCAGTTGGCTTTGGGTTATGATGTATTACATGTATTAGTGCTTAATTTTAATATATGTTGTATAAGAAAGAAAAATTTGAACTCTTAGACTATAGTTTGGATAGTTGGATCGCATTGTTATGAGTATTTGGTTTATGAGCCTAAGTGGTCGTTTAATCATAAAAGCGTATATTAGATTTGTTTTGGACGAGGGTTTTATGCGAGGTTTTGTATTTGGGTAGAGCTCCCACGTTACAAAGGAGAGTGCCGGGTACTAAATGAAGAATGTCGGGTCACGGAGCATTCCACCTCCTTGGGTTAACGGTGTCAACGGACCCCCGGGATCGGGGCGTCACATATTTTTTCTTTGTGTTATTTTATTTGCTTATGATATTGTATGTATTATGTAATATTATTATGATCGTAGATTCAAATCAAGGGAATGACAAAAGTAAAGGAAGAATTGGAGAAAAATATAAAACATGAACTGCTGAAGAAACCAATGAGTTGCTAAAACTTATGGTTGATGCTGCAAATTGAGTTTGACGTGATAACAATGACTTGTTAAGCAAAGTTACAATTAAAAGAAAGATACTTCCTACACTCAATGAAAAACTTGGGTGTCAAAAAACTTATTCACAATATTTAAGCCGTTTGAAATGGTTTAAACAAAGATACAATAACTATTGTAATCTTTTGCGATTTAGATCTAGGTTTGGATGGGAACCTATTACAAAAAAAATTTACTACTCCGGATGAAGTTTGGGAGGACTACTTCAAGGTAATGCTTTTTCTTTTTTGTTTAAATTTATTTTCATAATATAAGGTATTGTATATATGTTTCATATACTAACATTCTTTTTTATTTGTTATTCTTAACTAGTTTCATCCTAATCATAAAAGTTATCATGTGGATACTTTTGGAGACTATGAAGACTTAATGATTGCAATTGGAAATGAAATTGCTATTGGAAAACATGCAATTGGATTAGGGGACTACACTGATGCAAGAACATATGAGGATGAAGAATATAGGGGTCATACCATAGATGATTTGATTTATGATTCTAATATTGCAACATTCACATAGAGTGATACACAAGATTTCTTGTATAAATCTCCATCTTATGAACGCTCCACTTCCACACCACCTTCAAAACTATGAATGTAGATGTCATGCCCCTACCCCCGCCTGGGTGAAGAGAGGGGGCGCAACATGGGACTGAAACTCCTTAACCTGCTTTTCGGACATTGGTAAGCCCATTTCATATATAATTTCATAATGAAATACAACTTGTAATACAACCACTGTAGTGGTGTTTAAATGTCTTGCATATACATCTCTGATCCCATTACTTGTGCCTGACTCCCTTATTACAAAAGCTTACATTTATTCAAAACCAAAAATCAAAACCTACATCGAGTGGACTCTATTATTGTGTTGTACATTGTATGTGGAATGCCTCATATGTCTTCTTCATTTTTACACGGATGCTGAAACACCGTGCTAAACATAGCTTAGTGGAAGCGAATAACGAGATATATGACCACTTGGGTGGTCCACATACATACAACAAAATGGATTTATCGAGTTTACTATACTTGAATCCTGCTTGAGTTTTCATACCAGCATAATTCTTACTCACTTGGGTTTCCTTATCTTCCGTAGGAGTTCGGAAACGAAGATCTTGTGCAAAAAGGTACCTGGGCATTATAGGCTGAAATTGATTCTTGTAACTCACTGGCCAATTTATTATTCAGTTGCTTATCATATAAATGTTTGTCTGTATAGACGGTAGCAATGAATGAGAGGGGCGACGCGTGCCAGGCTCGGCATAGGGTGTCAAGTGAGGGTCATTTTTCCTTCACGTATATAAACTTTAAATAGTTCCATTCAATGTTAAACAATTAACTTGTATTATATTCATGGCTGATTACTAAAATATATATACAAGCTCCATATATGGAAAGTGTTCAACATTTACAATATTTACATTGGTTTACAAAATTGCCTTCAAAGAGACTAAAGGTCTTCCGGTGGGCACTATTGATGTGTGGCCTTTGGCTGGCGATGTGGATTGCCCGGTCTCTTGGTTTCCTCTTCAGCCTGGATTGAACACCGTGTTCAGCTTTGCGCTTAATTAGTAATACACATCTGGATGACCTCATTCAGGGTCACTACACTTCTACAAATGCATATAACCTGAGATAACATTCTGATTCTTATCATTTCTCATATATATATACTTTTCATAACAAGTTTCATTTCTTATCATCTTCCATATACTTTTCATGTCATCTTGTACTTTACTTCTTGTTTTTGTAACTGTATACTATCATCGCATAGCAGTGCTATGCTTCTCATATCATGTCATATATTCTCTACATTTCATTTGCATATACCTATCATTTTCTTTTATGTTTCATGTCTGCATAAACCTTAGAAGTGGATATAGGAAACTATAAGGAACTTGAAGGCGCTTGTACTCCTTGTGCTAAGCTTGATGGTCTATGAGAGCCGAAGGCGTTGTTTCATTATGGGAGCAATGACCATCTATAAGGGCTCGAAAGGCGCTGTGGTGACCTTCGGGGCCACATGATCCAGCAGGATCTATCATGACCGAATGGGCCTCAAATATGAACTGTATCATGCGGACTTGGTTTCCTAATAGGCATGCCCATCTATCCTCTGCCGGGTTCTAGCGGACAATCAATATGTATTTATGTTCAGTATATATCTCATATTCGATATATATTCAATCAGTTATTCATATCTTTACATTTCATGTCTCATTATATGCATAAGACTATGCTTACCATAGTAACGCAGGCTATTTATGAATTCATATGAATAACTATGGTTACCTCTGAGGGCCTACTGTTTTTTCATGATTTCTAGAACATCTTGGTTGAATTTTATCAAGCTATCTATGGATGGATTATTGGCTCAATGGGCTTTCCATGAGTCGAGAACACCGGTCGGAGTTAGGCAGAGGAGTTATGACCTTAGAAGTTGGAGGTCATACATAGAACACCCAGACAGCGTGTGTAGAATCGGTGAGCTCGGTCTAACACACTCGATGCGAGACCTAATATCCTCCTTAGAATATCAATGGATTCTTGACTCAATGGGGTTTTCCATAGGAGTCGAGACACCTAGTCGAGAAATTCGGACGAAGGAGTTGTGCCAGAGTTGGAGGTCATCGTAGTCAACTGGCGTGCGACTGGCTGAACGGTGACACAGGCTGGACCAGGCTGACCTGACCTCAGTGAGTAACAGTCTGACACCTCGGTCCTGACACCTAATATTATCTTCAGGAATATGAATGGATTGCTTGACTCAATGGGCTTTCCACTTAGTCGAGAACACCGAATCGAGTTCGGACGAAGGAGTTATGACCTTCCCTAAGTTGGGAGGTCAAGCGTGATCCCAGCCGAGACGAGCTAGCTGATGGCCGCTACGGGATGAGGTGTCTGCGGCCTTTGCTATGAGGTGCACTGGCCTGCGTTGTATGGTCTGGCGACCTTTCTTTGCATGACCTCTATGGGCTGACCTCTGCTTGAATTCTTCTATTCGAGTAAAATACCATAACTTGGTCTCTGAGGGTCAAGAATTAAAATTAAAGAAGCCTAACATCAGATTTCATTGATGTGGCTACAATTACCAGAAGAACTGCCATTCTATTTATATCTGACCCAAAAACCCGTTCTAGGTCGGATAGTTGACCCGAAGCTGGCGGGCGGCCGACCCGAGATCTAGCTGAGCGACCTCGGTAAGGACCATAACTTGGTCTAAAGGGTCAATCGAGAAATTCAAAGTCTAACATCAATTTCATTGATGTGGCTACAATTACTAAAGACTCACTTCCAAATTCCCTTTATTTCTTGCAAAAAAGAAGTTCTAAGTTCGGTAATACTTAGGATCAAAAATACGAAAAATTTACTTGGTTCAAATTGCAGCATTTTTATCCCAACACAACTATAGGAGCCTTAGAACTTTTCTCAACTCAACCCTACGAAATGAGTTTAGGAGTTCCCCAAACCCAAACCGTACACAAGATAGAGGTTCTAAACCATGTTTCTAAAGCCCAATACAGACCAAACTAGACCTCCATACTCCCATAGTTTCCATACAAAACTATGCTCAAATTCCATACCAATATAATAGTTCCATACAACTTTAGGAACATGTATCCATGCACAGTGATCTTCTTTTCCTTTCCTTCTTTCTTGTTCTTTTCTCTTCTTCTTCTTCTTTTCTTCTTCTTCCCTCTTATAGTGTTTGCTCTCACTTGCTCCAAGACCAAAAAATGAGATATTTATTTTGGTGTTATCCTTATTTGATCTTATCCCCTTTTTATTTCACTTTGGTCCTCCAACTCTTCTAATATTTGCAATTCAATTTCTAATATTTTTACAATAGCCTCAAATCTTCTTTATTATTTTTAATTTAACTTATGCATATTCCTACTTTTGTTTTTATCTTTATTTTATTCCGGACAAATATACTGTTACTTTTATTATACCTAAACATGTTATAAAACCGTTAGGGTATAATTTGGGGTGTCTGACAACACAATATGTACCCGAGTGCGGTACAATATCGAAGCAGACGTGCCTGCCCACGTACTTGAAGTGTTGTAGCCGCAATCTCTGGGATCGTTGCGAGCAGAGAGGCGTGCTTGCCGCATGCTGGAATGTGTCGTAGCACAATGCAAGAGTGTCGTCGCACTGGTCAAATGTCCCTATTCATTCACTATCCGGTCTCCAACAAACATACAATTATATCTGTTTCCGAGCTTGTTATTTTGTTTTTAATCATAGTAGCAAATAAGGGGCAAGGAACGAAGCGACGAGGTAAAGAGCATTTTTCATATAACTTTTATACATGTACTGACCCTTTCATTCGAAATTAACAGAAGAACATAACAAAAACAGGGTTACAAAATTGGTAATCGGACCTTAAACAACTTTGAGTATCGGTACTCAACATCCTCTGGACCTTAAACCACTTTGAGTACCAGTACTCAACTTTCAATATCAGTACTCAACATTCTCTGGACCTTAAACCACTTTGAGTACCAGTACTCAACTTTTAGTACCAGTACTCAATATCCTCTAGACCTTAAACCACTTTGAGTACCAATACTCAATATCCCCTGGACCTTAAACCACTTTAAGTACCAGTACTCAACTTTCAGTACCCGTACTTAACATCCTCTGGACTTTAAACCACTTTGAGTACTAGTACTCAACTTTCAGTACCAGTACTCAACAGTACCAGTACTCAACATTCTCTGGATCTTAAACCATTTTGAGTATCGATACTCAACTTTCAGTATCAGTACTCAATATCCTCTGGTTTGTAAACCACTTTAAGTACTAGTACTTAACTTTCAGTACTAGTACTCAATATCCTCTAGACCTTAAACCACTTTAGTACCCGGTACTCAACTTCGATTCGATTTTCCAAGCTGATTTGTAAAATATGAGGTTTGTCTCTTTTCACTCGGGGTACACCAGCAAACCCAAAACCCAAAACCAACCACAAAGCGAGACTAAAACCAGCAAAATCACTTTATACGAGGAGATAGGGTTCTTAACTTGAACATAGGCAAAAGAGAGTTAAGGGTTTCTGACAACAAATCCATACTTTCCATACACAAACCTAAACAAGTTTTCATACCTTCCATACAAGAATTTCATACCTTGATTTCTTCTCTTTTTCTACTTCTTTTCCCTTCCTTCTCCTTGCTTGAACCAAGAAGAAACTTGAATAAATGGAGAACAAGCAAACCAAATTTGGCTCTTCTCCACCGTAAATGCCCTAGCCCCAAATGAGAAAATCCAATCTCTAAGACCATGTTTGGTCTTATCCCAATTTTGCCCTAAATTTCCTTTTTTTGCTATTTGGTCCTTCCTTTTCAATCTATTTGCACTTCAAATTATCACAATTCCTACACTAGCATATCCTCTTCTTATTTTATGACCTTTGAGTACTTAATATAAAAAATTACCATTTTACCTTTGACTATTGGATTAATTCCGGCTTTATCCTTTTTCACTCTTAGCACATGAATTCCAAAAAATATAAATTTTACTTCTCTTATATTACAAAACTGTAATAAAACTACTAGGATCTAATTCGGGGTGTTACAATAGAGGTCCCTCCAACACCAAAAAGGTGTAAGAGAAGCGAGCTTGAAGGAAATTCTACATCCTCTAAGACTAGTAATAGTAAATTAGATATCATAAACAATCTCGTTCGTTTTGTTAACAAGTTGGCTCAATCAATTGATTCAATGGATGCTAAGGAACATTGTTGCTAGAATCTTATCAAGGAAGTACCAAATTTAGATAAATTGACACGTTACAAAGCACTTAAGTTACTTAATATTACAATGAAAAAGGTTGAGTTCGCTGAAATGACTCCCAAGGAACTCCATGAATGGATAACTTATGAATTAGGGCAATAAATTATGAGATTATCAATCCTAGTATTTTTTTTTATTAGGTTTTTATTTTTGAAGAACTAGTAATGCATTTTATTATGCTTATAAATGAAGTTGGACCTTTATGATATTTGATTATATTAATTTTCTATTATGTTTTGTGAATGAAGAATGAACTTTTATAACGTTTGTGACGCCCCAAAAACGGGGTGTCCGTTAACTACCCGTCAATCCGCGGAAAACTCGTGAATGTCAGGCAACCCGACACGACTCACGAAAATCGGGCAGAGTCTCCCTTGTACAGCGAGCTCTACCCACGGTACATAACCTGTCCCAAACATCAATATCATGAGTAAAAACGGCTACTTGGGCCCATACACAGTACTCATCAATATATACCAACTATATACACCATAGTTTCAAGAGTTAATAATTTACTCTTATACAACATATATTAAAATTCTAGAATTCTAATACATGTAATACATCATAAAACACCAAAGCCACAACCTGGCTTTCTTCAATATCGGCCTCTATGATGAGCCTGCCGTCTCCTGTGCGCTCCTGTACTGAAATAATATATTCCCACCCGACGGGGTGAGCTAATGCTTTCGATGATGGAATCGCGCAAATGGATTCTGCTCGCTTTTTTAGTGCGTATGCAATGCTCGATGAAAACACACTTTCCAGTAAATGTGTGATCTACTTGAATGTCTACATGCCATCCCATTGTCTCAGTCTCACCGCTCCCTCGCACCTTCGCCATGTATGAGAAAAAAAAAACCTCATTTTCAAAACAAATCTTGTGTTTTTCGATACACTAAACGTGTCGGTAAGAAATGGAACTACCCTCAGAAATGGAATGTGTTGGAGAACTTCAGAAAACGATCCTTGGTCCTCATCGAAATAGTTTGTTGGACCGTCTCGGCCCATTCTCCAGAAATTCATCCTGTGAAATTTCTTTCGCAACCATGCTTTCGTTTTTCAGAAAATCCATGTCATGCACTCACACCTAATAATTCCTAGGTTACCCCGTGCATATGAAATGCATTATGTCATTTCAACACAATTCATATCACACATGCAAATATATCATCATGCATATATTTACATAACGCTAAAACACCTAAAACATATTTATGCACATTCATCATCAATTTCACCAGAAGTGATAGCTCACATGTTTAATTTACAACTATGAACAATTAGTTGAATTACTTAACCAAACACATTATTTCCACCGAAAATTATTTCGTGAACACTATTCATGTGAACGATGGAAACCCTCGATTCTACTTGTTCACGACCCAATCACAAAATATCGGTTCCGCCGTGGACCGAATTCATAGCTATTTCCAGCCTCACACACATCACAATACAATTTATTTCACAAATTACAACACAAACACCCAAAACAGCCCATAAAACTGTTACGAACTGCACAAAGGGTCTCATAAATTCCAACGCTTCGGTTCCAAGATTTGGGACCGATCAAACGGCCGTTCAAGGCCTCAACTCAACCGAACATCAACAAAGCTCTTAAATCAAGAGTAAAGCAAGTAGGATAAAACCCCTACCTCACAGAGTTTGTCGAAACTCCTTAAAACCGGAGCCCACACGTAGGCCTCGTCGTGGAGCAGGCTCCTTCTTGCTCAAAAATTTCGTGGTCGGATCGCGAAGTAAGCCTAGGAAAAGCTACACTCTCTCTCTTTCTAAAAACGAAATCTCAAACCTACTGTAATTCATTTCTTTCCCTACACGTTTTTGGTCTTTGGTTTAAAGGTAGGAGACAACACTATACACTATTTCGTCTTATTATCATTAGACTATTCACATAATGCCTTCACATCTTGGATTTCTAACATTTGGCATTATCTCGGCCGTCCGTTTTGATCATTTCTCTACTCATGCAACATGTGTCACATGAGTACATGTTATAGGTGACTTTCGTCACTTCACATGTCGTTTTACGGCACCTAAAACTCGATGCCTCGAAAAACGTGCAAATTCCATCTGTCTCGCAATTCGACGAAATCCGACATGTTAGCTAGATTTCGCGAGACGATTCCAACGGTAGAATCCGTTTCATCATCCGAGATCTAAAAAAATTTCGGGTTTTGACCGAAATTACCATTTTACCCTTTTTCCAGAAGTTGGAATTTTCTCGGGTCTTACATTCTCCCCTCCTTAAAAATTTCGATCTGAAATTATGAACGTCCCACAATCACTCACATGCATATGCAAGTGCACTCCTGTATAAACTAGTCATTAAATTTAAACACGCCAAACCCACGTACCTTCATCCCCTAAACAAGAAGGGATAGGTGACCCGCATCGTGTCTGGCTCCATGTTGACTCCTCTACTCCATAGTACCGCCATAGCACCCTCACTAGCCCACCTGCCTCTGGTCCTTAGTGTAAAACACGATCACGGCTATCCAGTACTGGTCCCTCCTCGAAGGTCCATCAATGTCAATCTCAATCGTCCCCAATCCACCACATGAGGCTGGTTGGAGTGTACTTCAGACATGGAGGCGTGAAATACCTGCGTGGACACCTGACATGTTGGCGGTAAAACCAGCGACGCGCTCTGGTGCCTACCCTCCAGTATCTCGAAGGGTCCCGCGAACCCTAGGCGATAGCTTCGGCTTACCGGGCGACCCTCCTCTCTTAGGCATCACCTTCAAAAGCGTGATCTCCCAACCTCGAACTCTAAGGGTCGGCGTCGTGCGTACACACCTAACTCTCTGGGCTCGGCGCAAGAAGGCGTTGTCGTATCAAGCTCACCTTCTCGGAGGTGTCTCTAATCAGATTAGGACTAGTGATGGAGCTCTCTCCCACCTCGGTCCAACATAACGATGATCTACATGACCTCCTATACAATGCCTCATATGGTGCCATTTGTATACCCGCCTGATAACTATTGTTGTAGGCGAATTTCACTAAGGGCAATTGCTCCTCCCAGCTACACTATGATCAGGATGTATGGCGTGTCCTCTAACACTATCAATCCTATGACGTGTAACCCTACACAACCTGGCCGGGTGTGTAGCGACCTTCCCAAGGTCACAATCACTTGTTTTCAATCTAATGGACCGTCAACCTAGTCCATGTCGTGAATGACATCCATATACAGAGCCACTGTAGGCTCGACAACACTGTCACGATTTCGAAGGGGGTATCAAATCTCGAGGTCCTCTAGAGCTCCTATCACTCAACTCTAAATCTCACGATATGTATACGTGTGTTTTCATCTCGAATCCTCGAGCTCCTATCACTCGACTCTGGAGTCTTCGTGATAACATGACCGTGTGTTTTCTCCTCGAGACAGCAGGCTTTTGAAGGCTCTGTTTGTGAGCCTCTTACATTCATACAGAAATTTCAAATATCTCCACGGGTCTCTTACACCCACACAGAAATTTCGGATAACTCCTTGGGTCTCTTACACCCACACAGAAATTTAGGATCTCTCCCCGAGTCTCTTACACCCACACATAAATTCGGGATAGCTCCCCGGGTCTCTTACACCCACATAGAAATTCGGGATATTTCCCCGGGTCTCTTACACCCACGCAGAAATTCGAGATATCTCCCCGGGTCTCTTACACCCACACATAAATTCAGGATATCTCCTACACCCACGAGAAGTCGGGATATCTCCGGTCTCTTACGCCCTACAGTCGGGATCTCTCCCCGGGTCTCTTACACCCACACAGAACCTTTCGGATACTACCGCGGGTCTCCTTCACCCTAACTCCAGGCTTCTCACCTTAGGGGATTAATGGCCCCCTTCTTGCTTTGCCCAACACACTTTAATTACTCTTTATTTCCTGATTCGAACTATGAGCCTTCATTGGGCCGGAGCTGAAACAAACTCAACCCCGCGCTCACGAGAGTGGTGAATGACCATACCGTGCATACACTCGGCTCGGCGCGATGTCACCGTGCACATGAGCGCCCAATGATGCTATCTTGTGACACGTTCCAGGGGTCCACTATGAAACGAGAATCTCGGAGATCTCTAACTCGTAATCCAGGCCATTCAGGTCGACCCTCATACACATCTGAGAAGAACATCTATACGGCTTCTCCTAAAGGCCTTAACCTCTAAGCCCGAATCCATCACACAAAAGATGCAACAATGAATAGATATGATGCATCAGTTTAAATATTTACTCTGGTCATTGGTGTAAGAGTGAGAAGCATTGCCACTACATGTCAAATGCTTTGTATACCGACTGTGGTACCATGAGACCTCTTCCTCCTAGAGACCCGATCTCGCCTCATATGTCAGGCGTCGACGAAATAACATATCGTCTGCCACCTTTGACTTGAAGTCTGACACATTGAGTCCTGTGCACTGACCTCGACCCATGCTCGACCCTCTTTTTGTCTTTGTAGAAGGTGCTTGTATAGCACCCGGCGACGGTTCCTCGACTCGTCTTGGGGTGTGGAGGAATGGCTGCCATACTCTCTGTTCTCTGGCCTAGCTGGACCCCCTTGCGTCCGAAATCCCTGAGATCCACATGTCTCTGGGGGCAATCCGAGTCTCACATGTGGTTATCGCGAAGTAACATATCCTGCTACGGCTTACTAGATGCCCGATCACGGCCCTAGTCACGAAACTTCGTGTGAAGCGAGAAGTCTTACTGTCTCTTCCCGAACTAAGAGTGATCATCTCTTTTCTCAACGCCCGCATCCAGGAGTGCTTTCAGGAGCATCCTCGATCTCTCTCTTTCCCGACCATGGAGTCCGTGTCACGGCATCTGAAGTCTCTGATCCTACCACGAATGGACGACTTGACCCATTCGAATCTCTTGACTTTGGCCATGTACGTATTGCGTAATCATCCGACAAAACGGGCTAGCTCACGTGAATCTAGCCACACCAGTCCATCACGGTCATCGTCCCCTAACCCATTTCCCCAGGAACTCCACGAGCCTTCGCATGCCTCATGATATCTGGAAGTACTTACCATGAGCAATCACGAAACTCTACCTGTGTCATAGCCTCTAGGTCTCTAGAGGTACTTGCCCATTTCCACCATACTTGGGCCTCGCCTCTAGCTAGACGCAGCTGGCTTAATCTGATGAGTGTGTGTGGGTAATCTCCATAGCCTCTAACACCTTCTCTGTCTGGATGAACCAATGGTGCGCGCAGCCAGCGGATCTCCTCCCCACAGTGAATGTCCCGGAGGATGATACGCCTAAACCTCTGGGGTTACTAGGACCTCCACGACTACTTCTTTATACCAGCATGTGCTAACATATTTGCGTTGCAATGCCCTACGGCCTCCAGCCAAGGCCTGCGATCAAATGCGGTGGTGCTGACCAATGCAGTGGACGCCCTTTATGTACAGCTTTTCGACTAACCATCTACACGGTTCAAATGGCAGTTAAATTCAACGCAATGTCTCTAAGGCATAAACACAGCCCCGAGACACTATTCATACACAGAATATAGTTTATATACTATGTCCTTGCACTTATAGGCAATGCAAGACGATTTATTCGATATATCGATCATTTATCGTAAAAATTTATTTTGAAAATTTCATTTTTCCAAAATTTTGTCCCATTTTATTTTGATTTTATTTAAAAAAAAAATTCGAAAATTTTTGTGATGAACAGTGTTCATGAGCGGTGTCCCAGCGTTGACTCAAAAGCGGTCTTGAGTCCCGAAGCTGGTTGGATGCACCGGGTGCACCACACAAGCCCGGGTTGCGGCCCGCGGCGCATGCAACTGCGCCCGGGCTTTTTGTGTGCCTACCATTTCTTGTGTGTGCTGCTTTCGGCTACCGTGTGCCTACTCGACCTTCTATATGCCATATCACGGCCCGAGCCTCTTGTGTGCCTGTTCAGCCTTCTATATGCCACAATGGTAGAGCCACCGTGTGCTTATCGGCCTTCTATATGCCCTGTCTGGTAGAACTGCGTGTGCACCTTTCGGCTTCTATGCCGCAATACAAGCGAGCCTCTTGTGTGCACGCTCGGGCTGTTGTAGCACTCGGGCTTCTTTGTGTGCCTGCTTCAGCCTGCTATATGCACCCTTCGGCTTCTTTGTCCCAGTGTCGCGATGCACAGTACTTGGCGCCCAGGGCTTGCCGTCTTGGTGCTCCCAGCGCCCAGTGCCGTGTCGCAGCTTGTATCGTGGCCTTGCTGCGCACTGTATTGCAATACAATGTCGTGCCTATCAAACCTCAACCTGTCACAATACACTCTATTGTATTGCGAGACAAACTCAACCAGCCTACCTCTCTGCAATACAAACTCAGCCACCACCCAGGATTGCTTGTCTGATCAGTGTTCCCACTTGATATATTTCGACAACCAACCTCCTTGTGCAATACAATTTAGAAGTACTCTCGGCCCTTGTCACAATACAATTGTTATATTGCAACACAAAACCAGCCATTCAAGCCTTGCCAACTTGCAATACACCTCATATTTGTCTGAAAGCCCACTACTCTTACTGTCTGATTGGGCGTAGCCCCGAGTGGTCTCTTTAATTTTTTTCATTATTATTATTGTATTATTTTCAATTTCCAGCTATTGGAAAATACCCAAAAATTGTATATATACATATATATATTTTTTTCATTTTCGAAACCTCAAATAAATTTATAAAAATTTATTTTATTTGATTTTCTTAGGTTTTACAAATTTTTAAAACCTTAGAAATAATTTTCTTCACTTTTTTCTCCATTTCCATCGGTGGCACTTCTTGCTACTTCACATGCAACAGCTTAAAGTTTGCATCTATACAACTCAATAATTTTATGAGTTCAACCTTGGTATTAAAATTTATTATTCTGATAAATCAAATAAATTTATTCAAATTTATTTCATTCATTTCTTTGTTCAGGTTACCTTGTAAGCGTGCTAAAAGATTTCCCAACACCAGTGTTAATTACTAAGCACACAAACAATCATAACACATAACAATCCATGTTATGCACACCATTCACACAACAATTCATCAAATCACATGATCACACACAAAACACACATGCAGTGTTCTAGTTTTGTCCCGTGTCTTCCTAGGTGATCTCATACCTAAACCTAACATCGAGTCACACTGAGTGGTGATGTTCTTACACGACTATGGCCTAAGCTCAAGCCCTCAAGCCCTAGGTATTCATATACCTAAACTATCTACACCCACCGAGCTCCCAAGGTAATCGTTTACCTAAGCTCGATACTGGGTTGTGGCCGAGCAGGTGTCGGATTGACTAGTCAACCGCGGAAAACTCGTGAATGTCGAGCCTTGGCCGACTCTGAGGAAATCGGGCGAGAGTCTCCCTTGTACGGAGCTCTGCCCGCTTGTCTGTGCCTGTCCCAAAACATCAATATCATGAGTAAAAAACGGCCATGGGCCCTTACACAATTCTCATCAATATATACCAACTATATACCATAGTTTCAAGGTTAATAATTTATTTCTGCTCTGACATATAAGAATTCTAAATTCTAATACATGTAATACATTATAAACACCAAAGCCACAACCCGGCTTTCTTTAGTATCGGCCTCTGAAGTGAGCCGTTTCCTCGTGCGCTCACTTGTTGCGAAATAATATATTGCCAGTGATTCGATGCTTGCGGTGGGGTGATCGGGAATCGACAAAATTTATACCTAAGTTCACTCCCTCTTGCCGTAGTCAAGCTCTTTGCGTATAGTGGTCCTGGGGTGAACACGGGGATGTGTTTCTTCGTACAAATGATTTGAGTGAAGTCAAAAATGGTGAATTAAATTTGGATTTTCAGGTTTGGTTAAAAACAGTGAGGTTTTGGGGTTTAAAACTGAAAATAAAATGAAGAAAAATAAGAAAAGAACTCCTTGAAGTCTCAGGCCACTGGGTTAGGGTTTATAGGGCAACCAACATGTCCTCGGGTCTTTTTCCTCGCGTTGGGGAGCATGACATATAGTCATTTCGAGCGGATCTTCATTAACTAAAAACCATCTATGATTTTCCCTTTTGAAACATAGCATTTAAATGGGCATAAATGTCCCTAGCAGTGAAAACACACCTCAAAAACACTACTCCACGATAACTAGCAGGAGACAACTAATTGAGCCTCAATGGATCTAGTGAAAGTATCCATTGAACCCAAAAAGCTTGCCAAATACACATTAAGAAGAGCATGCTTAAGAGATTTTAACCTAAGTGAGAAGCAGGAACTTAAACAACCATAAATGCGTGCGTTAAAAACAGAGGACCGTGCGTTACCTCCAAACCCTAGCCAGCAACCCTCCTCTTCAAGGAGGAAGAGGTCTAGCCAACCATCCTCTGAGTTGTCATCCTCAGAGGAGTGTTTGGCAGCCGAGAAAGAGGAAAGAAAATGAGAGAAAAGGGGAAAACGGGAGAACTGGAACCCTAACTTTATTCACAGCCAAAAAAACGTCCCCCTCCAACAGTGTATACCAATGGCTTATGTAGCCTTACAAACCAAGTGAAATACCATACAATCCAAACATAAGTGATTACAACAAGGGTAGAAATGAGAAAAACCAAAATTGTAACAAGATTTGAAGCGTCTCAGCGAGAGACCATTCTTGGAAGACGATTACTTTCGGGATGCACGGTCTTGCGCGGGAAAAACCTTCTGCTTGATGGTGCAATTTCTTCTATTTTCTACTATTCTTTCCTCTGGTTTTTTTTGATTTGCAATGCTAAGTTTGACTTGAATTCTTCGTGCTTGGATTGACTCAACAATTTTGGCATAATTAGCTCGTAAAAAAGCGCAAGAATTTGCCACAAAAATGCGTCGATAGAATAAGCGGGGACCTTAATGTGCAAATCGGGTTAATTAGAATGATTAGTATACAAAAGCACTCAAAACCTATAATAAATAGGGTTCAAAATAACTTTGGTGCCAATCATCCCGGCGAGTGACTAATGCTCGATAGTGGAATCACCACCCAAATGGGTTACTCTACACTAAGTCACTTAATGCTCCAATGAAAACACACTTAAGTAAATCGATCTACTTGAATATCTACATGTCATCCCCATGTCTTGAGTCCTCACCGACTCCCTCACACCTAAGCCATGTATGGGAAAAAAAAACCTCATTTAAAAATAAATCTTGTTGTTTTTGAAAACCTCCAAGACGATGTGATAAAATATGGGACTACCCTCCCAGGCGAGATGTGTTGGAGGGCTACGAAACAATCATGGTCCTCATCCAAAATGATTTGTTGGACCGTCTCCCAACCCCATTCTCCGAAAATTCATCCTGTGAAATTCATTTCGCAACCATGTTCGTTTTTCAGAAAATCCATGTCATGCACTTACACCTAATTCCTAGGTTACCCCGTGCATATGAAATGCATTATGTCATTTCAACACAATTCATATCAAACATGCAAATATATCATCATGCATATATTTACATAACTAAAGCACATAAAACATGTTATGCACATTCATCATCAATTTCACCAAAAATTAGCTCACATGGGCTAATTTACAACTCTGAAACAATTCGATTAAATTACCTGACCAAACACATTATTTCACAGAATTATTTCGTGAGCGATCAAAACCATCGATTCTTTGTTCCTGACCCGATCTGAACATCGGTTCCCGCCGTGGACCGAATTCATAACCATTTCGGCCTCACACATCACAATACAATTTATTTCTGAAATTACAACACAAACACCCGACAGCCCATAAACATTACGATTTGTACAAAGGGTCTCATAATTCCAACACTTCGGTTCCAATTTGGGACCGATCAAGCAACTCGTTCAAGGCCTCAAGCATCAGGCTGCCGACAAAGCTTTTAAATCAAGAGTAAAGCAAGTAGGATGAAACCCCTACCTCACGGAGTTTGTCGAAACTCCTTAAAACCGGAGCCCACATGTAGGCCTCGTCGCGTGAAACAACTTTCCTTCTTGCTCTGAAGAATTTCGACGGTCGGATCGCCCGTAAACCTAGAGAGAAGCTACACTCTCTCTCTCTAAAAACGAAATCTCAAACCTACTGTAATTCATTTCTTTCCCTACACGTTTTTGGTCTTTGGTTTAAAGGTAGGAGACAATACTATACACTATTTCGTCTTATTATCATTTAACTATTCACATAATGCCTTCACATCTTGGATTTCCGACATTTGGCACTATCTCGGCCGTCCGTTTTGATCATTTCTCTACTCATGCAACATGTGTCACATGAGTACATGTTATAGGTGACTTTCGTCACTTCATCGTTCTGACACGAAGCTGATATCTCAGCGTGCAAATTGCGCATGTCTCGATTGACGAAATCCGACGTGCTAGCTAGATTTCGCGAGACGATTCCAACGGTGGAATTCGTTTCATCATCCGAGATTTAGAAAAATTTCGGGTTTTGACCAAAATTACGATTTTACCCTTTTTCCAGAAGTTTGAATTTTCTCGGGTCTTACAACGTTTCAGTATGTTTTTTTTTATAATCTTTTATGAATGAAGAATGAATCTTTATAAGTAATTTTCTATATTTTTATAGGAATTAGTACATGCACACGTTTATTTATTTTTTTCTTAGTTGGTTTCATTTTTACATCAAACAATATGTATAGAGATGATGAAGTAGAATTTCAAGAAATGGAATATGATGAAGTAGGACATCAAGAAATCGAGGAAGAAGAGAGAGGAAAAAATTAGATGAATTTAAAAAGTATTTGTTTGTTATAGTTAAAACAATTTTATGTGTGTTGAATAGTCTTATACTTGACATGCACCAAGAATGCGTTCAATGACCTCTATCTAGGCAATCGATAACTTCAAGCGGATATGAATATACACATAAAATTCTAAATGAGAACACTTTCGACAAATATATAGAATGTATCCTAATGTGTTCCTCAAGTTATGCAATATTCTTAAAGAGAGAACACCTTTACAAGATACTAGATTTATCTGTATTGAGGAAATGCTTGCAGTTTTTTTACTCACGGTTGGTCAAAATTCTAGATATTGCTTAGTTCCTAAAGCATTTGGCCGGTCACATTTCAATACTAGCCAATGTTTCAATAAGATTTTGGGAGCATTAAACAAAGTTGTAGAATATTGGATGGTTAAACCAAGTTCCTTAGTGCCAGTGAAAATTAGAAAAAATACAAGGTTCTATCCTTATTTCAAGGTAAGTGCCTTATCATTTTCATTTTTATAATAATAATAATAATTATTATTATGCTATTACTATTTTAAAAGTGTTGATGTCATTATTCTTATTATATTTTTTAATAAAAGAATTTAGCATTGTATTGAAGCTATAGATGGTACCCATATTCCAATGATGGTACTTGAACAAGAGATAGACAATTATCTTAATAGTCATGGAATAATTTCACAAAATGTTTTAGTAGCTTATAACTTTGATTTGGAATTCAGTTATGTACTAAGTGGGTGGGAGGGATCCGCACATGGTTCAAAAGTGTTAAATGATGCTTTATCAAGGAACAATGGACTTAAAATGTCACAAGGTATTATTTTTAGCACATGGTTGTTATGTTAATTCTTTTTTTTAACTATTTTAATACATTTTATAATATTTACTATTTTTTGTTAGGTAAATATTTTTTTTTGATAGTTATTAGTTTCATCGACCTAATTTTTTGCTCATTTTCGAGGTGTTCGCTATCATCTTCAAGATTTTTATGGCCAAGGTCGTCATCTTGAAAATGCAAATGAGTTATTCTATCTACGTCATGCTTCATTAAGAAATACAATTGAGAGATTATTTGGAATACTTTAGTCACGTTTTACAATTTTCAAAACAACTCCTCCATTTCCATATAACACACAAGCAGAGCTGATGTTAAAACATCATGATTGCATGAACTTTGTCGAAAGGAGTCTTTATTCAGATGAATTTCCTTTGAAAAATGATAGCAAATTTTAAATGCTTAGCATTAGCAACGTCGAAAAGGACTTTGAATATGTATTGATACCGAACAGCAAAGATATCTTAATAGACAGAGAGTTGGTATAACTACTAATATGTGGAGTAATGTTGAACATAAAGAGAATATTGAATATTAGTTTTTTTTTTTCACTTGGAAAACATTATTTTAAATAGTATTGGTACTTCTTTTTGGACAAAATTAATTAATTATAATATTTTACTTTTATTAAAAATATGAATTATTTATAATTATTTAAATTTTATAAAAGTCTGTCGATAACAATAACAGTTTGTCAAAGTTTATAAATATCTATAAAATTCTATCAAAGTTTATAAAAAAATTTTAAAATAAAAGTTTATAAAAGTTATTCATATATTTACAAACTTTATAAAAGTTTATCAATATCTATAAAATTCTATCAAAATCTATAAAGATCATTAAAAATAAAAGTCTATAAAAATCATTCACGTATTTACAAACTCAACAAAAATCTATCATCCTCTATAAAAAATCATAATCTTAAAAAAATATATATATAAATATCCATAAAAGTCTTAATAGAATACCGACCGAAGATATGTTGGGCAACTTATATCATACGACTCTGTCCAGTCAAGGTCAAGGTCAAGAGGTCAGGTTGCTTTTTGTTGATACGTCGAGTGGGAACAATCTCAGTGGGTCCCACCCCTGGGCCCATTCCGTTCGGTATCCCGATGTATAAAAGAGCTCCATGGCCGTTTTGTTTTACTTCATACTCTTCCATCCAAACTACTCGAACTTCATTTTCTTGTAATCCAAGAAACTTCTTGTTCTCTGCAAAATAAAGTACAGACAAAAATCATCAATGGCGGAAGAAGTGAATGCGATGTCTTCTTCCGTTGGCTCTTCACTTATCCCGATCATCAACAAACTCCAAGACGTCTTAACTGCATCCGGCGGCGACCTCTCTCAAATCTCCCTCCCTCACGTCGCCGTCGTTGGCTGCCAGAGTAGCGGCAAATCCAGCGTCCTTGAAGCCCTCGTTGGCCGCGATTTCCTTCCCCGCGGCTCTGACATTTGCACTCGACGACCGCTGATGTTGATGCTCCAGAACCGGCCAACGCGGGGTGACTCCGATGATGGGCGGGAGTGGGGCGAGTTTCGCCATTTACCTGGAAAACGGTTCTATGACTTTTCAATGATTCGTCAGGAGATTCAGGTTTTTATTTTTTTCCTTTGGAAGTTTTTTAATTTTACATTTGATTGTTTTGGTTCTTGCTTCTTGGGTTTGTTGAACTTTGATTTTATTTATTTATTGTAAGAGACTCTGAAATCACGATGGTTTTTTACAAATTGAATTATGTAGCTAAAAAAATGTACTTGTTAGCCATATAATGTACAGATAGATGTCTGTTTTTATATTAAATTATGCGTTTCTCTAAATGGTCATCTCTTCGTGTTCTTTGGTGGATCTAGAGACAAGCGAATATGCAAACTCTTGAGGAGTAAAAGCTTTTCATAATCAAATTCCAGTCATTAATATTTTTATTCTCTCTTTTGTTCTTTGTCTAGTTTATACCTGTTATGTAGGGATAAGTTATTTTAAATACTTCTTCTAATCTCCATATTTGATGGATGCTTTGGCAGGGCTTTTCATGTATACTTTGCATGTACAAGGGTCGTAATCTTTTAAGTATTGTTTCTAGGGAAGTTCTAATCACATTGAGAATATAACGAGATGGGTAACCTCGAGGGGTTGCTTTGGTCCTGCCTTAGGTTTGCTCCCAATGGTTCAAATCTCCCCAGGACCATCAGAGGATTTATTTGGCCTTTAACTTCAAGGCCCTACGAGATTAGTTGAAATATGCACAAGCTGGGAGGGACACCCGTGTTCATAAAATAAATAAATAAATAAATATATAAATAATGAATGACGTAGCTGGAGCAACATCTTACTCATCTAATTATGGTAAGAAGTGAAGACTTCACAGAAGAATGAATCATTGAATAAATGCTGCAGTAGATATGAGTGTGCTAAGTTCTAATCATCTGTTTTATATTAAGCTGAATTATCAGCTGTGTTCTTCTGTCCTTTGATTTTGAAACGTTGAGCTTGTTGACACGATTATGGGTCATGATGTAAGCTTCAAAATTATTCACCGAGCTTAGTCTTTCTAATGCATTCACTCTTATGAACTCCTTGCCCTTCTCTTTGTTTAGCTTTTAAATGAATCAAATGTCTAAACTATTTGGACTCATTTCAGCCGCTGTAGCTTATTGTGAAGTGCTTCTTTCAAAAGATTTCTAACAAAAGAAAGTTTCTGTTTATTTTTGAGAAAAGTTCTCTGGAAAGGGTTTAGGTGGACATAGGACTTTTAGAAGGCTTGCTTCAGGCTAGTCCATGGGTCTCTCAAGTATCTAAAGAGACTTTGGTCATTTCTAGGGTGTCAAAATGAAGAGAGGCCAGTATGATGGCTGGTGCACAATGTTATTAATAATACCATATTGTTGTGGATTATTATCTTGCATTTTGCACTTGGCTGGCTGGGTTGCAGATCAGCTCGCTAAACAAGGGGCTTTTGTGTTAGACTAATTTGTTGGGATTCTTTTCCACCTTGACTCCCATGGCTTGCTTCTTTGATCTGTGGTCTATTTTTTTCTTTTCTCCCCTTTTGTTTTAATTTCATATCAGGTTTTTGTATCTTTTGGAAGGATTTTTCATCCTTCATAGAAAATTCTAAACATTTCCTGATGAATTTATTATTTCTGATCAGAAAGGGAAAATAACATCTCAGCCTTAGCTTTGTTCAACTGAGCTTTTGAGTTCCATTTTTTTTTAATTTTTTTCTTTTTCTGATTCTAAATTTCCAAGAATGCAAGTTTCTTCTCCACACCGTAGATATTGGTAGCCAGTAACAACAGAATGAATTGAGATGCTAGCAATTTCATAGTTAATTATCTCAATACATTTCAGGTCTTATTATTTGCACTTGTCATTTCTACATTTTAGTCTTGTACTGTCCTTTCATGCAGTAAACAGAGCAAGCATAAATGGTTATTTTATTTTTAAATTTTTTTTTTCATTTTATTTGTTTAAATCAGTCATTTAAATGATTGGATATAATCAACTATAAGACATCTTAGTTCTGGAAAGGAAACAAATGGTCATAACACATGCTTTGGGGAAAGATTGAAGGGAAGTTTGCCTGGTCTTAGTTGTTTTCAGACTTCTTTTGTTAGTGGCTGGACTGAAGAGCTGGATT
Source organism: Tetrastigma voinierianum (assembly GCA_016808115.1). NCBI lineage: Eukaryota > Viridiplantae > Streptophyta > Magnoliopsida > Vitales > Vitaceae > Tetrastigma > Tetrastigma voinierianum. The sequence goes on along the minus strand of JAEQBH010000906.1, from coordinate 2,141,778 downwards.
TAACAAAGGGGTGTCAGAGAAGCAAATCCGCTTAATGATCTCCTCCAAATGTCCTTAATATGACCCTTATAGATTTACCTGGGATTACTAAGGTTCCTGTGGGTGACCAACCAACGGACATAGAAGCAAGGATTAAGAAGATGATAATGTCCCATATCAAACAAGAAAACTGTATCATATTGGCGGTTACTCCTGCAAATTCTGATTTGGCAAACTCTGATGCCCTTCAAATGGCTAGAGCTGCTGATCCAGCTGGTATGTCACAAGGCCACTAGTTTAAAACTTGGATTGAACTTGGCTTTGACTATGTTACATAACTATTTATTTTGGTCATGTTAGCTTTTATTTGTTACCTGTCTCATTACTTTATTGATGGAATCTATTGACAGGCACTAGGACAATTGGTGTAATCACCAAGGTTTGTGTTTCAATTGTTTTACTAGAAGACTTTTCCCTTATTTTATTTATTTTGCTTTTAAATTAGTTGCAGTCCTGACTATGTGCTTATTCTGCTGTACCATTTTTTAGCTAGATATAATGGACAGGGGTACTAATGCGTGTAATTTTCTGCTTGGAAACATTGTTCCACTTCGCCTTGGTTACATTGGTGTTGTAAATCGCAGTCAAGAGGTACATATTAAGACTTAAAACAGTTCTCATATTCTATCATTATTTGTACTTCTATCTTGCACATAGGCTTCTCAAAGTCTTCCTAGTTCTTTCTTTGTTTGTTCTCAAAATTTTCTTTACAACATCCAAATTCTAGACTATTTTGATGCAGGAAAAAAAAAAAAAAACAAAAAAAGAAAAGAAAAGAAAATCATGTCTTCTGCAAATTTGTAACCTGGCTTATCACAATATTATTTTGAATTGGTTCTTCATTTTATATTGCCCAGTGGTTGTTTTTTGGAAGGATGAGGGGCAACCCGTCACTATTTATTGTGAAGAGAAATTATATTTCTCTTCACAATAAAGGTGGGTTTTTTGTGTGGGAGGTGTGGTGGGGGAGGTTTTGACTATGGATCAGCTTAAAAAACGTGGTTTTTCTCTAGCAAGCAGGTGTCCTTTTTGTGGGTAGAAGGAAGAAGCTTTGGAGCATCTTTTCATTCACTGCTCTAAGATCTGGGACTTGTGGACTACTTTGTTTTCCTTGTCTGATGGCAGGTGGGTTTGTCCCTATTTGGTCAAAGACTTGCTAATGGGCTGGGTTTGGCTCCCTCTCAAGAAAAAAGAAGCAAAGTTGTGGCGGACACTTCCCTTGTGCTTGTTGTGGGCAATTTGGATGGAGAGGAACAAAGTGGTTTTTGAGGACTTGCAATTCTCGCTAGATGGGCTGAATTCCTTTTTTCTAAGGTCTTTTCGTGAGTGGGCAATTATGATTCCTGATGTGAATCTTTCTTTTTTAAGAGGAGTGTTGGGTTCTATGTAGTTTGTGTGGTGGGGAGTTTGTCTTTGTCGCTGTTTTCCTTCTGTTTCGTTTCGGTTCTTTTGTATACTTCTAGTGTACCTTTATGGGGTGCCTGTTTGTGGCTCTCACCTTTTAATATATGTACTCCTCTTGTGTACTCTTTGGGAGCCTTGTGCTCTTTTTTCATCTATATACTACTTTTTAACGATAAAAAAAAAAAAAAAAAAAGATTCCTACAAACTAGGGATTATATACATAAACATGCCAAAATCTATATTACACCTGAAATCTGATTTTCTGCTGCCAAATAAACCCTATGATTACCTTAAGCATGTGCCATCCTAGATATATTTAACCTCTATCATGAATTTGATTGGACTATAGGTGCTAACTTTACATTCTTTCTTTTGTTACAGGACCTAAATCAAAACTGTAGCATTTCAGAAGCACTTGCTCATGAGGACCAGTTCTTCCATGATCATCCTGTACTTTTCACTTCACCAAATATTGCTCTTGACTAATTCTTACAAAATTTTTAGTTGATCCTGAACATTCTTCACTTGTTCAATGCCATACATATTAAAGGTGTATCATAATCTCTCTGATCATTGTGGCATTCCCCAGTTAGCAAAGAAGCTAAATCAGGTATTTCTATTCCCATTTACATCAGTACATGGGTTTCACCCCTCTTATTCCCGGTTCCTTGTTAATCAATTTCATTACCTATCAAAAGATTTATTATTTATTTATTTTTTAGTCTTGCACTAAGTGCAACTCTTTTGCTGTGTCATGCAAAGATAGATACACAATAGGAATGTCAAATAATAAAGTGCCAAGTGCATTTTTTATGTGTAAAAAAAAAATTGATCATATTCCTGGTAAGTATAATATCCAATTTACAGACGGATGGCTAACCTGATTCTTAGGCTTCATTTGGACCATGAAAAGTCTGACAGAAAATGATTATTGCAAGAAAATAAAGAAGAGAAAAGGAAAGAAGAAGTGAACTGAATATAAGTCAAGAGTAGATATAGTGAGAGTAGACATCTTTACATGTTGATTGAGGGCCGGAAAATCTTGATGTATTTTTAGTAGTCTATTAAGTGTTGATATTAAATAGCGCATAGGAGAAGAAAAGGTTGTCTTTAAGATGGAGTTTCAAAACTTGTGATCATGTGGAGTGAGATTTAGCAAATAGGTTTTAAACATTTTCTGCAATGAAATCTTTGAAACATCATTCATTGATTTTCAAAAACCTTACAAGGCTTTGATTTTATTTACTTTTTGAGAAGAAAGTAATTGTTCTTCTTAATTTTCATAATGTATGGGTACATAGATAATAGATTTATAACAGAAACTAGCCACAAACTTTGTAAGCTATAAAATAGGAAATCTAATCACGGCATGAATTAGGAAACAACTTAACTACAATTTGAAATACTTAAGATTTTATTCAAAAAAATCAAAACATCCTAACTACTTCCTTAAACTTGAACACAAACTGAATAATGGAACCTGAAAGGATAGGGAAAAAGATCATAACAAGATCATGGAACTTGCAAGGATTTGAAAAGTTCTTAAGGAAGAATGTGATCTGATTCTATATATTACCATTACTTCTGTCTTTATTCTTTTAACTCTGTTTCAGATTCTGGAGCACCACATTAAGACGGTCCTACCGAGTTATAAGGCTGAACTAAATTGTCATATGATTGCTGTGGTAAAAGAGCTGCAGGCATATGGAGAAGTAGTGGAATCAAAAGTAAGTTCAATAGTATAAGGCATACGAGTAGTTGGCCTATTTTGAATATTATCTATTTACTATGAAATTATTGAGGAAGGTGGAGGAACAGTTTTTAATTTAATTTTTATTTATTTATAATAAGAAGCAAAAGAACTGTTTGGATGTACTGGATGGAGGTTTTTTTGCATATAGTTGGATGTGGTCATTTGAGTCCCACACTTGAGGGCTGTTAAATTTAAAGCCATTAACTTATTCTGAATTTATATCCATTTCCATTGCATACTTGAATTTAATGTCTTTTTCAGCATCTACTCTTATCCTCCATAGAACATTGAAAATATTGTCTTTTTCTATTATACAAGATGTTTTCAATTTCATGGTAAGATTAGATAAAAAGGATGTTGATGAAACATTTTTGCTAGTCTTTGCTAACATGTCCATCTAGGTGCCTTGATGGAACAATTTTAAGGATTGTGGCTAAGTTGTTATGATGTAGGGCAACATTAAGTTATCTACCTACAATCAAAGACAAGTTGATTAGTGTTTCACCTTTTTAAGCTTTATGGAGGGAAGAATGGAATTATGATAGCAACAAAGAACATACAATCAAGAAGAAAGAGAAAGTAATTGTCCCAGGATAAACATTAGATTATATTAAGGCCTTGTACGGTACCAGGTGTTATAGTATTGTAGAATTAGAAACTAGTTGGGAAAAGGAAACATGTAGAGTTAGGAAACTTCATTTTCTTTCCTATTTGGTTTAGGGATTGTCTTGTATAAATAGGTTATTTGTGATCAATGAAATACATAATTTTTCCTTCAATTATATGATTACATTATATCAAAGCCTAGGGCTTGAATTTGTTCAGAAAAGAGCAAATTTTTTGGGAAAAATCGCGAGAAAAAACTTCATCTCCGGCGACAAAACTCCAGTGAATCATCTCTGGCAGGTGACCCTCCTACTTGGATCGCTGTCACCTGATCTACCCATCGACAGTGAGACCTCCGACAACAGACCACTCACGCGCCGTCACGCGCCGCCACGCGCTGCTGCTTCTCTTAGCCCTCTCCCTCACACGCCGGCTTGTGGAGCACATTCCGGCCATCAGATTTCACCTCTGGTGTCGCCAGCCACCGACAAAGCTCCCCAGCTACTTTTCTTCTTTGTCTAAGGCTTGCAGTAGTGCCTTTTTCCCTCTTTTGTGTTCGGCTTTGTTTTCTAGGATTTCTTGATTTTTTTGTTATTTGTTGGAGATCCAATAGCTCTCACGAGTGTTTTGAGGTTTGTGGGACGAAAATCCATTTAGGTGTGATGTTTTTTCATGGAAAGGTGGTCCTTTTCCTTGCAAGATCCTATTTTTTTGGTATTTTTCGGATTTTAAGAGGCTTGTTTGAGTTAGATAGAGGCTTGTTTGAGTTAGATCTACTTATATGACTAACAAGAAACCCTCAGGAGGAGTTGTGTGTCATTATTTCCATAATCTAGGACATGTACGTTGGAATTGTAGGAAGTTGCAGAATAAAAATCGAAAATTTCGATATGTTAATTATCATAAATCACTTAAGTCTGCATCTATTTCTATCATTACACTCTCTGAGTTAGGTAAAACCAACACATGTTTTCTTTCATCTTCCACCATATGGGTCATTGACTTTAGAGCCACCGACCACATGATAGGTAATTCTAGTTTATTTACTACGTTTCAGTCTCATCCTTCTACCTCTACTGTTACCCTTACAGATGGGTCAACATCTTGTATCATTAGGTCAGGGATAGTTAATCTGACTCCTCTAATTACTTTGACCTCCGTTATGAGTTTACCACAATTATCTTTTAATTTAATTTATGTGAGTAAACTTACTCGTACACTTAATTGCAATATCTCATTCTTTCTTGATCATCGTTTGATTTAGGATATTTTGATGAAGCGGATTATTGGTTGAGGACGCGAGTTTGGGGGTCTTTACATCCTTTAAATAGAGGTGCCAAAGTTTGTTGCTTGTTCTTAACAAATTACATTATCGCTTGGGTCATCCTTCTCTCCCTTTGTTTGAACTCAGTTTTCTAGTCTATCCTCATTGAATTGTGAGTCGTGTCAATATGGTAAGCTTCATTGTGTGCAATTGAGTCCTATTGTCAATAAACGAGCTTTCGTTCCTTTTGAGTTAGTTCATTCCGATGTTTGGGGTCCTTGTTCAGTTATGTCTCCCACTGGGTTTAAGTATTTCGTTACTTGTGTTGACGATTTCTCTCACTTCACTTGACTTTATCTAATGAAAAATCGTTGTGAGCTTTTTTCTCATTTTAGTGCCTTTTTTTGCTGAAATTCAAACTTAATTTCATGTCTTTGTTCAAACATTGAGGAGTGATAACGTCAAGGAATATTTGTTGAACCTTTTTAGTCCTTCGTGTTACACCATGGGATTCCTCTTCAGACCTCTTGTGTTGATACACCCTCTTAGAATTAGGTAGCTGAGAGAAAGAATAGACATCTTCTTGTATTGCCCCAGGGTTCTTTTGATCCGGTCATGTCCCCGAACACTTTAGGCACAATGCGATCTCTACTCCCTTGTTTCTTGATTATTAGGATGCCATCGTCAGTTCTAAATTGGGCTACTCCTTACCACCAATTGTTTTCAAACAATCCGTTGTTCCCTATTGATCCTAAGGTATTTTGATGCACATGTTTTGTTCAAGATGTCTGTCCTTAGGTCTCTAAACTTGATCTGAAGTCCTTAAAGTGTATCTTTGTGGGATGTGTTTAGAAAGGGTATAGGTGTTATTGTCCTACTCTTCGACGTTACTTTGTGTCTACTGATGTTGCATTCTTTGAGACTGCCCCATTTTCCTTGTCGTCTACTGTTACTAGTTAGGGGGAGGATGATGATTTATTGGTCTGTATGGTTTCCTTACCAATCCCTACTTTAGCTCCTATTCCTTTCTTCACTGCTCCAACTCTCATTCCTATTAAACCTCCCATTACTCAGGTATACTCTTGGCGCCAGAACCCTCAAGTCTCTAGTCCAACACCGACTGCTTCGTCATTAGTTCAAGTCTAGAATGATGATCTTCCGATTGTTGTTCGTAAAGGTAAATGCCAGTGTGCTCACCCAATCTCTTCGTTTGTTTCCTATAACCATTTGTCGTCTTCCTCTTGTTCCTTTATTACATCTTTTGAATTCTATCTCTTTTCCTAACATTGTCTGTGAGGCTTTATCTCACCTTGGTTGGTGTAGTGCTATGGTGGATGAAATGCAGGCTTTAGATGACAATGGTACATGGGACTTGGTGCCTTCCCCTACTGGAAAGAAGGCTATTGGTTGTCGTTGGGTGTTTGCAGTAAAGTTTAATCATGATCAGTTTGTTGCTAGATTGAAGGCCCGTCTTGTTGCTAAGGGCTATGCTTAGACTTATGGCATTGATTATTCTGATACTTTTTCTCCTATAGCTAAACTGATATCGATTCGTCTGTTTTATTTGTCTTGTTGTTTCTTATGATTGGGACTTGCATCACCTTCATATCAAGAATGCCTTTCTACATGGAGATCTTCAGGAAGAAGTCTACTTGGAGCAACCTCCGGGGTTTATTGCTCAGGGGGAGATAGGGAAGGTGTGTCATCTTCGG
>JAEQBH010000906.1:1800000-2130000 GCA_016808115.1 Tetrastigma voinierianum | reverse complement strand
AATAGCTATACAAAATGCCAATGGTCCAAGAAATGGTTTATTTGTGCCAGAGGTGAGAGTCATGATTGTGTATTGGTGCTTGTTGCATGTTTCTTCCATAGTACTTACATTTCTACATGATTAAACCCATTTCTGATTCAGTGGCTTATTCTGACATTGGTGTTAGGTCCCATTTCAAATTCTGGTTAGAAGACAAATACATCGTTTGTTAGACCCTAGCCTTCAGTGTCTAAGATACGTCTACGATGAACTTTTAAAGGTGTGAAATTCCCTTTCTTGGGTGTTTATCATCTCGAATACTGTGAAATTTTGGTGTTTCTCTTATGCCCATGCTTGTAAGATACTTATACAATTGTGCAAATTAATCTTTCTTGCAGATGAGTCATGCTTGTGAGACACCTGAGCTGCAAAGATTCCCAATATTGAGAAGGAAGATAGAAGAAGTCATGGGAAAGTTTTTGCATGATGGCATAAAACCTGCTGAGAGAATGATAGCAAACATGATTGAGATAGAGGTTATTCTGTTCTCTTTTCTTAAAATCTCTATTGATCTCAAAGTCATGATATATAATATTAATTATTTGGGACTATGTGGATGACATATCTGGCTTTTCTTGGGCAGGCACACTGAGTAGTAAGGCTGTGCCGAAGTTTTAGTGTGACTTCTAATTCCAAATAATTTAATATTCTTAGGGGTTGAAGATGTAAATCCTTCTTCTATCTTAATGGTTATAGCTTTTGTGTTCTATTCTCCATGAAGATTGTTAAACAACAACTCTCTAAGCTGTTTAGAGTTAATTATTCTGTAATATCAGAAACTTAGTTTTGGCGGGGAGTCGAGTTCGAACACCTCTTTGCAATTTGTGAAATGAGAGAAGAAAATAATGCTTTCTTTATTGAATGAGTGATTGAGTAAAATACAGTATAGGTCCTACCTATTTATATAAAATTCGAGGAAAGACCCGCAAAAGAGGAAACAAAATAAGAAATAAAAGGAAGGAAAATAATGTACAAGAAAGGAAAGAGATAAACCAGATAATATTCTAAGAATATCCTATGATTCTCAACACTTCCCCTCAAGGTAGAGCATATAGGTCATATGCACAAAGCTTGTTACATATGTACTTAACCGGAGAGGGTCTGTCGAAGTGGGTCTGACAGAGACGGTTCGATGGAGAAGGTCTGGTGGAGAAGGTTCGACGGAGAAGGTCTGATTGAGAAGATCCGACGGAGAAGATTCAACGGAGAAGGCTAGCTGGAGAAGATGGTTGCCGGAAAAGAGGGCTCACTCCAAAACCAACCATGACTCTTATACCATGTGAAATGAGAAGAAAATAATGCTTTTCTTTATTGAATGAGTGAGTGAATAAAATACAGTATATGTCCTACCTATTTATATAGGTCAGGAAGACACAAAAAGGAAACAAATAAAATACAAAAATGAAGGAAAATAATGTATAAGAAAGGAAGGAGATAAACCAGATAATATCCTAAGAATATCCTATGATTCTCAACACAATTTATTCCCCATTTGTTGATTTGAAAGTCCATAGAGGACTCTATTTGGTTTGTTTAACTCTCCACGTGAGGGAGGATGTTAAAGGCATGATATTCATATTAAACCAAAATCCTACAAGCTTGAGCTTCTAGGAAAGTTGGTCATTTAACATGGTACCAGAGCCTTGTTAGGTAAGAGGTCTTGGGTTCAAGCCACCTCTTTGCAATTTATTCTTCATTTGTTGATTTGAAAGTTTACGGAGGACTCTATTTGGTTTATTTGACTCTACACGTGAGGGTATGGGGCTGCATGTGAGGGAGGGTGTTAAAGGCATGATATTCATATTAACCCAAATCCTATAAGCTTGAGCTTTTAGTAGAGTTGGTTGTTTAACAAGGATATTGAAGTATTTGTTCTATCTTCTGTGTTCTTTGTTCCGTGGGTGGAACACCATTGGAGAAATGCCGTGATTCTGGAAAATCAACTTCATTCCACATGATTTTCTTGTGGATGATGAAATTAGATTTACTTATCAAGTTTGATTGGAAGAGAATGGTCTCTCCCTTAGGACTGGTGCATAGAGCCCCCAATCCTACCATGGTGGTCATACTCTTATAATAAAATCTGGTAATTATGGAGTCTGGACCGTTTCTTTTCTTAAACCTAAGTCCATGAGCCTTAACATGAAAGACAATTGAATCTAAGTTGTCATCATCCTTTAGTCCTATTGTGAAATTAGGACAATATTGGAAATAAACTTGTCCACAATTTAATCTTGTTTGAAAAGATTTGATAATGTAATCTCTATAATCAAGATGTCTATTATTTCTTAAACACATGACAATTGAGGTATTTAAGACTATCTTGACTAGTTGCTTAGTGGCTACTTGAACCATTCCTAAATGTATAAAAATTATAATCTGTCTTATGTCTTTGTATGGATTTACTATGTAAGAGTCTTAAACTTGATCATCTTGTTCCAAAATTTTTCATCTTTGTGGGTTTCTTGTACCAAGGCCTTTCAAGGGGTTCCTTTTTCAGTTTTACTGCTAGTTTGGGTAGTGGTTTGTAATTATTCTCTTTAGCTTTGGATTTGAAAGTTCTTGTACTGTAGAAAGGACATCTCTTCCTTTCATTGTACTTTTATCTTCTTTTTAATATATTATTTTTCGTTTTTGATAAAAAAAAAAAAAAAAAACTTACAGTTTGTTCAACTGACTTGATTGAATGATATGAGAGAAACTTAAAAGGATCATTTCTTATAAATTTCTTGGCTGAAGAAGTTAGGTAATTTCCAGTCCAATTCATCAGGAATTTTAATTGAGCTCTAAAATAATACAAAAAGGTTGAAGCTTTGCTTTGACCTCTTTGATTCACACACCTAATTTTAATTGAGCTATATTATGTTGAGAGGATTGGTGTTGAAAGCTGTAGTTATTGAGGCCCTGAAAGTGGAATAGAAATAAATTAGGTTCCATATAGATTCTGTACTTCTCCACTTGTCTCATAAAATCTTTGCCTCTCTCTCCTGCAGTGCTACCCAAATCAAAATGAGGCAAGCATCTACCCAAATCTTTGCCTTTGTTTGTTTGCTTTCTTCCATTTAGGAGTTCCTTTTAGAGTTTCTGGGTTTTATGTATGGGTAATCTACTAATCTAATGTAAGTTGCTCTTGCATACTTCATGTCACCCTTACTTGAGTTGTGTGGACTTGGCACTCTCTAGCATTATTTTGCATTGTTTGCTTGTATCATCTTTAACAGCCATTTTAGCAGAGACCATGACACTTCATGTTCCCAACCCACAATCCCCAATTTGTCTGTCTGTTTGTCTCTCTCCTCATTTTCTACACCAATTTCATTACTCCAGTGAATTATGTTCTTATATCTCATGTTGTCTTCTTTTTTCATCATTCAGAAGGGCTATATAAATTCTTCACATCCAAATTTCATAGGTGGTAGCAAGGCAGTGGAACTTGCAGTCCAGCTGTTAAGAAGTTCTCAGGTATATAGCACCATTCATGTGGAACTGAAAATTATGGGATTTTATGTCATTTCATTTTAGCACCAAGATTTTTGAGGTTCTGGTGTTTGCAACATTGATGTACTTATGTTTATTTTTTGTATTATTCAGAATGATACAGTTGTTGAAAGCGTATCTGCATCAGAGCAGGGCCCGAGATCTCGAGTAGTTCTTGCTAAGTCAGTTGTGAAAGGTTCTTTGGCTAACCAGGTACACATAACTCTTTTTGTTACAGAACCTACAGTGAAAAGAAAGAGAATGGTGACAAAAGATTTAAACATAGAAAACAGTCAACTGGAATAAAAACCAACACCAAAGAAGAAGCAAAAGAAGAGGCTAAATATGGAATTTGAGCTGCTACAAAGTCAGATGGCTCTCTTGCTAGAAAAATTAACTCTATTTACCAATCTGTGAATACAAATGAAGGAAGAAACATCGAATCATTTAAAGCTTGCATTAGATTTCTCCACCTCCATGGTCCTTGGCTCCTTGCAAACACTTAGTTGATAATAATGGAAGAGTGACCCCCTAGGGAAGAACACTCTACACTTCACCAAAATGGCTTGAAGCCATAATTACATTTTTGCACGGCCATGCTAGACATCGTTGTCTCTATATATCCAGTGTCTCTTTATAAGAGATTAGTTGTCACTCATTAAGTTCATCGCTGCAACTTGCCTGTCCAACCCAGTTTTGGGCAGGGTTGGATCACTTAATTTGTAATTTGAGTTGGGGTTTTCTGAAAATGTCAACCTAAACAAAATTCAGGTTCAGGGTTCAGTGAGCCTGAATCCATTTATTTATTATACAAATTATATGTATATAAACACTCTTTGATGGTTGCCTTAGAAATTTCTAGGAAATGTCCTATAATATCATGTGAATGCCTTTTATTTTGATTTTCTAGTATTTGTGGTTACCAGGTTGGTTGATTAAAATGAATGTTACAAGTTTTCATGTGGATTTTCAAATTGTTCCTGTTAATTATAAATGGATTTTATAAGTTTTGATTTGTTAAATATAGTTTAATTGTAAAAGATTCTAGTGAAATTGATAGATGTAAATTGATGTGATAGTTTAGTTTTATAGGCTGATTTTTCTATTGTGAAATTATTTTTTAGTGCATTTAGATAATCTATTAACAATGATAGGGCCTCAAGTCTAATCGGAGAGCCGAACCCAAAAGACTGACCTGATAAGTAGGAGAACCTTTCAATCTTAAGTACCACTCCACACTCTTGTGTGAAACCGATGTGAGATAGTATCATTCCATACTCCTTGAGAAACTTGACATCTGCGGACGACATTCACTCTGAGTGGCTCACACTCTGGTTAGCATTTATTCCGGGTCCACCTTTGGTGCATCGGGTAGCCCTCTTCCAGGTAGCCTTTTTCCTAGGTAGCCCTTTCCCTCTACGTACCGGCTCTCAATGAAAGCACCAATGATATGACCTCAAGCCCAATTGGAGAGTGCAACGCAAAAGACCGGCCTGATAGGTGGGAGTACCTCTCTAGCTTAAGTACCACTCCACATTCTTGTGTGGAATCGATGTGGGATCGTATCATTCTCACATTTAGAAAATTGATGGTAACATCTTTGTTAATACATGTTAAATGCAAGTCATAGTTGGCTGATTTAATTTGATTACAATTTAATGGCCAATTCTTTATTAAAGAGATATAAAATTCAACTACTTATTTATTGGCTTAATTCAACCCTATATCCTGACTTGCTTAACTCAGCCCACTTGACCAAAATTGAAGTTGTATTTATTATCTCAACTCCAACCAAATTTGAACTTAAGCTTGGATTAACCTCAGATGGGAAACTACGGATAGGTAACAGGTTGGGTTAGACTTCAGGCAAAAGAACTTCATGTTCTAGTGGAGGACGGTTTGGTTGTTAACCTAGAGTTGGGGCCTTAATTAAGATAAAGGATTTCTTTTTTTTTTTTCAACATAATTATGTTTTAATGTTTGCTTGATTGATTAGATTGAATATGGAAAGAAACTTTAATGATTGGGAGGTTGAAGAGGTCCAAAGATTCATTTATATGATTAGTCACTAAAAGTTTCGCTCTCGGCTTCAGATGGCTTTATTGGAAGAAAAGCAGGGGGCAGTAATTTCCTTGTTAAGTCTAGTTTTGATCTTATTCAATCTAATAAGTCAAGCAAACATTAGATTGACTGATTGGGAGGTCCAAAGATTCATCTGTACAGTTAGTGCTAAAATTTTAAGCTCTCAACTCAAAGATAGGCTTTAGTGGAAGAAGACAGGGGATGGATTGTTCATTGTTAAGTCTAGTTTTGACCTCCTGGAAGGAAAGGGACAGCAGCTAGAGCCTATTAAGATGATTTGGAATCCTCTTGTCCCTATAAAAGTTGGGTTCCTTGTGTGGGAAGTGTGGTGGTGGAAGATTCTAACAATGGATCAGCTTAAAAAACGAGGCTTCTTTCTTGCCAATAGGTGCCCTTCTGTGGACAGGTTGAAGAAACTATGGAACACCTCCTTATCCATTGCCCAAAGAACACCTCCTTACCAGGGTGAGCTAAGGCTTCAAAAACATTGTTAGACAACAAAATAGAGTTCAAAGATGCAATAAACGAACAAGAATGGGATGGTAAATGGTTATAAGAGCAAAATGAGGAAATTGGATGAGTACACTGACATTTACCTTCTGAGAGCACAGGAAGATCATCACGAGAACTCGGTGCGGCCTTAGACTCGGGGTTTTGCACCGAGCATGCACTGAGTGATAGAGGCTTCGCCGCAGGGGAACATGGGCAGGGAGCTAGCGCAGGCTAGGAGAGCAATGAGCAAATCATCATCCTCCCCTTGACTAGTGTGGATCGGATCTTGAGAAAACGAAGTATTCTCAACAAAGGTGACATCAACAGAAACCAGGTACCTGCGAAGACTGGGATAATAATACCTATACCCCTTCTGAACTCGAGAGTAACCAAGGAAGATACACTTCAATGACTTAGGATCAAGTTTAGATACATGAGGACGAACATCCCGTACAAAGCAAAGTGCACCCAAATACCCGAAGCTCAATGGGAAACAAAGATTTATGGGGAAAGAAGGTTTGAAATAGAGTGACCCAATCCAAGACAAGGAAAGGCATCTGATTAATAAAAAAACAAGTGTTGGAAACAACATCGGTCTAGAAATGCTTGGGCATGCGCATTTGAAACAATAGAACTTAAGCAATTTTAAGAAAGTGTATATTTTTTCTTTTAGCAACTCCATTTTGAGAAGGAGTATCAACACAAGATGTTTGATGAAGGATGCCATTTTGAAGCATGAATGACTGAAATTGTTCGGATAGATATTCTTTGACATTATCACTTCTCAGATTTTGAACATAAACATGAAACTGAGTGTGAATTTCAGCACAAAAGGGGCGAAAGTGAGAAAATAACTCTGAACGATTTTTCATTAAATATAACCAAGTTATTTGCGAATAATCATCGACAAACGTAACAAAATATCGAAACCCAGTTGGGGAAACAACTGGATATGGACCCCACACATCCAAGTGGACTAACTCAAAACGAGCATTAGCTCTTTTATTGACTTTAAGACGAAAACTAAGAAGATGATGTTTCGCTAATTGACAAGACTCACAGTCTAAGGATGAAAAGTTTGAAAATTGAGGACACAATTTCTTCAATAGGGGAAGAGAGGGATGACCCAATATGCAGTGAGTCTCGAATGTTGTATGTTGAGGATCAAAGAATATTCCCTAGATATTCTTTGGTTTATCTCCTACATTTTTTTATATATTATCCTCCTTCCTTATACACTTTATTTTGTTTCCTTTTTGTTCCATTATTTTGTATATATATAAGTGTCTATACTATGTAATTCACTCATCCATTCAATAAAGAAAAGCTTTATTTTTTTCTCTCATTTCACATGGTATCATAGCTATGGTTGGTTCTGGAGTGAGCCCTTTTCCGGTAGCCATCTTCTTCGTCGGATCTCCTTTGTTGGACCCTTCTCCGTCGAACCTTCTTTGGCGGATCTTCTCCGACGGACCTCCTCTAGCAGATCTTCTCATATGGACCTTCTCTGGTGGACCTTCTCAGAAGCGGGGCGCCTCGGGTTAGATGCTTGTCGTCGGATCTCCTTTGTTGGACCCTTCTCCGTCGAACCTTCTTTGGCGGATCTTCTCCGACGGACCTTCTCTAGCAGATCTTCTCATATGGACCTTCTTTGGTGGACCTTCTCCGACGGGCCTTCTCCGTTGGATCTTCTTCGGCGTATCTTCTCCGGCGGACCTTCTTCGACGGATCTTCTTCGACGGACATTCTCTAGTGGACTTTCTCCGACGGATCTGCTTCATTGGACCTCCTCCGTCGGATCTTCTCCGTCGGACCTTCTCTATTGGACCTTCTCCGGCAGATCTTCTCCGGCTGATCTTCTCCTTTGGATCTTCTTTGTCTGATCTTCTCAATCGGATCTTCTTAGTCGGATCTTCTCCGTCGGATCTTCTCAATCGGATCTTTTCCGACGGATCTTCTCCTTCGGACCCTCTCTGATGGACCCTCTTCGGTGGACCCTTTTTAGGGACCCTCTATGGCGGACCCTCTTCAATGGACCCTCTCCGATTATGTACATATGTAACAAGCTTGGTGCATACGACGTATATGCTTCAGCTTGAGGGGGAGTGTTGAGAATCAAAGAATATTCCCTAGATATTCTTTGGTTTATCTCCTACCTTTTTTTGTACATTATCCTCCTTCCTTTTACACTTTATTTTGTTTCCTTTTTGTTCCATTATTTTGTATATATATAGGCTATATTATGTAATTCACTCATCCATTCAATAAAGAAAAATTTTCTTTTTTTCTCTCATTTCACAATGTAGTAGCCCCAGAATAGGCAGTAGGTCGATGTAGGATCGAATGTAGAGACCGAGATTCATGTGTCTCTGATAATCGCTTCATCATAAGATCCACGGAAGAGCCAATGTCGAGAAAGAATGAGATCTGACACTTCGATTAGCGGGTTAGTTTGCTCACAGATACCAAATTAAAAGAAAAATCAGGTAAGCTCAAGACAAATGATAAGAGAATAGGAGGAGTGGGAAAAATGGTGCCTGAATCAAGAACATAGGACTGTGATCCATTTGCCAAAGTGACAATGGAAGTTGAAGGTTGTGACTGAAAGGTAGAAAATAAGTTGGAATTAACTGTCATGTGATCTGTGACTCTAGAATCAATGACCCATTCGAAGGACGAAGAAGATACAAGACATGTGTTTGGGTTACCTGACTTAGCGATAAACATGTAGGAAAATAGATGAAGACCGATGATTCTTGATGCTTAGTGGAACCGGCTGGTTGTGCGTGGAGGAAGCGATGGCGATCGGATGTCTCATTAAGTATATGAAGCGAGATAAATCTACGATTAGGTTTTGTAGCTTCTTACAGTCTCTTATAACATGTCTAGGCTTACGGCAGTAGTAACACACAACCCCTCCAAAGCTAGGCCCTCTAGTGTTACCTCCTAGGCCATTATTTCTGTATTGTGGCTTTCCTGACTCACCAATGTTTCAACCAACGAGAGCATTGCTCATCTGGGTAGGCGAGGATATTTTTGTGCAGAGTATTCTGCTGAACGTTTCTTGGAACGAAGAAACGGGGTTGGATAGATTTGGCAGCCACTAATAGAATCATGCTCCTTTCGGAAGGGAGGCGGTGCAGGAAGCTGATCACTTATCATCTTTTTCTGCTGATCTTCCTGGACTTTAACATTTGGACTAAAGGGTAATATCACGTTCGACTCCTCATGTTTTTATAGTCAGTAGAAAGAAAAATTAGTAAGCGTCGATCTTGTATCTTAAACCCGATAAGGTTCGACTACCTGAATATTCCCCTTTCTAGAATACCTGAATTCAAATAATCCATTAGCCGTAACATACTCACAATGATTAATGAGAGTAAGGACTTTCTGGAAATCGATAGATTCACGGAATTGGGAGAAAGAAACGACATAAATCCTCAGTCATCGGTCCTTCGAATCATCGATGGGAGGGTCCTTATCGAGATATTTGCCTTGAGAATACTCCTCAGTAGAGACGGATTGTTTTCGCACAATCGAGTAATTGGGACCCGGTCGGTTTTGTCCTCCGTGATTTTGGACATCATTGGGACCCCTTTGGGAGTCAAAATAGGCTTCTTATTTGCTGAATCAGTCATTACGAAGCCAAGGGAAGTAGATCAGGGCTAGAGAGTACCTTCAGAAATCATACTCAATAAATCTCGTAGAAACCACAAGCGAGGGGTTGTTAACACAAAACCATCAAAAAACAACATATCAGTACGAACGAAACGAGTGGACGGGAGAGTCCTACTTGGTCGAGCGACAACTGAGGACAATCACGGGAATCAGAATAGTTCCACGCGCGACACGATGTGGTTTGGCTGAACCACTGCGGCAGAGCGTAAGCTCCATGCGTGTGGTTTCCGACCACCATATTTTTATGGCAGGTGCGTCGGCGGCTGGTGAAGCTCCTCAGGCCAGTGGTGAGATCCCACTCTCCCTCGAATTAGGTGTTTCAAAGAACACCCCTCACAACTCTCTTGAGCCCTCCCAGAAAAAGCGCCTAAGTGATCAGAAAACTCTCGAATGTCGAGGCCACTGGGCGTGCCATGTAGAAACCAAGAGGAGAAGAGTTGGAGGAATGAATTCTTTGTATTTTCCATTGAGTCATTATACATATATATACAAAAAGGTTAGGCTATACATTAGGTAAGATGATCTACTCTTCCTAAATGGTTACAACCGTATAAGTAAAGTATCCTAATAAGATACAAACCAATATATTAATGTATGATACATACTATAACAGGAACAAGGTGGTGTTTGAAGACGATTGTTTCTCTTTTGATAGGCTGAAGTCTTTTTTCTATAGGATGCTTTGTTTATGGGCTTCTATGATCCCTAATGTGGATTCTTCTTTTGTAATATGTCTTTTATGGTTTGGTGGGCTAGTAAGATTTTGTCTTAGCCCTCTAGTAAGGATTAGTTTCCTAATCCATTTAGGAATATTTTCCTTCTTTCCTTTTCTCTTTAGTCTCCTAATTAGACTCTAATTTTGTTTCCTTTATTTGTTCTAACACTAGTATAAATATGTATGTTCCCTCACTTTGCTAATGAATGAAAATCAAAGAGTTATTTTTCTCTTCACGTGGTATCAGAGCCATGGAAGCGTTAAGAATTTTTAGGGTTAGGGTTTTGTTGTGTAGTCAATTAAATGACCAGTCAAACCGATTATGTCTCACCTCAGTGGCACCGATCGTTGTGCTTAGCTATCGATCACCTGCCATGGAACCCCTTGCGACAACTTTTCAGGCGGATTTTCAGTGACGTCTCGGCCAGGCGATCCCGTCGTGGATCGTCTCTCCCTCCTCCTTGCCAAAAAGAAACCTAGCATAAGCAGTCATCCATAGTAGGTATGCGTGTGTTCTTTATCAGGCGATTGGCACCACGAGCCTGCTCGTGGTTGGCGCATGAGGGCACATGACCCATCCTTTGGTCATTGGACTTCACCTGTAGACTTGTCAGACGCCGATCAACCCTTATGTCATCCTAGTTAGTTGATTTGGGACTTGCATGTGTTTTTTTCCTGGTTTTTGACTTCGACCACACTTCTTTTGGACTTTTTTTTTTTGTTCTTCCTTGGGAATTTTCGGCAGTTCAACAACCTTCACAGGCTTCCTTCACCTTTAGAATTTGTGTTTCATCCTTCGGATCTCTCATAGTAGTGGTTTCTTACTTTTTAGTTTCTATGGCTGCTAAAGGTTCAATCTTTTCTCCCATTTTGGCTGCATCTTCAGTTATTACATCGGAGAAATTAGTTGTGTACCCTTGCTGCACTCAAGCATCCAAATCTTCACCTATTGTGTCTGTTGCCCAGACCGCTTCACATTCATTTAGACCCTGGATTCTTGATTCTTTGATCATCTTTTCGGACCGGAGTACGGGGAGGACGATCGGCATAGGATCCATCTAGTGGTCGTGTCTCACTCCAGTCACATCAACTCGCCGTGTAGTTAATTTCGACGACCTATATAATGACAATGTCTCACTTCGGTCACAACAAATCGCTGTGTAGTCAATTTCGACGATCCATTTAGTGACTGTGTCTCACTTTAATCACATCAACTCACCGTGTAGTCAATTTTGGCGACCCATCAGTGACCGTGTCTCACTCATGTCACATCAACTCCATCGCGGAACACCCCATAAGCTCTTGACATTGTTAGAATTCCGCATTGTCATTGGAATTAGGCAACTTTTCCAGCAACTTGAGATCTATCCATTGGATAGGATTAACTACATGTGTAACAAGCTCTGTGCATTTGACCTATATGCTCTAGCTTGAGGGGGAGTGTTAAGGATTAGTTTCCTAATCCATTTAGGAATTCTTTACTTCTTTCCTTTTCTCTTTAGTCTCCTAATTTGACTCTAATTTTGTTTTCTTTATTTGCTCTAACATTTAGAGTATAAATATGTATGTTCTCTCACTTTGTTAATGAATTAAAATCAAAGAGTTATTTTTCTCTTCACACTCTCTTTTTTGTACAAGCCTTTGGTCTCCCTTTGTATGCATCCTGTATATGCCTTAGGGTTGTCTGTAAGGCTTCCCTTTCTCTCTAATATATTTTTCTTTGTTTGCCGATAAAAAAAGAATTAAAAATGTAAAAGTATTATCATTTTTATTTACAAATGACAATGGATAACCCTCTAAATTTAGGGGATGCAAGAAACTCTGAATAGACTAAGAAAGATATTACTTTCTCGTTCCATTGTTATTATTTCTAAGAGAAGCTATACACACATGCCTTATTAGGTTCTTTCTTGCAGTTGTCAACTCTTGAATTAAGCTTTAAAGCGATGGTGTTCTGATTCATTAGATTATCATTTTCTTGGTAGTTGTTCTAGCCTTATGCTTCCCATTGTTAAGTTGAACAATTTATTAACTATTTCTGCATGCCTAATTCCATCCATGGCAACAACTACTAGCTTTAAGCTGACATTCTTGATTGCTGATAATTACACTGGCTCAGGCTGTTGCCATGAAAGTAGAATTGTGTATTTGAAGTTCTAGATATTTTATCATTTATTTTGTACTTGGCTTGTGACAGGGAAATCATCCTCAGTCCACGAATGACAGATCAGTATCAGCTGGTAAACACTTGTTGCTTGATTGCTTCTAAATCCAGTCAAATTGTCCAGTAAACCATCATGGATAATCCAGTCAACTGTTCTTAATCATGCAGGACCCCCCTTGTAATCTTTGTCAGGGCTGTAATTTAGAAGTTAGGATGTCTCTTAACTGGAAATTTCTTATTTCTGGGAAGTGTAGGCCATGTTTGGTACTATCCTTAGATAGCAGTTTTCTGTTTTCAAAAGAACTGAAAGTGTTAAAGGCATGATATTCATATTAAACCCAAATCCTACAAGCTTGAGCTTTTTGGAGAGGTGGTCATTTAACATGGAATCAGAGCCTAGTTTGGTAGGAGGTCCTGCATTCGAGCCACCTCTTTGCAATTTATTTCCCATTTGTTGATTTGCAAGTCCATAGAGGACTCTATTTGGTTTGTTTAATTCTCCACGTGTGGGTATGAGGTTGCATGTGAGGGAGGGTGTTAAAGGCATGATATTCATATTAAACTCAAATCTTACAAACTTGAGCTTTTAAGAGAGTTGGTCATTTAACAGAAAGAAAGAACAAGTTCAGAAGAGCCGGTTTGGGAATTGCTTACTATACTCGAAAACACATTGGTTAATTTTTTGACAAAAGATATATATATATATATGCAATTTATTCCCCATTTGTTGATTTGAAAGTCCATGAAGGACTATATTTGGTTTGTTTAACTCTCCATATGCGAGTATGAGGCTGCATATGAGGGAGGGTGTTAAAGGCATGATATTTATATTAAACCCAAATCCTACAAGTTTGAGCTTTTAGGAGAGTTGGTCATTAAAAGAAAGAAAGAACAAGTTCAGAAGAGCCGGTTTGGGAATTGCTTACTATACTCGAAAACACATTGGGTAATTTTTTTGACAAAAGATATATATATATATATATATATATATATATATATATATATATATATATATATATATATATATATATATAATTAATTTGGTCACAGAAAATAATTTTTTGAAAAATTGTTTTGAAAATTTTGAAAATACTTTTTTAATTGTTTTCACATTTTTTATTAAAAAAATAATTGTACAAATATGGAGTGACTGAAAGAACACATTACAAATAAAAATTACTTTTGAGATACATTAAATCCAAGTTGTCAAAACAGATTTTTGTTTTAAAAAACATATGAGAGGTTTTATTTAACAGTTTGACTATTTTTTCCCTAGAAAACTGCTGTCTGACCGTGGGCAGTAGTATCAGCTTTATACCTCTTTCTTGTGCAATAATAGCAAAGTAAATTAACATACAAAGAGATGTGGAGTTGATTATGGTTTAGATTGATCATGCCTGCATACAGAGATTATAAAGAATCAATCTATTTCTAGAGCAGAAAACATTATTCAGTTTTCAAAGAACCGGAAAAAAACAAATGTAACTACTCACTAGTTCGTCGCTGTTTCTTTTCTTGTTCTTTTTACTGATGTGGTAGGAGAAACTTTATATGACTTTGTCACATATAGTTGTTATCTCATGTAGTGTTACACTTCTTTTTTTTCTTTTGGCCATAGTTATAATAGTTTTCAATTTTCATAGAGGTAGTTTGCCAACTTCCATTATAATTTGGATAGAATATTGTGGAAATTGCCTAAAAACTTTCTGAATTTTGAAATGTTAAATCATGTGTATGACATGCAAATAGGATGGATTGTGGCAAAATTTTCGTAGAAGTAGAATGAATTTAAGAGGTTTTGAATGTTTAGACAAAGGGTGGCTGTGGTCACTCACATTTTGGGCCTAGCAATTTCTACACAAAATATAAGCTGAGATTATTTATTATGTTACCGACAAACTTGTTGCATTGCAATTTTACAGGTAATTCATCCTCAAGAACTTGGGGAATTTCATCACTAATTGGGAAGTGGGCATCACCTAATGATCATTCAGCTAACATAGCTCTTGGTGAAACATTTCAGGATATGGAGCTGTTGCCCTCTATGATACAATTGAGAGATGTAATTGTCTTAGAATGGAATTTATTTCTTCCTTTTGAATTACTTCTCTATTGCCTGATTCAAATATGTCTCCTTTTGGCATCAGCCTCCACCCATCTTAAAGCCACTAGAAACACAAACAGAGCACGAGTCAGTGGAAGTAGTGGTAACCACATTACTCCTGAGGTCTTACTATGACATTGTTAGAAAGAACATTCAAGACTTTGTTCCAAAAGCTATAATGCATTTTCTGGTATGTTATTTAGCCTGTCCCTCTTTTGTTGTGCATATCTTCAACTTTATATTTGGTTAAGTCCTTCTTTAGCTCTAAAATTTAGCTTTATTTATTTATTTTCCACTTTTGTTCCCTTCATCTAGGTCAATCATACAAAAAAGGACCTGCTTAATGTCTTCGTTCAAAAACTATACAGGTACGAGTATTGGTACAAAATGGAAATCTTTGGTCATTAAAATTTTATCCAGCATGGACATATATCAGAAATTCATTTCCTTTTGGAGGTCCTTAGTGCTAATTCTTACAAAATTATTTTTGAAAACTACGTATCAAACAAATCAATTATTCTTAAAATGTAATTATGCTAGTATATAAATTTGGTAGTGTGAAGAGAGAAAATGGAGAATCCCTAATTTTTATTATATTCACGGAAAACACTTACTACTACATTACATATTGGACTTATATATATATATACATGCTCATGGGTCCCAGCGGTCTGATAAGAAAATAAAAGGAAAAATGTCTGATATCTAACACTCCCCACCGAAATTAGCCATTATATGTCCTTATGCACCCGAGCTTGTTAAATGTATTTAATTCTAGGACCTATGAGAGATTTAGTAAAGATGTTTGCTAGTTGATCATTTGAATTGACAAAACTAGTAGCCATACATCCTAATGCGATCTTCTCTCTAATGAAGTGACAGTCAACTTCAATGTGTTTGGTCATTTCATGGAAGACTGGATTGTATGCAATATGCAAAAGCGACTGAAACTATCACGGATGAGCTTCATGCGACCGTCCCTTTCAATCTCGACTCTTGGAGAAGGTGTTTTGACCATATGAGTTCACATGTTGCGAGCCATGGCTCGATGCTCGGCTTTAGCTAGATGCGGGCTCACTACGTATTTGTTCCTTACTCTTCAGGGATATTTAGGTTACCGCGATGAAAACACGATGCCACACGAAGTGGAGACGTCACATCACGTAGGTGAGCCGATGATGCATCACATTGACAAGCGGGTATGATCTCTATTCGTACAACACTTGGCTTGGTGTACTTTTGATATATCGAAGAATCACGGATTACAAATCTGTGGCTATCCACGTAGTTCTTTGTAGGAATTTACTAACAACACTCACGGGAAAGGAAATGTCGGCAGAGGTAAGCGGGTAGGGTAGTTCGGTTTACCTCACGAGTCGTCGATATCTCTAGGATCTCTAAAGACTCCCCACGGCTTTGGTCTGAGTTTGACATTAGGATCCGTAGGAGTGTCAAGCGGTTTCTGATCTAACATACGGTTTCTTCGAGATGTAAAGCATCTTACCAGTTGGGGAAAGGGCTGAAATTGGATTATTTATACCGATTAAAGAATGTATTGAGTTTACTGAAATCTTTAGTTTGAAAGTGGGTGAAAGGTGTTCAACTTTATTTTTAATCTTGTCACGATCCTTGCATAATGGCGATGTCGTCCCATAAACAATCGAATAAATACATTGCCACGAAGAGTTATGATTATAAAAAAAGCGTAGTGGCTACATCTTTGCGAAGCATGCCAAATTCTTGAGCATTAGAACTAAAGCGACGAGCCACCGTGCTCGAGGAGATTGTTCAAGCGTATCTGGTCGAGCGTAACCTAAACACTAAACCGGACTCCCTAGCTTATGAGAACCGGGTGGTTGCTCCATATAAACTTTCTCGGCAAGATCACCATGAAGGAATTCATTTTTAATATCCAACTGATAAAGTGGCCAGGAACATATATAAACGTATGGACGGAAGGAGACGGGCCTTAAGCAATCTTGGCAATAGGGAGAATGTGTCACCATAATTAGAGTATAAACTGAGTATATCCTTTAGCAGCAGCGGGCCTTAAGGCGTCGACACGACCATTAGGACGACCTTAATGTAGTGTAAACCTTACGACAACCAATTGGAAACCTGCGAATGGCAAAAGCGACAAGATCTTAAATTACTTGATTGAGTGCGAGCGACCATTCATCTACCATCGCCTATCATTGCTTAGGATGGGAAAGAGCCTCGTGGTGTTCTTAGGAAGAGAAAGCAGAGGATATAGCGAGAAACAAATACGAGTAGGGTGAAGATATCGATGGTAACTTCGAAAAATTGTAAATAGGATGAGGATTGCTAGTAGATCGATTACCTTCAAGAAGCGATAGGTAAGTTATCGTGAAGCGAAGCAAGGTAGGAGAAGCTGAAGGGATAGGAAGTGAGTCAGCAGGGGCCTCAGCAAAGGGAGAGGAACAACGGAACAGTGACGACGATGATAAACTTGAAGTGGTCGAGAAGGTACATCATCAAATATAGGTGGGGAGATGATGGGAAGGGGTAATACTTCAGTAACAAGAAGAGACTCGGAGGAGGAGAAGAAGGGTGAGTCCTCGAAGAAGGTGACATCGGCAGAGAGAAAGTATCGATGAGTCTGGGGGGAATAACAACGATAACCCTTCTGAAGTTGGTAGTAGCCTAAGAAGATGCATTTCGTGGCCTTGGCGGAAAGCTTATCTTGTGCAGGTGAATATGAACTAGGCAAGTACAACCAAAGACACGGAGGAAGGAAATAAAGTGGTTGGTTAGGAAAATAAGTGAATGAGGAATACGATCATGTAACACGAGATGAGGCGCTCCTGATTAATCAAATAACAAGTTGTAAACGGCGTCCCCCAACGAAAGGAACATGATAATGGAGGAGGAAATGCAGTGTCTCGATAAGATGACAATTCTTACGTTCAGCTACCCCATTTTGTTGAGTATGAGCCTGAGAAAATCGATGAAGGATCAGTATTTGGGACATAAATGAAATAAAGGGTGCAGAAAAATATTCTCTAGCATTGTCACTACGTAATACACGAATAGAAATATTGATTTGGGTCAGAATTTCAGCATAAAATTTCTGGAAAATAGAATATAACTCAGCTCGATTTTTCATTAAAAATAACTAAGTACATCGAGAATAGTCATCAATGAAAGTGACAAAATCTTGAAATCCACAAGAAGTAGGCGCGGTGACGAAGGGACCCCCGAACATCGGTGTGAATGATTGAAAGGAATTTTGCCCAGATTATTGGCGGCACAGAGCCGAGACCGCAGTATGTTTTCGGCGACGGGTCTCACCTGTAGTAATGTGAGAGTGGAAAAAGCGGTGACCCGTCTTACAGAACTTAGAAGGCTAGGGTTGCCCGAGACGATTGTGGATGAGGAGAGGAGCATCAGTGGAAACGCAAACTACGGAGTATTTTCGGTGAGGTGATATGGGCCTTGGGACTCACGTCGATGCCCGGTGTCTTCCGTGCTCCGGTCTAGCGAGGAGTCTAGAATTTATCGAGGAAAAAATAATGGAGCGAGTTAAAGTCTAGTGATTTGTTGATGGAAATAAGATTAAAGGGACACTCATAAGTATAAAGGACAGAAGTGAGAGGTAGGAAGGGAGAGGATGTGCCAAACCAATACCTTTAGCCACAGTTTGAGAACCATTAACTAAGGTAACTTGATGGGTAAAATGCTTATTAGTAATGTGAAGAGAAAAAGATCTTTATTACCATATATGTGATCAAAAGCACCGGAGTCTAGAATCCAGGGTCCAAGAGAAGATGTATGAGTAAGGCAGGCAGAGGCATTACCGGTCTGGGCAACAAATGCAATAGAAGCTGACTTGGTTGCCTGACAGTGAAGATAGTCATCATACTCACTGTCAGTGGGGGGAATACCTTGAGATGTGGAGGAGCTCGGAGTTTGGGGCTGCTGAGAATCAGAATGAGACGATTGGGCCACATGGGCAGTGCGGGGAGGCCGTCCATGTAACTGATAACAACGATCACGAGTGTGGCCAAGCTTATTGCAATAGGTGCAGTGAGGACGTTGTCCTCTACTTTGGTTACCAACTGGAGTCACTCCCAGGAAGGTTGGTTTGAGAAATAACGGAAGGAATACGAGAGTCTTTATCCGGATAGCGAAGTGCGGTGGAGGAGATACGGAGGAGGTGGCCAGACACATCGTCGGATGGGCTGATGGTACGGGAGTCGGTGCGGACGGTCTCGAGATCAGACGGAGCCCGATAAGAGTAAGGGACCGTGAAGACTTGTCGATCGTTTGTTGAGCTGACATCACTAGTAGAGGCATCGATATCGAGAACTCCTCCTTAAGAGGAAGCGATCAGCGATATAATTAAGATAAATCCATATCCTGTTGTCGGATATTGACAATAGCAGAAGCCACCTTATAAAGGCGCTGGATATCATTCGTGTATAGAACTTTTGCATGATTTCAAAACTTAGAACATGTTTTATAAGCCCGAAGATGAAGCAAAATTTTTGGATTAACCAACTGCCATAATACGCTATATAGTTGTGCATCTATTTTCTTCCATTGCACCTTGCCAACATTAGGTATAGCATCCTCCGGTGTAATAAGATGATCCTCAGAACCTTGTCCCATGAACTAGAGTTCCATAGAAGGCGTCGGGAAAGATAATTCTCACTTCACCCGATCAATTTTACGATGTGATAGTAGGTTATCCGAGAGATAACGGATGTAAATGGGTTTTTCGGTTGCCATATCCATAGCGGGATTGAATCAACGTTTGGATTGAAGGCTGCAATAGGAGGAGTGAATCACGGATTTGTGAAACTTGAAATCATGGTTTGTGGGCGGAGATGAAGAAAAAGTGACCCAAGCCGTGAAGAAGCGGCGAGAGTGCGGAGGAGGCTGAAATGGGCAAAAGGTGGATAGGAGGACTGAGGAGGATCGCCCAGGAGGGATAGATTGATAAGGCAGTATTTGGGCGAACTGGATATGAAATCACGGAGCCGGAAAGTGGGCCTTTGCACCTGGCGTCGAGCGCGGGGAGGCAAGCCGCGAGAGAAGAGGCTGCGCGTGGCGCGGGTGGAAAATTTGTTCCGGCGGGGTTTCTATCAAGCTGATGTAGATCGGCCTGATGCTCCTCGAATCCCGAGGTTCCGTGGGAGAAAACTGGTAGGAAAAAAGTCACATCTTGTGAGGAGATCAGATGTGTGAGGGTCGACGACGGAGGTCGGAAGGAGAATAAAGTATTGGAAGGAAACAGATCTTAGAAAAAAAAAAAAATTAGGTTTTCCCTTAGCTCCAATACCATGTGAAGAAAAGGGAGAATCCTAATTTTATTATATTCTAAAAACACTTACTACTACATTACATATTGGACTTATATATATATATATATATACATGCTCATGGGTCCCACAATATAGTAAGAAAATAAAAGGAAAAAACTATACAATATCTAACAGGTAGCTATAATTCTAGGGTTTAAATGTGATGGTTTTCTGTTTTCATAGTTGCACAGAAATCTCATCATTATGAAACTCTGATTTCTTAATTAGCCTTATTCTCTAGTTTATTTGTTTCTTTGTTTGATAAATAAAATTTTATCTCCAATGAGAGTTGGACCTGGAACTTCTAATTACCACTATCTCCTATCTATTACAAGCTGGTGAATACACTGAACATTTATCTGCAGATAGTATGTGTATTTATCAGACCCCCTCAATTTGTTACATTACAACATGCTTTAATTCCAAGTTAGAATGAAAATAAGTTGGGTGATTTCATTTGGTGATGACTTCCCCCAGGTCAACGTTAGTATTTGTTTTTTAATATTTGTGCATGGATTCATCCTTTAAATTACCTTAAATACAAGAATGAACCGTCTGCATTTCTAGTAATTTTTAGTGTTAATTCCTAAGAAAGGTGGTTTACAAGGACTTGAAAGATTTTAGGTCTCTTAGTTTGGTCAACAGGTTGTACAATCCATCAGCTAAGGTTCATGCCGGTAGGTTGAGAAATGTGGTACCCCAGTAGGAGGATTAGTTTCCAAGTTTCAGAATACTTTACAGAGAGAAGACAAATTCTTGACACGACTCTTAATGTTAATGAGGCTATTGACTTTGTCCAATGAGCAATTCTAGTGGTGTTATATGCCAATTAGACATTGAGAAGGTTTATGATCATGTTCACATGGGCTTCTTGCTAGCTATTATGGTTAAGATGGGGTTTGACCAAGAGTAGATTGGATAGATCTAATGGTGCATTTCCACCGTGCAGTTCTTTGTCCTTGTGAATCATAACCTATCCAGTTTCTGCCAATGTTGTAGAGGTTTATGATGAGGAGATCTTTGCTCTCCTTATTTGTTTGTGATAGCAATTGAGATCCTCAGTTGCTTGTTGTAGAGGGCCAGAGTGGGCGCTTTTCTTGTTGGTATTCAGGGTTAAGGTGAGGGAGGAAGAGGGCATCACATTTTTTATCTTGGCTTCTCATCCTCAAATGGTCTATTTTGAGGTGGCTTCTAATGTGGTCTGAAGCTATCTTTAAGAAATCAATGTGGCAGCATGGAACTTCATGATCAGTGTGTACTTTTTTTTTTAATGATTGAATTATGAATCATGTCAGTTTTCCCTCGCTACCTTGTTGAGTAGTAGGCTTCCGATTGTTCAACTAATTTACTATCTAGAATCAGTGTCAACTTAATTCGACTGAATGGATGGTAACAACGTGATGTTAATTCTTTTGTTTGCTTTATCTTTTCATTTATTCTGATTCTATAGCCCATCCATTGGGAAACAGATTCTTTTCATTTGTTCTTACTCTGTAGCCCATCCAGTAAAGAAACTAAGATAGCTAGTCTGGATTATGGCTATAAAACACCTTCTATGCACTACATGAACCTGTTCATTATACAATTGAGCATGTGCTCCCTGGTGTATATGCAGAGAGAACCTCTTCAAAGAAATGTTGCAGGAGCAGGATGAAGTAGTCCAAAAAAGAAAGTGTGCCCAAGAAATGTTCAGCATTCTGCAGCAAGCTATTCAGGTTAGTAAAGAAGTCAGTCAGTTAACATTACTGAATCTTTATGTTCTTCTACCAAACTTATCTCCCGGAAGAAAACTCGTATTTCACTTGTCAGCCTGTTAAATAAGTTGCTTCCTTTGTTGACTGATACATGCAACACTGGGCATGATCATTTTGGGCATATATCATCATCATCATCATCCTGGATTTTAATTTTGTGTATGAGGCTTATTATTAGATAATATGACTCCTCACTGATAGGAATTAATACAAATACTAACCTGAATTAATAGAAAAACAGTACTTCATTAAAAAAAGCGTGGGAATAGATCGAGTCTTAAACTATTTTGTCGCATTAATATATGACCACATGAACAAGAGCTATTTTCTATTCATTTATTTTTCATCATAAAACTTCAATTACCATAATTGGTTTTAACTTTTGATGTTATTGATTTTTAGTTTATTAATAACTAAAACCATGGTTGCTAATGTAGGTAGGGTATTTTTGAAAAAAAAACTTAAAATCACTATTGACAATGTTGACTTTAGCATATCAAGTAAAACCACAATTGCCAATATTGGTTGTGAAGTAATTTTGGAATTGGCTTAAATCCACAATTATCAATGTTGGATCTAGCAAATATATAGTAAAACAATAGTTCTTAGTGTTGGTTTCATAGTAATTTTAATATTGGCTTAAAAACACAGTTGCCAAATTTTATTTTATCACATCAAGTAAAACTACAGTGGTGGTGTCGTTTTTAGAAAAAAAATTGAAAAATGGATTAAAATAGATTTTGCTAAATGGTTTTTATGCAAATTTGAAAATTGGTTCAAACCAAGACTAGGAATTGGAGATAAAAAGCAACATAAATCTAGAACCAACTTTGAGAATTGATGTCTTTGGTTTAGAGGGGTAAACGATCATGAGAAAAGGAAAGTAATAAAGGCCTTCATAAAAACCACAGAGGGTGAATTTAGTATGTCTCCAGGAGACTAAGTTGAAGGGGACTTCTAGTGAGCTAGTGAGAAGTCTAGGAGTTGGAGGATTTATTAAGTGGGCTGGTGTCAATGCACTTGGAGCCTTTGGGGGAATCCTTGTTATGTGGGACTCTAGAGTTCTCCAGCTTCTGGAGAAGGAGGAGAGTCGGTACACGCTCTCTTGCCAATTCAGAAACTGAGGATAACAACACTTGGATTTTCACAAGTGTCTATGGGCCCACGATAGGGGAGGAGAGAGTTCAGTTTTGGGAGGATCTGGGTGCTATTAGAGGAAGATGGCAAGGATCGTGGTGCATAGGTGAGGATTTCAATGCTCTAAGATTCCATGAAGAGAGGAATAGGGAGGGGAGATTAACAAGTGTCACGAGAAAGTTCTCGCAAATTATAGATGAGCTTGAATTAAAAGATACTCCGCTTCGAGGAGGGCAATACACATGGAAAGGAGGATTAAACTATAGACGAATGGCAAAGTTGGATAGCTTTCTAATCGCATATGATTGGGAAACACTTTTTGGTGGTGTAAATCAAAGCTTATTGCCCATACCTATTTCAAACCATCACCCAATCCTACTGGAGGGAGGTAGATGCACTGTAAAAGGACCCTCACCTTTTAGATTTGAGAATATGTGGTTGAAGGAGGAAGGCCTAAAGACTTTAGTTGAGGAGTGGTGAAGGAGTTATGAGGTGAGAGGCACAGGAAGCTTTGTGTTAACAGAAAAGCTGAAGGCTTTGAAAACTCGGCTAAAAATATGGAACAAAACCTCCTTTGGAGATCTAGAGGAGAAAAAAAGGAAGCACTAAAGAAAGTTAAAGCTTGGGATGTTTTAGAAGAAAGGAATCCTCTTACTTTAAGCGAAAGAGAGCTGAAGGTAGAAGCTGTGAATGATTTTAAACGTTGGGCCTTGCTGGAAGAAGTGTATTGGAGACAAAAATCAAGGGAAATTTGGTTAAAGGAAAGTGATAGAAACACAAGGTTCTTCCATAGAATGGCGAACTCTCACAGAAGACGAAACCATATAATTAAGATGAAGATAAATGAGAATCAGGTAACAAAGGATGCAGGTTTAAAACATGGGATTGTGGGTGCCTTCAAGTCAGTGTTGACGGACACAGGGGAATGGAAAGCAAATATAGATGGCCTGACCTTCCAAAGTATTAATGAGGATGATGCGTCTAAAATGGAGAACCCCTTCACAGTCGAAGAAGTATTCACAATGCTGAGCAACCTCAATGGGGATAAGGCTCCAGGTCCGGATGGCTTTATGGCCTTTTGGCAATTTAGCTGGGATATAGTTAAGGAAGATATTATGAAATTTATTTAAGAGTTTCTGGCCTCTGCGGTGAGTTTATCGAAAATCTTAATGTCACTTTTTTGGTGCTAGTGCCGAAAAAAGGGGGGGCAGGAGATTTCAAGGACTTTAGGTCAATAAGTTTGGTGGGAAGTTTGTACAAGCTTTTAGCTAAGGTCAACGGACTAAAAAAGGTTATGCATAAGTTGATAAATAAAGCTCAAAATGCATTTGTTGAAGGAAGACAGATCATCGATGCTTCTTTGTTGGCGAATGAAGTCATTGATACAATGCTGAAAAGGATCAGATGGATCAGATGGATCAAACGATGCATAACAACATCTTTTTCAATATCAATCAATGGCAGCCCTGAAGGTTTCTTTAATAGCACTAGGGGTTTGAGGCAAGGAGACCCCCTTTCTCCTTAGCTTTTTTGTGATATTCTCGACCTAGTAGATAAGGCTGCATCAAGGGGGTTCTTGACTGGTTTCAATATTGCGAATAGGCAAGGAGAAGAGTAGCATATCACACACTTGCTGTTTGCAGACGACACTTTAGTCTTTTGCAATGACACCTGGGAGCAGTTAGCCTATATAAGCTGGGTGTTGCTATGGTTTGAAGCCATCTCTAGTCTAAAAATAAACCTAGAAAAGAGCTCAATCTTGCCGATAGGGACAATGGAGAACCTAGAGGATTTGGCTGCTGAATTAAGCTATAGGAACGGGAATTTGCCTACCACTTACTTAGGTCGTCCCCTAGGAATGAAGCGTAAATCAACCCAAGTGTGGGATGGGGTGGAGGAAAGGTTCAGAAAAAAACTGGCGCTTTGGAAAAGACAATACATATCAAAAAGGGGAAGCCTGACTTTGATTAAGAGCACACTCTCTAATTTGCCCATATATACAATGTCGTTGTACAAAATGGCTATAGGGGTAAAGTTAAGGTTGGAAAAAATCCAAAGGGATTTCTTTTAGGGTGGGGGAAACCTGGACAATAAGATTCATTTAGTGAATTGGGGTACGGACCGTACGGTTTGCAAAAGCAAAGAAAATGGTGGGTTAGGAGTAAGAAGACTGGAAAATTTGAGCAAACCATTGCTTGGTAAATGGAATTGGAGATTGGCCATAGAAGATAATTCCCCATGGAAGAAACTGATCAAGCTAAAGTATGGTTTAGAAGCCGGGGAGCGGTTTTCAGAGGAGCCAAAGGGGAGTTTTGGGGTGGGACTTTGGAAGGACATAGGAAAGAAGGCCAACAAATGAAACAAGATTGCAAGCTAGTGCTGAGTAATGGGGGTCGAATAAGATTTTGGGAAGATAAGTGGATTGGGGAGAATCGGCACACAACCTATTCGACCCTTTATGCGGTGCGCATCAAAGGAAAAATGATAGGGAAGGTGTGGGGTCTTTGAGGGTGAAGGTTGGTGGAATTTGAGGTTTTCAAAGCATTTAATGATTGAGGTGGATGAAGCTCAAAAGGCCTGGTATAGCTCATCGTGTAGCGAGTGTGAAGCGGGAGGAGGACAAAATCTTATGGGATGTAGCAGATAAGAAGGCGATTATCTGATCGAGGCAAATTATAGGCACATGGAAAATGACGTACTGATAATTACTCGGCAGGCCTCATCTGGAACAGTTGGGTCCCTCCTAAAGTAAGCGTGTTCACTTAGGAGGTTTGGTGGGGAAAGGTGCTGACTGGGGACCAACTAAAGAGAAGGGGTTTTCAGCTCTATGGAAGGTAGCTCTATCAAGTCTCCTCTAGGCAATGTGGAAGGAAAGAAACAGAGTGACGTTTGACAATCTAAACTTCTCTCCAGATAGGATTAAACACTCCTTCATTTCCTCCATCACCTCTTGGGCTGATCGCTTGAATGAGAGGGAGTACTTGTTTGTAAATTTATTAAAGTACATCCTGTAGTTTTCCCAAGTTTTTGGGTGGTAGGTAGTCTTTTTGCTTCTCTTGTATACAACCTGTATACCCTGGGTCTTGGCCCTGTTTTGCTAATATACTTGCTTCTTGCCTACCAAAAAAAAGAATTGATGTTTCTGGTTTATATACTAAGACCAATGTTTTATTTTTATTAGAAACAAACATGTGTATTTCTTGATAATAGTAGATAAAACATGAGAGGGACGAGAAATCAATCATGAAATACAAAACTGACCTCTAGGATCCGTGTGAACCTACACTAGAAAAGGAAGGCTATGCAAAAGAAACTAAGACCAATGTTAGCAATGATATATATTTTTTTGATAGTTAAGTATTATTTTTATTTTTTTTTTGTACTGGGATTCGAACCTGGAACCTCATGTAATCCCATCCAAACCATTACCACTTGAGCCAGGCCTCAAGGGCCAATGTTAGCAATGTTGATATTTAGCTTTACATGAAAAGAAAATCTATCCACTAGTTCTACAAAAGTTTCAAACTCCATTTATTCCTTTTTTTTTATATCAGAGAGAAAAATAGAAGTAAAATTACAAGAAAAAAAATGATTTTCTCTTGCTTCAAACTAAATGATAAGAAAAATCATTTTCTCATATATAAAAAAATATAAAAGAAAATCAAAATACAATTAAAATTATTTAGAAACTTACCCATTTTCAAATTATTTAATTTTTATATGGTATCTGAAAATGAGTGAAATAAGTTTGAAGAAATATGAAAAAGATAACTTATTAAATTTAAAAAAAAAAAAAAATTCCCTTCATTATTTATTTTTTGCTTATTTTTCCTCTCTATTTTATCCTAGCATTTTTTTGTCCAATTTTCCCAGAGCAAATATAGGTGTGAAGGAAAATGTTGATGATAATAAATAGGAAATTATTTTTATTATTGAATTCAATTACCACTTGTCACCATGTCCTAAAGTAGTAAAATTAGTGATAAAAGTGGTAGCGCAAGTTACACCGTCTAATCCTCATAACACATTTCCTCTTGAAGATTTAAGCAATTGGTTATAACTAATCAATATCACTCCTAAAAATGTCATTTAAATAATTTTAAAAACTAAGATTAGACCTATTAAACACAAACAAGCAAGCCATCATAATCTATGCCTTTGAGGCTTGAGTGAAGTAGTAAATGGATTGAGAGGGTTTGTAGGAGGTTCTAGTTCAAGTCCCATTCGAGACCAAAATTTACCTGATAAAATAAAAAACACTCAACACAATGTATAGCAATTCCCCTCTAACAATTACCCTGGTCTTCAATTGGCTAAAATTTGGTGCCTATGAAACATGATATTCATATTAAACCAAAATCTTATAAACTTGAGTTTTAAATGCATTGCTTAACACAGACGTATCTTGGTTTGGCATGAGGTCTGTCTGGAGCCACCTCTTGCAATTTCAATATTCGATCCCCGCTTGTCGATTTGAGAAAGTCCATAAGACTCCTATTCGCCTGTTTCACTCTTCACGCGCTTGCATTTTCGATCGTACGCTGCGCCACAAGATGATATTTATATTAAACTTAATTCGTATAAGCTTGAACTTTTAGGAGAGTTGATTGTTTAATAGTGCCTTAGCCAAAATTTTTGTAAATCTTCATCTGATACTGATATCCCTATTGCCACATCACCATGATCTTAATTACCCTTCTTTCCCCTTCTTTCATAAAAAATTCTTCTATAATTTCTTTGGGAAAAATCGAAGAAAAAGTGATGAGTATTAGACATCTTTCTATCTATGATTTTATTCTTCTAGGATGTTAATGGGTTGAATGAGTTATCTTCTTCATCCTTGTTGACTCTTTTTGTTTGAATTTATTGCTTCTGGTTAAGGTATTTGGAACCGCTTCATAGAGGCTAGTCAATCCAACAATAGTTATATACAGTTTTCTGCTTGAGGGGCTTGGATATTGGATTGAATGCTTTGCTTAAGGTTACTGATTTACTGATACGTAGTGGTTACTTGTAGGGAAACTTTCCTCACATAAACTCTGTTCTCTGATTCCTCTGATTTTATTATACATGAATTATTCATAAAACTGCATTGAGTCGGGTAATATTACTCCAACTGAATGGAAAAATAATCCATCAAACCTAAACAACACTTTGTCTGTTCAATATAACTAAAATAATTAGAACTAATCTGTGTATTTTAAATAGTTTTAAATTGCCGACACAGACACCATCCATTATGAAGGGCCATAGATGCTTGACCAGCTATTTACAGACACTTACTCTCCTTTCTGATATGTTGTGTTTCCATAGAATCATTTAGAGAAGCCTTTCAAAATATTCATTGTTGCTGCATGAATGTTTGTTTCATGGCTGTCTTCCTTCTTTCCTCTAAGATCTCTTTTTGTTGTTATTCAAAAACTTGAACTATTTGTTCTCGTGACAGATAATTGATGAGGTTGATTCAAAAATGTCATCCCCAAATTCAAGTTCAAGTTTCAGTGGTGATACAACTGCGGGATTGCCAAGAACTCCAAACCGTCATTCCCATGTCCGTTGAGCATCCAACAGAAACACCATATCAGCTTGACTATGTCAACATATCATCCTCCCCAAATCTTTGAGCTCCAATTCCGTTCCTGAAAGCAGATTTTACCTAGAAATACACATGGTGGACTCCACAAAGTACGTATAGTCTGAATATCTACACAGAAATACATATATATATAATTCCGATTTCAACACAGAAATTTCATTTAGCAGAAAAGTTGAAGGAACAAAACAAAGTTGTATTTTTATGAAGAGTGTTCATAAACATAATAAGAGCATTGAACATGCAGATAGATATTGAAGTCCAAGACTTTTGACCCGAAAATGGTCTAACATTATGCAAAATAAAATCTAGTAACTTTTGATTCCTATTTTCACTCTTTTTATGTTCCTGCTCTTACCGCTGACCCTGGAAATCTGAACCATGATAAGATTGCCAAAAAGAAAGACATGACAATGAAGGAGTTGAAAGCTAAAGATGCCTAGAATTAAGGGTGCTTGGGAGAAACTTTATTCAACTTATCTTCGCCAAGAGCTTGATAAAATCAGGCACAGTTTGAAGAATATAAAAATACTTTATAACTCTCTATATAGTTTCATTTTTTTAACTTATTTCAATAAGCTTCATAAAGAAGCTTATCAAAAAAAGCTTAAACCAGCTTATACGGAAGACAAAAATTGATTATTTTAACGATAAAAATGTTTTTTTGAAACAATAAAATAGAAAACAACTTTTGAAAAAATTATTTTAAAAATGGTAAAATTTTTGAAAAATATATAAAAAAATAGTAAAAATTTAAAAAATAATGAAAAATAGGTAAATTTTTTGAAAAAAATATAAAACAACTTTTGAAAATTTATGTAAAAATTGATAAAATTTTTGAAAAAATTAAAATAATAAAAAATTCTAACATATAATTAAAAATAGATTTTTTTTAATTGATGATGAGAATAATGATTTATTTAGAATTTGATGTAAATCCATAAATGTTTATTCTGTTTTGGAACTTAGAATTTTTGTGACGATAGAAAACACTAATGGTGTTTTTTATTTTATTTTGAAAATGTTTGTGTAGATGAAAACACTAGTTATGTTTAATTTTTATGTTTGATGTCATTTCCTTTATTGTATTTTATTATTAGATAAAAACTATAAACAATATTTAGTGA
Organism: Tetrastigma voinierianum; assembly: GCA_016808115.1. Taxonomy (NCBI): domain Eukaryota; kingdom Viridiplantae; phylum Streptophyta; class Magnoliopsida; order Vitales; family Vitaceae; genus Tetrastigma; species Tetrastigma voinierianum. The sequence goes on along the minus strand of JAEQBH010000906.1, from coordinate 2,100,311 downwards.
TATATATAAGTTTTATTTATATTAGGGAACGTATGTGACACTTAAAAAAAGATATTGCCTCGTTGTCTTTCCGCCTCGCGCCTCAAGCTTTTACGCCTTCAGATATCTTGTGCTAGCAACAACTACAGAGCATACTGCGACATCACGTTCCAATATATTTTAGTTTTTATAATCTCTTTGATGCATATAAAACAAAATTGAAGATGAGATTATGATTCATAAATTATTTTTTTTTATACCAGAGATTACTGGTGAATGATAAGCATGTAGTGAATCTTTACTTTATTTTTAATCTTTTACCATGATTTCATGATATATATAATATTAATTTTTAGTTTTTTAGTTTTTTTAATTTTTTAAAAATTATGGTAATTACTTATTTATCCAAATACTTCAATTTTATAAATACTTATAATGGTATTTTCAGCCATTATAAATGCTTTTGTAGTAATATATCAAAACACCTTAACATATACGTAGTCACTTTTTAAAATATACATCTAATTATTGAATAAAATACTTATAATATAGACTCTCATTCAATAAACTTTTAAAAAATAAGTACTTAATTAAATTATTTTCCGGATCAACTCCGACCTCAAATTAACGAGTTTTGTACGGAAATGGTACGTTTGGAAATAAAAAAGATAAAAATCAACCGCATGTAAAATATCGACTAAAGTAAGGCTGCAATGCCCATCAATGGTGAACGGCGCAATCGATTTCTATCAAATCGCCAACGAGAACGACGGTTTTTAAAGGAATTCAAATGCCGCCGTTGACAACGACCAAGATCAAACCACTTTATTTCAAAATGTCGTCATTACCACGCAGATTCACCAAGAAATTCCTGGCTTTCGGCAGAAGATCGATCAGATTCCAAACCCATGCACCGACTGTGTTCCCAATCACCGATAATCGGGTAAGCCGGGATTCGCCACCGTCGCCAGAAACCGCCTTCCCTTGGTGAACCATTGGCCGATATCTGACATCCGAAGACCACTATGGGACAATGAATACCCCCCATAGTAGTGTATAATATAGAGTCTTTGACCAATGAAAGGGAGGATTGAAGCAAGAGCAACTACAGGTAAATCCATGGAGCAAACAAGTAGTTTACTCCAACATCGTGCAAGAACTCAGCCACCTTTCAAAATGGAACAAACACCTTAGGATATAGATGAGAGAAAGTGAGGATAATATGAACAAGGCCAGTGACCACAGAAGAACAAAGGTGGCGAAGGGCAGGACATGAAGAAAGCGGCGTATTGCATGAGTGTCGTAGCTAGGGCTCTCCATGGCCTTCCACATAAGGCCTGGGCTGCAGAGTGAGAGACTGATTCTGAAGTACCCGGCATGGAACTACCGCCATGGATGGGATTAATCGCTCAATTATGCCTTGACATCACATGGGGTTACGATCATGGATACATCGACCACAAGCTCAACTGGGGTGGTTGGGATGGTGAGCTCAATCCTTGTTATCCTCCATTATTGAACTGCAATTCGCATTTAGGATCTTAGTCAGCTTGCAATCAAGTATATAGGAGATTGATAAGAGGAAAAGAAAAAGAAAAGGAAAGGGAGTGCAAGATGCGGTCGAAATGGAATATAACATCTTCTCTCTGAACTGACTTACTTAATTCAAATACCGCCGATAACGACCGATTAAATAGCGTGATTTTCAAATAATCGTCATTGGCAACGGCAGATTGGCCTTTAAAAACCGCTGCTTCCTAATGGCGCTTCGCAGTAAATCAATCGTCGCGTCATTGGCTTTCAGATTACTACTACTTACCAATATTTTCCATGCGAACTGATTTTATCTTTTTTATTTCAAAACATATCATTTCCGTATAAAACTCCAAATTAACAATACTTTTTGAATTCAAGGGCCATATGGGCAAAAAAAATAATAACATTATCATGTATAAGAATCTGTTACTTGTGCATAACAGATGTGATAAGTGATAACAGTGGGTTGTTTACTTGTACTCTCTGTACAATTGATTGGACGTACGACCTTGACATATATGTCTTCTAGCTTGCTTTTCAAACGTTTTTTTGGGTGATTGATTATTCATTGTCTGTCACAATTTATGTTTTTGTCTTAATATCATCTTAGTCAAGTGATGCATTTATCTCACGGTTCATGACAATTCACAGCTGAGTTTGTCACTCTTGGGATTGCTATTATCTTAATATTTTGATCATATTTACATCTTATTCATGGGATAAGGCGCATAAATATCTCCAAGTTTTTGTATATGTCTTATTTTATCTTTGAACTTTTTTTGGTTCTAAAATACTTTGACGTTCACTTCCAAATATAAATAAAACTTAGCAATCCCTGAACTTTTTTTGATCCGCATGACTACGAAATATCGTATAGAATCCAATGAATCTCATGACGCAGGACAAGGATCCACCAACCCTAAAAGCCTTATCAAATAAAAAGCCATTTAAGGATTCGCCGATAAACCTAAAGCGCAGAACTGAACACAAAACTGCCAGTGAGTACCTGCGTGAAGAACAGGGAACCCTCCAGCCTTAAGATCTTGTACCCAGCAGCCTTCCACTTCAAGGAGGAAAGGGTTTTGGGGCCAGCTTATCCCGGTAGCCTGTCATCCCTGAGGGTGCTTCTTGGCCGCCTGGTGAAAGAAGTTAAAATGAGAGAAAATGAGAGAAGAAGAAAAAGGAAAGATGAAAGTCACAATTTTATGGATTGATGGGATTGACTGATTTTGTGATGTATTGACTGAGTCAGAACAGAAAGAACGAAACCAAAGTTTACTACAGTTGACAATTTAAGAACAAAACAAGAAACATCAAATCAAAGAGTGTAAAGACATGATAATAGTGATTGATTTGAGGCATGAATAGTCAGAGTTGCGAATTCTTGCAACTGCAAAATTTTTTGCTGCGACCTTTTCTTCGTTTCGCTTCTCTTCCTTCTAGCTTCTGATCTGCAATGCTGAGTTGAACTTGAATTCTCACATTATCGACTCCAATAATTTCTTAAGATAAATAACTTGCAAAACTACAAATAATACAAAATGCGATCAAGAGAATACTACACTAATGTGCAACAAATCGAGCTGACCACTACCGACAAGACACAAAGCCGTCAAACCCAAATAAATGGTGGTTCAAAATAGCACTTTTTGAGCACTAATCACCTATCCTGTTAAAATAAATCACAACTACACTAAAAACTCTTACACGCGCTTATGTTTAAATCTATATTAACACGTATTTGTCCATCTGTGACCTTCGAACGATTTACATACGACTAAACTACTAAAGAAAAGTCATAACATTCCAAGACCGAAAAATTCAAAAGAAAATACATATACACGCAGAAAATCATATTATTTTATACCTTATCCCTCTTAGTCACTTTTAACTGTTGTCTATAAGATGTTGGGTCAAGGTATAATTAAATTATTAACATAATTGTTGGATAGATGACTTTAGATCAGTTGTAGTCTTGTAGAACACAGACAACATATTTATTAAGTGGATTATAAGGATCAACTTGAATTCAAACAAAAAACCATGATAAATATATTCAGCTTGAATGGTACTGACTGATTGTATCAAATTCCATCAGCCTTAGATTCTGATATTGTAAATTTATACATAGATTTTGTGTGTTTATGACACTCGAATTTACTAAGAAATTAGGGAAAAGGGACAGAAGAATGATCTCTGTTCACATAAGCTACAAGATTTTGATGAAGCTTACACAGTTGGAAGGACATCACAGCACAGAAGAATGATCTCTATGCATTAAGGAAACTGATCCAGGAGATTGTCTAATTACTCAAGTATTGATTTGCAGAGAGCAAAAACACTTGTATGTCTTCTATAAGTCCTTGCTTTGGCCTGCACTAGTCAAACAAATCAGCCACCAGCAACCCCCCATTGTATAACTCACAATCTCCTGTGTATCCTGACAAAGTTTGTTGTATTCATGGCAACCACTGTTGAGCATGCGTACATGCCGGCAAGGCTCAGTGCCGCCCCGACCACCAGGAGGGCCTTCCACTGCCTTCCGGTCACCAGAATCGCCAATGCAGTTGATGCAATAGCCAATGCGAAAAAGGCATTCTTCCATGCCTGGAAAGCTTTGACAACACTTCTACATCCCTTACAGTGAACTACATGTCGAAAGTATCTGTTTGCAAGATTTGGGGCATGCATTGTCCCAATCCCTCCCTTGGCCGGAGAAGAGGCCGAGAGGCTGGCAACCAACCCTGCTGGTGCATGCTCCACCACTGCAGGCTGTTCAGGCAGAGAAATGGTGCTGTGACCAAAATGGTAGGGCATTCCATGCCCTACTTTGTCCATCCACCTCCTGTATTCAGCAACCCATGTGTCTGATGACCTTAAATTGAGATACAGCTGCTTTGTTGGAACTCTCTCTTTCATTAGAATCTCATTCTGGGAGGACAGAAACCCCATGTCTTGCTCGAAAACCGTACCTGCATTCTGATGGAAGTACCATTCTGGAAAAATTTTTGCTACAGGAGATCTCTTTGTTGAACCAAACCTCACAATCAGCATTGATTTTCCTTGTCCTGATGGCCTGCAAAGAAAAAGACCTGAAAAGTAGTGTTTTTCTCCATTCTTGTCGACTATTTCTCTGTTATTCTGAAGGACACATGGGGCATCGAATCGCAAGAAATTCAGCAAGGATTCTCCATTGTCCCTGCCCCACCAGCCAGCAAAGCCCCGGTCTGTTCGTTCAGTAACCTTGAAACGTAGTGGCTGGGCGTCTTCCCTCTTTGCACTCCAGTCTGTTCTGTCATGAGAGATGGGAACATGGGCAGGATCCATTAGGTTCTCAAGAAGAATAGAATGATCATAGGGAAGCTCATGAATTGTCGAGACATCTTGAAACCCTGGTCTTGCAAAGTTCTCAAACCATGGCAGTTTATCAGGATTTGGAGGGGTACTCTGAGACATCCACACCCATATCACTCCTTGAGAGTCCTTCACCTCATATGTTCTAACACAAGCTGATCGAGGAATTTTCGCATCTGCTGGAAGCTGTGTGTAAACATAATTCAGAAAATAAATTCATCAAAACAAAAAAAAATTCGTTTCTAAGAACTAGGAGGTCAATGAGACTAAATTTCAACGGTTATGCATTGGCCTTTATTACGTTAAAAGGATCACGCTCAAGTCTCATGAATGTATCACTACAACGTTGTAACGCAAACTAATAGATGTCAAAAAAAAAAAAAAACTATAAGACACAATGAATGCGGTGAAGGAAGAAAACAAAGTCACACCTGAGGTATCTTCACACATTTACCCTCGCCTTCAAATTGCCAACCATGATATAAACATTCCAGTCTTCCATCAACCAACTGACCTTCAGAGAGCTTGGCTAACCTACATCAAGAAAACCCAGCTCAACATTGTCATAATACAAACAGTATTAGAAACTTTGGCTCAGTTTGAAACCCGAAAAGTACTAAATAAAAGGAAAAAATACTAAGAAAAATAATTTTTTCGCGTTTGGTTTTGCAATAGAAAATATAAAATAAATTCATATCTAATCAAAATTTAAATATTTTTAAATTACTTAGTGCAATGAGTTTGAATAAGCATATAGAATTAATTTATTAAGTTCAAACCTATTTCATATCTTCTTCCAAATTTTCTTTCCTTCCACTTTTTTTTTCTCTATTTTCCTCAGGAGCCAATATGGTTTTCGAACCATGACAACTGCAATAAGCTTTATAGTGACACAGCTTTTCACTCAAGGAATTCAGCTAAAGCTGTATTTCCAACACAGTGAGAGAAACAGCTAAAGGGTATTTATATAGGACATTATTTGAGACATTGCATTTTGTTAGCCTTGCAATGCTAAATTTTAAATTTAAATAATTTAACAATATAAGTCATTTTATTTATATTTGATTATTTTTTTTAGATTTTTAGTTAATCAATATAAGAAACTTATTTTTCTTCATATTTTTTTTCCTAATATTTCCATAAAAAGCAAACACAGCCGAAATTTCTATTATCAGGTGAATCATGGAAAACATGTTTTTTTTTTTAAACTGTTCTTGACAACAATTTTTTAAAAAACATTCTGTGTTATCTGGAAAATTTTCTTGTTAAACAAAAAAAAAAAAAAACCTAAATGTTTGCTCTATTTTAAAACAGAAACGCTGTTTTGAATTTAAAAGAGGATAGGAAGATAGAAGATAATAGCAACTATGTAAATGTGATTCATAACAGCAAGAGGAATTTGCCATCATGATACACCAATCTGCTTATCAAATTATAAGCCCAAACAAGAGCATCCTCATGTCCAGAAGACATGAAATAAGTACCACTCTTCCTCCAATCGTATTTCATGTCTCTCTCCTCCCGGCCCTTCTTGACTAGTCGGGTCCACCAGAACCCCCTGGTCGTCTCCTCCCCCGATTGTAACCCCATCCCTAATCTCTGCAACAGCGCAGCATCTGATGGAATCCCTCCATGATTGGGTTAGTCTGTGGTGAGGGTTGAATTGTAATTGTGGGAGAGAGAGAAGTGAGGATGGAGGGGGCTTTGGGGGAGAGAAAGATAGAGGCGGAGGAGAGGGGGAGATAAATGGGCGGAGGAGAGCCATGCGGTGGTGGTGATAGTGGTGGAATGAAGAAGAAGAAGAAGAAGAAGAAGAAGAAGGAGAAGTTGAAAAAGTGAAGCCAAGAGAGAGAGAGAGAAAAGGAAAGTGTTGGGTGGGGGTTGCTTGGAAGGACGTTCAAGCTCTCATGACCACACGTTCGTCCCAAGGTAATGTCCGTATGTCTCCGTTTCTTCTACACTTCATGGCCTAGTATATCACTTCCGTGATGGAATTAGGCGGAACATTCCCGAAAATAATAAAAAAATTAAAAAAAAAAAATCTTAAAAACAAATGTAGTTTGAAAAATAATTTTAAATATAATGTTTTCTTTACCTCAACGACATAATTTAAAAAGTGTTTTTTGGGAGACGTTTTCTAAAAATTTGAAAAAATACAAATGTTTTTTGAAAAGATATTTTTAACTTACATTTAAAAATTTAAAAATTATAAAAAATATATTTTAAAAAGATACTTCCAGTATTAATTTAAAACATTTAAAATATAAAAGTATATTTTCAAAAGACACTTTTTATATAAAATTTTCTAACTTTTTGAAAGTGTCGTTAAAAAAACATTTTTAAAAAATATCTTTTGAAAAAACACTTTTAAAAAATTATTTTACACATGACAAAAACTACATAACAATAACCCAGAAACAGAAATGACGGCGGTCGTTTCCGCCGAGTCCCTGTTCGAGTCCCCTGGGCCACCTACCCGCTTAATTTCCTCAAGGCCTTACCCTGGGCCCACTAAGAGGTGATTACATTACCCGAGGATACTGGCGCTAAGGCTGTAGTTCTACTTACTGACCTTCTGCTATCAAAAAAAAACTACATATAACATTTTATGAATATTTCTAAACTTATATTATTTGGGCGAATTTTATTTTCACACACTAAATGTCTATAAAAAGCCCGGAATTAGCAAAATAACTTTGGACTTTGGTGATCCATTCCACACCATTCTCATATAGGTAATTTTGCAGGTGACTCTTCTTCTAAGGTAATTTGGTGTGTTTCAGACCAGTTGATACCCATGAAGGCTTGAAGTTAAGTACTTATAAAATAACAGCATTTCCAACCATTCTCACTCATTGCAGCGAGAGGAGCATGGACCGACGATGCTTGCTCCCACTGAATTTTGGGACATTTTATTTTATAATAAGGTTTTAGATAATTTAACCATTGTTGCCCTCGATGAAAATCCTAAAAAAAAGTGCAATCAAAGGTCATGAATAAAGGAAACATTCTTATTAGAGATTGTCCTCACTTAAGTAAAATCGTGGCGAAGCCACTTAATCTTCCTATATATTTTAACCAAAAATCATGCTTCAATCATTTTCTATTTGATCTCCAAATATGGATGATTCTTGATAAATTTACCTATAATTAAATAAATAATTATCAAAATATTTTAGATTGAAAAATAATTCTAATTATACAACCAATTTTGGCATGTAAGCAATGGGGTGGAAATTCTTTTACAAAGAAATTGTGTCACGATTTTATAATTTTACATTGAAATCGTGTATTCGAAACAAAACTTCACAATTTTACACTGAAATCATGTTTTCAAAACACAACTTCATAATTTTATATTGAAATCGTATCTTTTAAATAAGACATCACAATTTTAAAAATTTACATTAAAATTGTGTTTTTAAAACACAATTTCATATTTTTACATTAAAATCATATTTTCAAAACACGACTTCATAATTTACATTGAAATCGGTGAGCTTAAAGCAGACAATTTCACTTTTTAACATCAAAATCGTTGGTTAAACACGATTTCACATTTTTCACACCTGAATAATGTCTAAAGCACATGACATTATGTGGCACCAGTTGACGCAGTTACTGCAACTACCATATCATCGCTTTATAACACGCTTTGGGATAATAGTGAACGACATTTTTCCGAAATAAAATAAGCAAAACTCGGAATTTATACAAAAGACAAGGGTAAATTGATAATTTACCAATTTAGGACCCAAGAGTCGTAATTTAATAAGTTCATATGTCAAAGTAGAATTTGAATAAGTTAGATTGAGAATAATAGAGAGATGAATGACCTAAATGAAAAAAATGGAAAAGAAGGCAAAAATGTATAAGGCCAAACATGGCCTTATTTTGGAATCAAAATATCTCATGTTGGTCTTTGGATAGGAGAGCAAACGGATATGAGAAGTTAAGAAAGTTAAGAGAAGAGTAGCTTATAAGAAGAAGACGAGAAGAAAAGGAGAAGAGAAGTTCAAGAAAGACTGTAAATGTATGGATTACTAAGGGTTTATATGGATTTTATGGTCAGATGACTATTAGTTTTTACAAACCCATGGTTTAGTTAGGAATTCATCCTACCCTCTAGATTTGTTGGAAAGCTGTGATAAAACCCTAGCTCAGATGTTTTGAGCATGAACCCTCCTCGAGTATAGATTTGGCCTATTTTCAATTAATTAAGTTTGGGTTTAGAACAAACCCTAACTAACCTTTATGTTTGGGTTATGAACCAGTTTAGAGTTGTTTTTGTGACGCCACAAACTTTAACCACACTCACCACAACCCTCGAAAACACTGAATGCTCTGGGTGACCCGAAGACTCACTAGTAACCTGACATACTCCTTTCAGATTTTGAGCCTCTACCCTGATACATAACTCGTATATAACTCCGTCCCAACAATCCAATATATAACAATCCATGAGTAAACCGCCACTTCGCCCACAAACCAATACTCATCCTAATAATTCCTAACTATATACAATAGTTTCAAGAGTCAAAAAGTTTACTTATACAACACATATTAAATTTAAAATTCTAATACATGTATTATTAATGATAACAAAGCCACAACCTCGGCTTTCTTCAACTCCTGGCCTACGACGAGCCAGCTCCCTCAGGCCCCCGCATTCCTGAAATACGCTCCTCGACAGACAATCCACGTCGCAGTCGAATCACCCTAAATGCAGCTACTCTCCACCTGCCGCATACGCACGCCCCAAAGAAACACATTCAAGCAAATGATTGATCATACTTGAATGTCTAATTGATCAACTCATACTCGAGTCCTCACACTGCCTAAGCCACGATGAGAAACTCCATTTCAAACAAAGATATTTGTTTTTATTTGTGGACAACCCTCCGATATAAATCACCTGGTCCGACTCGACGATTGATATTTTATATGGACTACCCTCCGTATATCAATTGTCGACTTAACTGATATTTCTAGTATGGACTACCGATGTATATCAATCGGGCCGACTAATTATTAATATTTGCATGGACTCATCCGATAATTATTATTTTTTTACCCAACCTCCAAACCATTCTCCTCTCAAGAATCACCTCATGCACTCACTCCTATCGGCCCTAGTAAGGCTCAAATGCGATAAGTAACGACGACGCCAATTTCATTTCAATTCTATAACACATGCAAATATATAATCATGCATATATTCACATAATATTAAATCACACAAACATGTTATGTAATTTCACAATCCATTACACAAAAAATTAGCTCACTTGGGCTAATTATCAAATACGAGCAATTCAACTTGAATTACTCGACCAAACACAATTTCACACAAAATTTGATTGTGAAACACATTCATGTGAACAAAGAAAAACCCTGTTACTGCTCACATTTTATCATCCAATCATCGGCTCACTCAACCTCGAATTTCTACGGGCCATTTCCTACTTCATTCAAACCAATACATATTTATAGCATAAAACTCCACTTTCTAACCGGCCCAACAAAGTGACTACACTGTCCAAAACGAGATTAAAAATTTCCACAACTCGGTCCCAAATTTTGGGGCCGATCAAACGGCCGTTCAAGGCCTCAAACCAACTCAAACATTATATAGCACTTAAATCAAGAGTAAACCTGCGCAGATAAACCCTCACCTCACCTGAGAGCCGAACCCCAAACCTGAGTCCACCAGAGTTCTCTCCGTGTAGAGTACCTTTCCTTCTACGCCTTAAGGATTTCGACTACTGATAGCCTACAAATCTAGAGAGAGTCGCACGTTCTTCACCAAAATAACAACTGAAGCACGTATTCAAATTCCCCTTTCACGTAGCTTCTCGCTTTCGCTTTCATAGGTAGGAGACAGCCCTATTCACTCATTTTGTCCTGCATGGCTACTTAAATTCTAAATAATGACCATTATGTCCCTTAGTTTGGATTTTCGACATTTGGCACTATCTCGACCGTCCATTTCTGTCATTTCTCTACTCATGCAACATGAGTACATGTTATATGTGACTTTTGTCACATTAAATATCGTTTTACGACATCCGAAACGCGATGCCTCGAAAAACGTGCAAACTCCTTACCGCTCCCGAATTTGACGAAATTCGACGTACTATTAGATTTCTCGCAAGACGATTCCAACGGTGAAACTGCTTCATCATCCGAGATCCAGAGAATAAATTTTGGATTACCGAAATTACGATTTTGCTATTTTGAAAATTGGATTTTCTTGCCCTATAATCTCCCTCCTAAAAGGAATTACTTCCACTCGCATAATCACTATGAAACACATGCATGCAACGTGCACTCTACCATGCATAAACTAGTCATTTAACTATTAATTTTACTAAACCACGTACCTTCATCCCTAACAAGAAGGATGTGGTCTGTGATCGTATCCTCGCTCCCACGTGACCCTCCACTCCATAGTGTCGCCATAAAGACCTCACTAGCCTCACGGCTCTCAGATCGCGAAACCCGATCACCTATCCAAAATACACACACTGTCCCTCCTCGAAGGTCCCATCAAGCCGGGTCCTCATCCCCAACCATCAGCTGATCTGGCAAGAGATTCCTGAGCAACTAGATGAAACACTCATGACACCCGACATACCGGGCGGTAAAACTATTCCAGATGCAACAAGGTTTATCCTCTCGAGTATCTCGAAGGCCCAATGAATCTCTGGGCGATAGCTTCCCACGTCGCGAACCCGACCACCCTCAGCATCACCTTCAAGAACGGATCCCCAACTCGCACTCTAAGGGTCGACACAGACATCCGCATAGCTCTTCCGGCTTGGCCCGAGCCGCGGAGAAGACGCCGCTGCATCAAGCCTACCTTCTCAGAGGTGTTCTAATCGATCGGGACCAAGTGATGGTTTCCCACCTCGTCCAAAACATAACGGTGATCTACACGGCCTTCCATACAATGCCTCAAATGGTGCCATTCGTATACCGCCAGTAACCCGTTGTTGTAGGCGACCACTATGGCGTGCCTTCCCAACGCCCCATGATCCGCAGTGGAATAAAGAAGGCGCCCGCAGATGTCCTCTAACACCAGATATAATCCACACAACGGTAACCCACACAACGTGTAACCCTACACAACCCTTACTTCAGGTGTAAACACACCTAAGGTTACAACCGCCGACATAATCCAATGGATCCACAACTAGTCCATGTCATGAATGACATCCATATGTTCCAGCCCTTACCGGCTCAACACCCAATGCACCGCAAGGTATCCAAATCTGAGTCACCGAATTCTATCATTCAACTCTAAGTCTACGTGATAACCTGACCATGTGTTTTCATCTTGATTAACATAACTCTTCGGCTTACACTTCGAGTCTCTTACATTCACACAAAAATTTCGGATACTCCACATGTCTCTTACACTCAATACGTAAATTCTGATATTCCCTGTGTCTCTTACACCCTAACTCTGTGGATTCTCACCTTGTGGGATTAACGACCCTCGCTTTCGCCTAACACACTTTAATTACTCTTCTTCATTTCGAATCGAACTATGAGTCTCTCTTACTGACGTAGTCCTAAAGGCAAATCCCAACCCACACTCACCAAGAGTGGTGATCGTCCATACCGCACCCACACCCGACTCGACGCGATGTTACTATGCACACTGACGTTAATAATGCCATATACGTGACACCTAATCCTGGGGTTCACTACGAGCAGAATCCTAGATCTCTCACTCATAATCCCACCTATCAGTCAACTCTCACCCTACATCCTAGTGAGTTAACATCTATTCTGGCTTCTAAAGGCCTTAACCTCTAAGCCCAACTATATCGGTCGGGTATGACAACCCGACTAAGGTCCCAATTAACGAAACCCGATGGTCAGCTAACTCATCCATGTCAAGCCTCGACATCAACAACCAATATGTCTAGTACCACCCTAAGGTCCACCACGCCTCACAACTCGCGACCGGTCCCCGACTTCCAACCACACTGCCCCGGGCCTATTTCAGGTCGCTGAGTGTCAGATAAAGACTCGAACCCGAAACTGGTTCCTCTAACCTGTACTAGGGTGTGAAGGAATGAACTCGTGATACTCTCTGTTTCTACATTTAATCGGGACTGCGCCGTCCAAAGTCCCGATCCTCGTTTCTGGGCAATCCCATCTCACATGCTCAATCCTAGCCCCGTCCTGAACCGTGGTGGCGTAAGTCGCTCTTCCCGAACTAGAAGAAGACTGATCCTCCCTCTTGCTACCAACACCCATATCCCCGAGTGCTTTGAGCATTCTCGATCTCTCTCTCTATGGTCAGGGCCGTCCCAACCATGTAGTCCATGTCCCGTAGCGGTCCCCATCCCGCCCGCATGGACAACTTCACCCATTCCTCGACCCCGTAATAACCGGGCCTAACTTAAGAAACTATATATCTCAAGATTGACATTCGTCTCTCCCACGTAAGACCACGTACAACCGACATCTAGAGGCTACCGGGAATAATTCATACGATGAGGGTCCAAGGAATGCCGTTGGCGACCATTAATCCAAAGGGCATCAACGGCAACCCAGTGCCTATAAAGGTCCTAAACACTATCTTGGTGGATATCCGCTCCTTAACCTCACCGATGGTAACCAAAGCATGGTCTATCTGAGTAGACTCGCCCTTCAACTCGATCAAATAAATCATCAATCCCTGTAATGGGTACTGATTCTGGTCGTGAACCCTTCGTCAACCGCTTATAGTCAATGCAATGTCGGCTGGGTCTTATCCTTCTTCTTCGCAAATGAACCTGAGCGCCCATGGTGAAGTGCTCGATCTAATGAACCCTCATTCAATAACTCCTATAGTCGACTCCTGTTCCCCGTAACTCAACCGGTGCCATCCTACGTGAGTCATAGAAATGGGTGAACTACCGTGGTGTAACTTGTGTATCAAGTCTACAACCCGTGGAGGTAGTCCGTAGCCTATCCGAAAAACATCCACATATTCAAAAGACACTACTCGAGAGCTAGATCTAAGCTCGGTCTCTCCGTCCCTCTGTGTGTAAGGCTCACTAGCTAACTCCGCTTTAACCCAGTCTCCCGACACCCGGACTCATATACCGGCCCGGGGCAAAATATCATCATGCTCGTCTCCCCGAATACCACACGAGTACCGTCCCGCGTGTAGGTGGTAACTCCTACGCCTCACAATCGATAACGACCGTGTCGCCGCCCAATCCATCCCTAGGATGACATCAACTCCGATATCCATGATCCTCAGTCCACCGGGAGTAGAGTCCCCATATCTAACTCGCAACCAAAACATATCATCCCTATTCTCGGCCCTAATCCCTAGGGAGAACCTACATACAAAGGCTCCTCTAAGGTCTCTAGAGGTCCGCCCAGGCTTCCACCATATTTGGGCCTCTACTCTCTAGTTGCTTCGGAACACGCCTATTTAACTCTCAGAGCGCAGGTAACTTCCATAGCCTCTAACACCTTCTCGATCTCGAGAGGAATCCAAACGGTCTCACACACCCACCTCCTCCTCCCCGTGAATGCTCGAGGATGATGCGCCCTATACTCGGAGGTTTCTAGGACCTCCCCGACCACCGCTATGCTAGCCTCTACGAGATAGCAACCACGCAATATCTACAAATTTACCGAAGGGTCTCACTGATCAAATAATCGGTGGTGTTTCACCAGCACTTATGGACGCCCTCTACGTCCTCGGTCTCGACTAGCCATCTACATATTTCCAATGGCAACAAGAATCATTTATTCTCATTTCATTTAACCAAGAATGCACATGCCAATTACTAATAGACTTGACAACCATGAACTAACCTGCCTATTTCCTGGTGGTGCTAAATTCAACCACTAATTCATTTATTTCAATAAAATTCTAAGCTTTCTTGTTCATTTCAGTATCCAAATCCCTAAGGTCATATTCCTAATCTTAGCATTCACCCTTTTCCTATACAGATACAATTCATGCATATAATTTCCTACTTAAATAATCGCTAAGTAATCATAATTCCCATATACATCATACCGTATATGTCCTTCCACGTAAATTTGAAACATAAAATCACGCAATCAAAACATGCACATTAATTACGATCTCAAATGGTGTAAATGCAAATTTCGAGATAATTATTCATACACGACCGCATAAATTTCAAGTCCCTGCATTCATGGGCAATGCAAAACCATTTATCCAATATATTAAATCATATTTACCAACAAAATTTTATTTTCGAAATTTTCTATTTTTTCAAAAATTTTGCTCCATTTTTGTTTTATTTTATTTGGTTTTTTCAAAAAAAAAAAAAAAATTTCCGGTAAATTTTTTTACGGTTTCACCTAAGTTAGCAATACAATTTTTTTTTTTCTATCGAGAATACATCTTCCAAAATTTATTGCAATCCACCTCCGGCCATAATACAATGATGTATTGCAATATTAATCCTCAAATTTCTCGTTTTCTCAGAATACAATTTTTGTGTCTTGTAATACAATTCCTGGCCTCAGTCACAATACATGAATTGTATTGTGACACAAAATTCCCAACAACCCAGTCCTCCCAGCCTGCAATACAATAATTGTATTGCAATACACTTCTATCCAGCCTACTCAAGCCTTTCCAACTTGTATCAGTTATCATTTGTATCAAATACAAAACCCTTTTTTGCACATAACTCGGGCAAGAGTCTACCCAAATTTATGCACCAACACATTTTTTTTTCTTTTTCTCATTTTTTTTTCACACATGAATTTCCAGCTACTGGAAACTACAAAAAAAAAAAAAAATACTTATTTTATTTTATTTTATTTTTTCATTTTCTAACACTCAAATAAATTTATAAAATTTTATTTTATTCATTTTCTTTTTAGTTTTTCACACTATAAAAACCTTAGAAAATGATTTTCTTCTCCTCATTTTTTTTTCAATAACCCAAATAAATTTATTTAAATTTATTTAATTTATTTTCTTTGTTCCAGTTTACTCACTGTAAACTCCTAAATTTTTTTTTTTTTTTTTTTCCAAAAATTCTCCAACACTTCATTTGTTTTCCTATGTGCTAACTACCAAGCACACAAACATTTTCATTAACACATAACATGGTATGTATACCATTCATCAAACATTCACACAACATTTCATCAAATCACACAAAACACACCAAACACATGCATGCAGTGTTCTAGTTTTGCCCCGTGATTTCCTAGGTAATCTCATACCTAAACTCAACATCGAACCACACCTAATGGTGATGTTCTTACACCTCAAGGACTATGGCCTAAGCTCAAATCCCCTCAAGTCCTAGGTAGTCGTATACCTGCGCCCGATACCGTTCGACGACCAAATCTCGGGGTCCGTCGACCACCGTCAACCCTGGAAACACTGCGGAATGCTCCAGACCCGACATTTCTCACGAAAATCGGGCAGAGTCTCCTTTGTACGGGGAGCTCTACCCGGGATACATAACCTGTATATAACCTGTCCCAACAATCCAATATAACAATCCATGAGTAAAACGGCCACTTGGGCCCACAAACCAATACTCATCCTAATAATTCCCAACTATATACAATAGTTTCAAGAGTCAAAAGTTTACTCTTATACAACACATATTAAAATTTTAAAATTCTAATACATGTATACATAATGATAACAAAGCCACAACCCGCTTTCTTCTTAACTCGCCTCTATGATGAGTCGCTCTCGTGCGCCCTCAGACTAAAATATGTTCCTCGACAGGTGAGCTAATGCTCGGGAGGGAACTCACCCTAATGAGCTATCAATCGGCGACACCAAAGAAACACACATTCAAGCAAACGAACATCCTACTCAATGTCTAATTGATCAACTCATACCCCTGAAGTCCTCATCACTCCCCCACACTTGCCTAAGCCACGATAGAACTTGCTTTCAAACAAAGATATTTGTTTTTATTTGTGGACAACCCTCCGATATAAATCAATTAGGCCGACTCCGACGATTGACATTTTATATGGACTACCCTCCGATAATTATTATTTTTTTTAGCTAACCCTCCGAAATCATTCTCTCAAGAATCACCTCATGGACTCACTCCTATCGTCTTAGGGTGCCCCAGTGCATATGAAATGCATGATGCCAATTCCATTTCAATTCTATAACACATGCAAATATATAATCATGCATATATTCACATAATTTAAATCACATAAACATGTTATGTAATTTCACAATCCATTGCACAAAAATTAGCTCACGTGGACTAATTATCAAACACGAGCAATTTAACTTGAATTACTCGACCAAACACAATTTCACACAAAATTTGATTTTCGTGTTACTATTCATGTGAACAGTAACCCCTCGGGTTATTGTTCACATTTTATCATCCAATCATCGATTCACTTCTGGGGAACCCGACTTCATGGCCATTCTCTACTTCATTCAAAACCAATACATTATTTATAGCATAAAACCCACCTCTAACCGTCCAACAGTGACTACACTGTCCAAAACGAGATTCAAAAATTTTCACAACTCAGTCCCAAGTTTTGGGGCCGATCAAACGGTCGTTCAAGACCTCAAACCAACTCAAACATTATATAACACTTAAATCAAGAGTAAAAACTGCAGACAAACCCTTTACCTCACGGAGTTTGTCTAAACTCCAGGTCGGAGTCCACGCGTAGGCCCTCCGCGCAGAGCAGCCTTTCTCCTTCTAGGCCCCGGGCTGATTTCACTACCGGACGCTTACAAATCTAGAGCAGAAGCCACGCCCTCCCCTCACTAAAATAACAACCGGAGCTACTCGCATCTAATTCCTTTTCACGCTTAGCTTTGTTTTCAGGGTATGACGTCCTATTCTACTATTTTGTCCTTAGTGTCATTTAAAATTTAAATAATGACCATTATGTCCCTTAGGCTGACGACATTTTGGTACTATCTCTACCGTCCATTTCATATTTACCATGCAACATGTGTAACATGAGTACATGTTATACACTTTTAGTCACATTAAATATTTTACGGCAATCCAAACGCGATGCTTCGAAAACGTAAACTCCCATCGTCCCTAATTCGACGAAACTCGACGTGTTAGCTAGATTTCGCTGAGACTTCCATTCCAACGTAAAATCCGGCTTCATCATCCAAGATCCAAAAGAATAAATTTCTGATTCAACTGAATCACGATTGGTTTTCGGTAAAATCTGATTTTCTAGCCTTACAATTGGGAGGAATACTTGAGAGAAGTTTTCATGGTGGATGGAATAGATAGCGGCGAAGAAAGTGAGTGAGTTATGGAAATCCGCTATTTACGGGCAACTCAAGGGATCGGGTACCCGTGACTAAACATGGTATCGGTACCACCTATGCAGAGGCAAAATGGTACCGATATGTAGAGGCAAAATGGTACCGATACCAACCAAAGTGGTATTGGTACCGGTCCAAGTGGTACCGGTACCACTGCTCCCTGTAGCCTTGATTTCTTGTATTTCTACATTATTGGGTTTCCAACCATACAACTCATAGTATAAGAACTCTAGTAAATGAATAACGGGGTTTAAATAATAATGAAACTAAGTTGAAAACGCATCGCAGGCCGCCACCCGGCTAAATCCTCGCTTGCCTCGAGAGTTTGATGTAGGAAAACCTAATGCTCCTATGATCGTATAGTAAATTCTTGAACAAGTATAAATCCTATAAGTACAAATATGCATATGATTGTTATATGAAAAAGTACAATTAACACGTATAAGAGATTATTCGATAATCGATTTATCTCAAAAGATACACGATATCAAGAGATTCATGTATATGAGATATATTTTCTAATGCTTAAAGATTATTAAGAAAACATAATAAAACTTATTGTCTGCCTATGACTGGGTAGTTTGATGAATAAGCATGCCTATAAGGACAATTGTCAAGAAGATATAGTTTATGTGATATCGAGGTCTCGTTTGGTCGATGACATAGATCCCGCTTTGGTTCGAAGGACATAGATCCCGCTTCGATCATTATAACGGCCCCGCTTGTCATACAGATCACCGCCTTCGCGCCCGTAGTAATGCTCGAGTACATACTGATAGAAATGCGATAGTACCTTCGGGTACATACAGATAGAGAAAAATGATAGTACCTTCGGTACATATAGTCCTCCATATTCACTCGTAGCGATAGTTGGTATTACGAAACATAAAAGAAAATACCAAGTATATGCAACCAAGATATGAGAAGCACAAGACTGCATGCGACGATAGTATATACATAAGAACAAGAAGTAAAGTGTAAATGATATGAAAAGTATACGTAAATATGATGTTAAAATGAAATATGATAATACGACATGATTTATACATGTATATATCTATATAAATGATATGTGCAAACATGAATAAGCATGTGTATATGAAAATGATTGTTAAAGTGATATGTGCATGTTTTTAAAGTGTGATGACCCTTAATAGAGGTCGTCCATATGTATTAATTCCCCACTAAGTTATGTTTAGCACGGTGTTTCATCCAGGTACAAAAAACAGAAACCAAAGGACAGGATAATCCACATCGCAAATAAAGTCAAGACATCAGTGCTCACTAGAAGACCATTATCTGTCTAATGTATATGTATTTTTGGGTTCTTTTGCAAACAATGTAAATATTGTAAATAAGCAACACTTCCATATACGGAGCTTGTATATATTTTTGTAATCCACTCACATGCATCATAGTACAAGTTCAATGTTTAGCAGTATATGAATGAATAAGCTTAAAGTGTATAGTTATAGTAAATAAAAGTTAATGGTATCAGAACATCCCGGATCCGGCTCGCACTGCCAATCAAAGTTGACTAGAAACATGGTGCTACAATTTAGTAAACATAACCCCAACTAGGCGCTATAGTCATAGATTTGAAATATTTATTATTCATATTTAATTTTTTTAATTATGATATTATTTAAAAAAGCCCTAAATATGGAGATAGAGATGTGAATGGTAAAATATTATTCACATATTTTTATTTTTATAATAATAAAAAAATAAAAAAAGTGAATAGTATTCCCATTTTTGTAATATTATGGGATGTTAATAATGATTTGTGATGAATCTTAATATTTTTGTTGGAATTGAAAGTAAAAAAAGTGAGTCTCGTCATCTCCAAATATAAAGAAATGCTAATTTAGAGATAAAAACGAAACTTGTGGTTAGAGATGGTCAAAGGGAATTTGAACCAATGATTACTGGAAAAGAAAATCCAAGGTCCAACCAACTAAGTTACCCCTTAAAGTGAAAGGGAATTTTAAGTTTTATTTATTTTTTCAAAAAATCATTTCAAAGCTTTAAGATTTAACTCAAGTTATTTTTTACAATATATATATATATATATATATATATATGATCAGTGGTTAAAACACTCCTGTGTCATACCCGTTGTCTTATGTTTTAGCTTTATTTTATAGTTAAATTACTTATTTTGGTAGCCCGAGACCGATGAAAGTAAATTGGTGTGAATGTAGCGAAATGGTGTTTTGGAAGCATTCTCGAGCAGAGGGGCGGTAGTATAGCGTGGTTGACCGCGACGCTAACTTCGCAACGCCCCTTATCGCCGACGTCCCAATGTCGCGACGTTGGGTTAACATATATAGAAGTCAACAAGCGGCAACGTCGCGATGTCGCGACGTTGCAACGTTGCGACGTCAGCGCGAGTTTTGCCTCTCAATCATTAAAAGCAAAAAGGGGACCAGAATTCGGGGGATGGGAGATCGAGGAGCATACGAACTAGGGCACGGAAATCATAACAGAGGACTTCGATCTTGGAGAAGAGCAATCATTTTGTATTTTTCTTCTTTTTGGATAGAAATACTGATGTTTTATAAATTAAATACTGGTGTCCTCATATTCAATATGTTCTAGATTTATACCTAGGGTGTTGTTGAACCCCTCATTACGACGCATTTGGATTAAAGATTAGTATTTTATATTATTCAGTTGTTTATAATTTGTTAACATCTGCTTTATATATGCGAATCATTTACATGGTGATGTCTGGCCATAGCATGACGATAATGGCGATCCAAGATTCGAGAGATGAGGATACCCAAGGATCTCGAGTGCAGCGTTCTCTCATTGATCTGCAAATGTAGATATTCCGATCCCGAGGGTGGCAATTAAGGTTAGAACATTTAAGCATTTCAGAGTATTGAGTTGGGGTAGAGATACACTCAACACTACTAGCGAGATAGGCGGATACACCTCGAGAGAGGGTATTTCGTAAGTAAGATCACCTAGCCATTAATAAGTTATAAATAAACTGAATAATATCATATTTGGGACATAATCCATCGAAGTGGCAGGGGGAGACATAGTTCTGGGTCTCCATTATAATAATTCATTAAGATCAATAGTTTAGCTTCTAAGTTCGTACACTAGTACTCTCTCACACAACATTTATATCCGTATAATACCAAAGCTAATCTCAGACTCAACAACACTTCTATCCCCGTGGATCTATATCCATACCATAGTACACTATATTACTTTGGGCGACAAGGCAGCACTTGAAGACATAGGGCGCATATATATACACACCACACTTTCAAATTTCATCAAGTTTTTGATGCCATGGTCGGATAGGTTTAGAGTGATATAGAGAATAAACCAATTAGATATTAATTGGAATTTTTTTGTTTTTATTCGCTTACGTTGTCGTAATTGGGTCTTTTGCTTCGTGTGTGTGATCAGTAGTCAAGGTTTCAAAGGAGCGCATGCGATGACTCCGATCAGTTGACCAACATCCGTTTGATCCCGAGCCGAAAGAATCCTTACACGTAATACGCCGAGAACAAAGAACAAAACGTAATTAGAAATCTAAATCACTGGAGAACAATGAAGAGCAAGATCCGAGATCGAGAAAACGACACATAGGGTCGAATGGGAATAATGGAAGGAACAAGTTGACCTGCACTCGTTTATACAACCGCATGATCCATTTATGTTGCTAGAAGAGTTTGCCCCACGCCTGCTTGTTCGTATCGTTTATCCGAAGACCACCTATTCAGTAAACAACTTCGAGTCAAGTCGGGTGAACATTACGTGATGCTTCGTAATATCTTATTTCATGGACTACCCCATGAGAATCCAAATATGCATCTGACCAACTTCCTCGAAGTCCTAAGGAAGCACGATCAAGTACAATGGGGCCATCAAGAGGCACTCAGTTGAGATTGTTCATGACTCTCACTCAGTGATAGAGCCGGGCATCGGGTTAACAAGTCACCAATCGGATTCCATTACTTCATGGAACGATGAAGTGCAAAAATTCCCGACCAAGTTTTTCACCTCTTAAAATTACACAACTTGTGCAAGAGATCAATACTTTGGACAACTGAGGAGAGAACCCGGCAAAGGCATGGGATGATTTCACGTAACTACCGAGGAAGTGCCCACATCACGACCGACTGTATGGATGCAGTCCATACTTTCTATAATGGTCCGGGAGAATGCAACTAGAATGTTGATTGATGCCTCTCTACTGGAGGGCACTAATGAAGAAACCACGGACCGCTTATGAAATCTTGGAAGATGCCGCGACTAATACAAACTGGCCTGTGGAGAAGACTACACCAGTGAGCGCACGCTGGTGGTACCTGATAATGAGGTTCTCAAATAACTGTTAATTATGTTGTAATACCGACCAAACAGCTTGACTAGACAAAGAAGGAACCGCGAATGCCATACAGACAACCCATGGGAGTTGTGTGAATCTCCAGGAGGATAGCACAATATCACATAATGCCGCCAGAAACCAAATGAAGAGCAGCCTAGTATGTGTCAAGGTTCAATCGTGAACCAGCCACAAGAACAAGGACACATGGGGAAATAATTATCGGGACCAAAATCAAGGCTAAGGGTATGAATAATCAGAATCGTAATAATCGTATCACCAAGGTATGGATGGAGGAACAATCGAACAATACGCCATCACCCTCGAGGCGAGCCGAACCACCTCCCCGAAAAGGACTTGTAACAAGCTCCTCGTACGTATGCTCACTCTCACACACCGCCTTTATGAATGAGACAAAGGCGAATATGCGCGAACAGCCACCCAATTGAACAATCAAGCAAAGACAATTGAGAAACTCGATCGCATTGCATGGTCAAACGGCCAATCTACGACAGAAAGGCAACCGAAGTTCCTACTACAACCTCGAAGTGAACCCGAGAAGAGATGGGAATGAACATG
Source organism: Tetrastigma voinierianum (assembly GCA_016808115.1). Taxonomy (NCBI): domain Eukaryota; kingdom Viridiplantae; phylum Streptophyta; class Magnoliopsida; order Vitales; family Vitaceae; genus Tetrastigma; species Tetrastigma voinierianum. Next base: position 2,077,212 of record JAEQBH010000906.1, on the reverse strand, counting down.
TTAAAGCAGTCACGTTGAGAAGTGGTAAGGAATTGGAGGCACAGGAGCAACCCCCAGTTATAGAGGAGGTAGAGAATGAGAATGTCATCCACCTACGAATGATGATGCGTGACAGGGAACAACCTCGCAGAAATGTCCGCAAGAAACACTACTGAAGCAAAGGACAACCCACCAATTCCATATCCACAACGTCTAAAGAAGCATAAGTTGGATAAGCAGTTCACCAAGTTCAAGGAAGTGTTCAAGAAGCTACACATCAATATCCCGTTTGCTGATGCTCTGGAACAGATGCCCGCTATGTAAAATTTACGATGACATAACGTCTCGTTATAAGATCACCGATTTCCTCAACGCTAACTTAACCGAGGAATGTAGTGCCATACTCGAGGAGTCGCCGCAAAAGCCAAAAGACCTGTGGAGTTTCACTATAATCGTGCACCATTGGAAATGCTATCTTTGAGAGCACTGCAGATTCCTGGGTGCCAGCATTAATCTCATGCCCTTGTCCATCTTTTTAAACGTTGATTGGGAAGCTCGCCCAACTACAAATACACTTCACCTGCCGACGATCCCAGCTATCCGAGAGGGGTAATAGAAGATGTCTTAGTGCGTTGACAAGTTTATCTTCCTGCAGATTCCTTATCAGATAGATATGGAAGAGGATAAAGAAATACCCATAATTCAAGTGCACTGCTTTCGTAACTCAAGTGCAGCAAATGGACGATGTTCGTAGGGAGAACTAAAATCGAGTGTGGAGGATGAAGTCAAGTTCAACTTGTTCGGCTGTATGATCCGCGGAAAGTGATAAATTGCTTCACGGCAGAGATAGTAAAGGGGCTATAAAGGTTCAACAAAGCTGTCCCACTGGATCCTTCGAGGCTAGCCTAGTTCAGAATGATTCCGAGAATTTGAGCGAAGAGGCAGAGGAATATGTGAAATGGATGGATTCTTTCGGACCCAATAGAAGGAAATACTTCGAATCTCTAGGTGAAAGTGCTAAACCGCCAGTACCATCGGTTGAACAACCACCCAAGATGGAACAAAAACCTTTACCTAGCCATTTGAAGTATGCTTATCTTGGGGTAGCATCCACCTTACCAGCTGGATCATCTCAAGATCCCTTGAATAATCCAGGAGGAGAAGCTATTGAGGGTCCTTAGAGATCATAAAATGCGTCTCGATGGTTCTCAGCGCATTTAAAAGTGGATTCGCCCCTTCCATGTGCATGCATCGTATTTCGCTAGAAGACGGGTACAAACCTTCTCTGGCAGTTACAGAGGAGGTCAATCCCACTATGAAAGAGGTAGTCCAAAGGAAGTATTAAAATGGTCGGATACTCGGGGTAGTAATTTATCCTATTTCCCATGCTGCATGGGTAAGTCCACTAAGTAGTACCTACAGTTATAGGAACAATCATTATAAGAACCGAGAATAACATATTAACGCTTTCTCAATAGCTACCGAGCGAGGGATTTACTTATTATCGAACTCAACAAGCCACTGAAAAGATCATTTCATTGCCGCTTCTCGGATCGATGTTGGATCGACAGTCGTCATGAATATTATTGCTTTTGATGGATATTCCGGTTACAATCAAATTGCTATACCAAGATCGTGGAGAAGACGATGACCACATGTCCCACGGACATTTGCATTCAGCGATGCCCTACCGTGCAATGCACTCGGGCACCTTCCAACGATGTAAGGATGGCCACATTCTCCAACATGGTTGAGAAGACAATCTAGATCTTCATGGATGATTTTTTCGGGTATTTGGTAATTCATTTGACAACCCGGTCTGAAAATTCGAGATCGCAAGATTGATAAGATGCAAGGAGACCAACCTAAGGCTCAATCGAGAAGTGCCATTTTATGGTACAAGAGGGTATTGTACTTAGACATTGGATTTCAAAGAAGAGAATAGAGGTGGACAAAGCAAAGATTGAAGCAATTGAAAACAGCCTCCACCCTCATCGCGAAAGGGATAAGAAGTTTTAGCCACTGGATTTTATAGCGATTCATCAAAGACTTCTCTCGATTGCAAACCGGTTGTCTAACCTCCGGTCCATGGACCCACTTCCAGCTTAATTCTTAAAGTTTGCACGCATTTCAGATAAAGATAAATTGTATCAACCCCCATCAGAGTAGCTCCGCATTGGTCCTTCCCATTGAAGCTTATGTGCGACGCAAGTGATTTTGCGACTGGAGCGCAGCTACAGGCGTAAACGAGAGAAAATTTTCTCTGTATCTACTATGCAAGCGTGTAACCTTGAATGATGCCTGGGCTTGAATTATGCCACTACGTAAAAGAACCATTGGCTATCAAGCTCGCTTTTGACAAATCCAGGCCTTATTCGATTGGTAACAAGGTCGTAGTTCACACCGATCATTCCTCGCCACATAAAATACTGATGACTAAAAAAGACGCCAACCCCGACTAATTGGGGGTGGGTTCTTTGCCGCAAGAATCGACGCTGAGATTAAAGACAAGAAAGGCATTGAGAACCTAGTGGCATCATCTTTCACGATCGAAGGGGCAAGCGATGAGGTTCGAAGTGAATTGACGATTTTCCGTGATGAGCGAATTCTTTAGCTATCACACAAGAGGCGCCCATGGCTCAGATTATGTGAATTATTTGTAGCTACGTATCCTAATTTAACTATCAATAAAAGAGGTTTTTCGACACTTGAAACACTACTACTGAGGAGCCACTTTACAGATATCAGACCACTGTGTGATCCGTAGGATGTGCCCGAAGATGAAATGTACAAGATTCAAGACCACCGCCACACGCTACCACATGTGGTGGACACTCAGGCCAGCCGAACACAGCCGGTAAGGTGCTTCAATCCACTTCTAACGGGCCTACCTTATTTAAGGATGCAGCTCATCATTTCAGATACACATGTGACAAATGTCAACGACCAGGGCATTTCTGTAAAGGGATGAATCGCTTCCACGATCCTATTCAGGCGTAGAATCGCTTTGATCTGCGGATGGATTTACGACCATTTCCATCCTTTATAACAACCCGTACACTACCGGGCAGTGATCATGTCTCCCGGGCGGGTCAAGCAATTCCGACTCCACAATTAATGATGCCAAGGTAGTGGCTCAATTCCTCCGCAGCCCACATATTCTCGTGATTCTAACTCCTGAGCCCCGATCGATAATCTGCACTCATTTCCGCAATAAGATGATTGACACACTTTGCAAAAGTATTGGTGCGCGATCAAAGATCCCTTGCATATCACCCATACCAACGGGTGCGAGGTATCAACGAGAAATTAAGTTCATTCTGAGAAAATGCTAATGGCCTAGGAAGACTCGTCTAAAAAGATCGGGGCATGCACTCATGCGCATCAACAACATTTAAAACACCCCGGGTATGTCGCCGTAATTGTTTATGGCAAAGCATGTCACCCGCCATCGGAATTGGCATCGAGCCTACCGGGCAACTCGCCATTGAATAATGACAAGACACTACTATGAGAAGCGACCGCTACGCCGCTGAACTGTATCAATTCAGAACGGCTTATGAAAATGCTCGTGATCTACAAGGAAAAGCATAAAGTTCGGCATCGATAAACACATTACAGAAGGAATTCGAGTATGGACAACAAGTCCTCTCATAATTCCGTCTAAAACTCTTTCCTAGAAATTGAAGTCTAGACGGGGTCGTGACCTTCACAAAGGACCAAGGTCTTTTTCACATGTAGGGGCGTGAGGTTGGCGACATCCCGAGAAAGGAACATTCACGCTAACACACAACGGCTGGAAGCCACATTGGGGGCGAGTTCCATGCGATAAGCATTCCATCGACCGCATCACGGCACGCAGTCGTCATAAGCAGCTGTGGTTCCCGAAAGCACATCGAGACCAGTGGTCGCCGAGCTAACGACATTAAACATAGCGCCTCTCTCGGGAGGCAACCCAAGTTTTCCATGAAATTTTACTTTCTATGGTTCAATTTTTATTATCTATTTTAAGTTATGTCATCGCTGCTTCGGCCCATATTCGAATCCTGATGTCTACTTTCGTGGACTGATCAGTACTGGAGGATCATCATTTCAGAAAGTGGCACCGCAAAAAGTCCATAGGAGTCACAATCGCATCGAGGGAGTTTTCTCTTACCTTAGGACCATGGTTGAATAATTTCATTCAGCCTTCGAACGTCACGCTTCGCTCAATGTCGCTGAGCGTTGCAACGCCGCTGACATCTCACGTCGCGACGCACCAATCTTTCTCTAACGCCGCTGACATTGACTATACCATTCTTGAACGCCGCGACGCGGATCTCAACGCCGACGCTGACTATTAGACTTCCGAACGCCGCTGACAAGGTTTTCAACGCCGCTGACGCCGGGTTTTACACTTCGAACGTCGACGTTGTATTTCACCGCTACGGCGACGCCGGGTTTTTACCACTGAACGCCGCGACGCCGATCTCAACGCCGCGACGCTGGTCGCTTCTCTCCGGAACGTCGCGATGCCAGACCCAACGCCCTCGACGTTGTCTCCTCGTTTAAGCCCAAAACACCTCATTTTGCTCTTCCCCTGTTTCCTCTTTGCCTAAACCCTAGTGTACCCTTTCTCGCCCCCCTGCATCAACCCTTGCCGGAGTCCACTTCCATCCCGTCGGAGGCCATTGTTTTGCCCTCCGACACCATCACCGACACGGCCACCACCAGTTCCTTCCACACCTACCAGTCCACTGTCTCTCGTGCCATCCACACTACACGTAGGTGTCCTTGCCTCGGTTAGGGTTTAGTCACAACTGTTAGGTCTAGTACTCCATATTAGTTTTGGGTGACAAATACCCGCTATACGCCCTAAAAATGTTGTCTACTCGTGGCCCGCCGGTCTCTAGTGTTCATAGTGCATTGTAGGTGCTCACATATTGTCTAGATTAACTTGGGTGTGCCAAATCTTGGTGCCATTTGATTTCATTGTCCTTCTAGAGCCTAAGACTTCCACCTACGTCAAGAGGCGTAAGTCAAGTTTGGGCCAAATCCTGGCTCGGGCTAACATATGACCTCACCCCGACTTCGATGTCACGCTAGCCTGTTAACGAGAACAAGGATCTGGGCTCGCACCATCCATGGTGAACCGATCTTTTATTAAGGAAAAGGATTTCACCACTCCTAACGACTTCTTCCGCAAGACTATCAAGGCCAAGTGGGATTCGCGAGCACTCGCTACAACCACCTCATCCAACTGCGATGAGTGCGTGCGAGAATTCCCACGCCAACCTCGCCTCCCACGCCGTCAAGAAGGTCCGAAAGGGTTTGTTGGTAGACTCAGCGTGAGTCTAGCAAACTAATTTTATAATCTTGATCATGTCCCCCGAGCCTTCGGATCGATTTCTTGTTTAAATGAATCTCGACTACCCCGAGGTCATTCGGGTCTTGACAAATGGGCGGGGTGAGTGGACACTCAACAATGAGGGCCACGCCGTCCACTTCAAGGCCAAGCATTTGGCGTATATCCCCAAAGTTTGGCATCACTTCATCACATCGCGTCTCATTCCGATGACGAATGTGTGTGAAGTGACTGCCAAGCGTGCCTTGCTCAATTATGCCATTATTCAAGATATTCCTTTCGATAATGGGCAGCTATGAGGATGCCATCCCCTCCATAACCGGTACGCTAAGATGAACTCAGGGGCACCTCTTTTCTCATTTATGGCCTATGTAACCAGCCTGGTGCCCCTAGATGACAATGAGGCGGGTTACACCCAATCAAGGCTATATTTGCTTGACAAACAGGTGTACCACGACCCGAGGGGACTTACGATTCAGTCACGAGCCCTCGGACGAGGACTTAGCCCACGACTAGTAGGCCCGCTTTGACCCCGGGCGACCCTGTGATGACATCGGGGCACCCCCACTCACCCACTCCACCACCACCACAGCCAGCCCCTGAGGCGCCTCCTCCGCCCCACACACCCGACCCAGAGGACCCTGCCTCCCACCGAGCGTTTTGATGCATTCTGGGATGAGACCCAAGAGCACCGAGTCCTCCTCACATAGGATATGGAGGCCCTCTCGAGGCCGACATGCGCATTTGCCTTGGCCAACCAAGCTTCACTCATTCTCTCGCTGAAGAAGAAATCCCCTCCAGCCCAGCCTTGGCGCAGCCTCTTCTGGGCCACCCACTAGCCACCGCCACCACCACCACAGCTGGGATCTCCGCCCGATCACCAGGGGAGTTCCTCCACCTTCTTTAGAGTTCTTTCATCACATGGGGACACCGCCCACTTTTGTTCAAAGGGTGGTGCCTGGGTTTTTCTTAGGATTAGTATTGTTTTTATTCAGGTTATAGTTTATTTTCGTTTATGCATGATTAGTTTGCATTTCAGCCTTAGTTTCACTAACACTCATTCATTTGGGATGTCAGTTTTGTGTTCAGTTCATGTTTGTGTTTTAGGTAGATCAAATACATGTGTAGTGGTGTCGTGTTTAGGTAGTTTGTGTGTGTGTGATGCCATGTTTGAGAGTAGGGGATCACTTTTGGGCCGAAACCAACTATTGTCATGGAAGAAAGGATTCATAGGATGTTTGATGCTTGGTAATTAGGTTGAATAGGTGGGGAGGCCTAGTGAACCACTTCCGGATATTCAAGAAACTATTTCTCAATGAGCCTAACACACTCACACACAATGTGTGACTTCTAAGGTATACCTAGGATGCCGAACCCGCTTACTAAGGTTCAACAAACCATGGGAGTCTCTAAACACCAAAAGAGATAGGATAATCAGGAATAAAAGAGGATCGCTTCTTCAAGCCCCAACTCACTAAAAAAAAAAAAAAAAAATTAAAAGAGAAAAAAAAATTAATTAAAAGTTTAGGCATAGAATGTGGGAACTTCCAATCGAATCCCGGCACAAATCCGAGGCCTTTCAGTAAAGCCCAATGCCCCGAGCCAATCGGGCCGAGTCATTGACTTCACCGCCTCGCATAGGGACAGAAGATGGAAGTTTCCTACGCCTTAGGGCCCTTACGCTTAGCTGAAAGGTTCTGGTGACGCTCGATGTGAAATCAATGCCCGTGCCCTAACCAACCCAGGAGTCACCAACTAATCCCCGCTACATGAACACTTAGCATAAACTTATGGGCACTAGTTTTGTTCTTTGTTATGAGTAGGTATGTTAAGAATTGCAAACGGCAAGGCTCCTATCCTTCGTAGTTGGGGATTCCTAATTAGCGAAGTCGAACTCAAGTTCGGGGGTGTTTAACCCTAAGTATACACTAGAGGTCATTTATGCAATGCACATAGGGTCCTTGGGAAAGGTTATTGAATACCTCGAAGGCTGAGGCACTAGTTAACTTCACCGAGTTCAACCTAGTTCTTCCGAAAGTCGAACACCCTTGCGAATCCTCGTGAACTTCAAATAAAACGGCAGCGGTGTGAGTCGATCCAATTTGATTCTATCTATCGCACGTGCATCACCGCTTTCGTTAGACTCTAGTATGCATGTTGTGTGTTCATAGTTTAGTCGGCCGCTTGGGATGCTAAGAAGCTGCTCGGGGTGTGACTGCTGGTTAAAACACTCCACATACCCGTTGTCTTATGTTTTTAGCTTTATTTTATAATAAATACGATTTTTGGTAGCCCGAGCATCTCGACAGTAATCAAGTGAATGCAAAGGTGTGGTAGTTTTTGAAGCATTCCGAGCAGAGGGTGGCAGTATAAGGTGGCCGGAACGTCATGAGGTCATAACGCCGCGACGTTGCAACATCGCGACGTCAGGGCGATTTTTGCCTCTCAATCATTAAAAGCAAAAAGGGAACCAGAATTCGAGGGATGGGAGATCGAGAGCCGTACGAATCCAAAAGGCAATTTAAATCATAATGTGAGGACTTCGATCTTGAGAAGCAGAGCAATCATTTGTATTTTTCTTTCTTTGATAGAAATACCGATGTTTTATAAATTAAATACTGTGTCCATATTCAATATGTTCTAGATTTATACCTAGGGTGTTGTTAAACCTCGTCACGATTGCATGGATTAAAGATTAGTATTTATATTATTCGTTTGTTAGTAATTTGTTGCCATCCGCTTTATATCTGCGAATCATTTACATGGTGATGTCTGGCCAACATTAGCATGACGATAATGGCGATCCGAGATTCGAGAGATGAGGATACCCAGGGATCTCGAGAGCAGCCTTCTGATTCGTAACAGAGATATTCGATCCCGAGGGTGGCAATTAGAACATTTTAAGCATTTCGTGAGTATCGAGTCAGTGTAGATACACTCAACACTACTAGCGAGATAGGCGGATACACCTCGAGAGAGGGTATTTCGTAAGCAAGATCACCTAGCCATTAATAAGTTATAAATAAACAATAATATCATATTTAGGACATAATCCATCGAAAGTGGCAGGGGGAGACATAGCCCTAGTCTCCATTATACACAAAGAATTCATTAAGATCTAAGTAGTTTAGTTTAAGTTCGTACACTAGTACTTCTCACACAACATTTTATATCCGTATAATACTAAAAGCCAATCTCTCAGACTCAACAACACTTATCCCCGTGGATCGATATCCGTACCATAGGTACACAAAATTACTTGGGGCGACGCTGCACTACACACAGCGACATATATACACACCACGCTCAGCCTATCAATATATATATATATATATTATTTTTAAATACTAGTAAAAATATAAAAAAAACAAATATAAATCATTTTCACCCATTTTTAGATTTTTTATTTATAATGAGTGTTTGAGTCATATTGTGGGTGCCTCAGTTAATCTCATAAGACCTAATATTATGATCCAGTAAATCTTCCAATGATACTAAGGAATTTGAATTGATAATTACTGAAGAGCCAAAATTTAGAAATTAAAAATTATTCTTAAAACTTCCACAAATAAAATCTTATAATATAAAAAATAAATATTTAAAATTCTCTTATTGTCATCCAACTTTCAAATCAAGCTATTGAAATTTAGTTGTCATTCAATCTCATTAATGGAAGCCCATGTGAATGATTAAAATCAACGATGTTCCTACAAATCCTTACTCCCATTGGACCATTTTTATTTATATGCATGAGGATCCCGAATCGCACTCCTTCGCTCCTATACATTAGGAATCCTATATCCTTCGTCAAAACTATGTTATGGGGTTCAATTTATTTGAATAATTAGGGAAAAAAAAAACCTCAAATCAAGGTCATGTCTCCTAAGGAAAAGAAAAAAACAAACCTACTTTTCTCTTTGGAAATCTAGCCGTCCCTAATGTTCTCTGTTTCAAGTTTTTGTTAGTACGAAATGAAGAGTGATTTTTTTGTTTTGAAATTACCTTTTTCATCGTTATTTAACAAATATGGGTTTTTTTTCCAATAAAGTGGTTTCCTCCACACCGATACAGGTTTTCTTTCTTTCCTTTGTTTTTCATTTGTTGTCGTTAACCTACTACGGTATGTTTTATCACTAATTTATTGCGGCGACAGTTCTTTCATCGATGGTTGACTTTTTAATGGGTTTTCGCTTTGGTGTTTTAGATAACAAAGTTTCGATCTGACAGAGTAATTATCTAAAATCATGTTTATCAGTATGATGTAGATCTGAAATCTTAGGTATTATAGACATTTTTGGATTACCATTAGTGTAAGGTTGCGTTTGTTTTTTTCATTTAATGCTGAATAAAACTTTTTTTGAGTTTAATACTGAATAGTACTTAATAGCATTAAGTATTAAGTTGTTTGTTTTTTAACATTAGGTAATGAGTGTGAACGACAACGGCATCTTACTTATTTGCCCGCTCTCGCCTGTTCCACCCGACTGGCCGCTTTTAACCCCGTAATCTAGATTTTAGCTAGTTTTCACTATTTTCTCAACCGAGATCTGCCCAGGGACTCGGTTCAGTATTGTTACTCCCGCCCACCCTACCCCGATTATATTTTAAAATATTTTATTATTTATTTATTTTACATTTTAATATAATTAATAATAATTAGAATGTTTTTAATAAATAATTTATAAAATTCATAATATTTTTATTTTTATGAAATATATTAATTTTAATATAATAAAATAAAAGCAAATATAAAAATTAAAAATAAAACAAAATCAAATGTAAATGGGACTCGGTTTGAGAATTTTTCCTATTCCGCCCGCCATTTAATTTTAAATGAGATGTTTAGAATTAAAAAATAAACGAGTCACAACAGACGGGCCCGCCGTCCCAAACCCTTCCGTTGTCATCCCTAGTAGTGAGTGTTACTAAACTCTCTTTTGACAACGACTTTGAGTTTTTCTTATTTTAGTGGAAAATGACTTTTCTGAATATAAAAAGTCAAATATTTTCACTTTTTCTATTCACAACTTTAAAAATTCAAAGATGTTCGCTTTAAAATTTTAAAAACAACAATTTTAATGTCAGTTATTTAAGCTTTCAAGATATCGCAAAAACAAACGCCACCTAAGGTGGTGTTTGTTTTTTTTTTACTTAACGCAATGTAACTTTTCGGAGCCTTAATGTCGAATAGTACTTAATAAAGATTAAGTATTAAGTTACTTGTTTTAACATTACATAGTGAGTGTGGATGACAATACGACAAGATTATTTTTGGTCCGGCCCCATTCGCTTCTTAATGGTATATGTTTAATTTAATTTTAACTTGGATTAAGAATCTGGTTTGGGTTTATTTTCTCAACCGAAACCCGTTCGCGATTGTTATCAGAAAACCCGAGAAAATTAAAAATTTTCAAAAATGGCAAAATGTTAATAAAAATAATAAATTGTCATAAGGGTTCAGGGAAGCCTAGAAAATTCTTTAGATCTCGGATGACGAAATGGACTCGCGCCGGCAAATCTGCCTCGCGGAATCTAGTCACCCCAAAAGTTTCGTCACCCCGGCATGCTCGAAATTTCTCTGATTTCTAGCGATAAGTTACCAGCTGATTTCTGCGACGTAGATTTTTACGAAAATCTCGAAGTCAGAAATGGTTTCGCTAAGTTCATTTAAAATAAAGTGAATTAAAATAAATAAATTATTTCGGGAAAACTAATCTCGAATGAAGCAATATGAACCATGTATCCAAAATATTAATAATAAGTCTCACTCCGATTATATTTTAAAATAATTTTATTATTTTATTTTTATACTTAATATAAATAATAATAATTATTATAATGTTTTTAATAAATAGTTTATAAAATTCATAATTATTTTATTTTTTATGAAAATTAATTTTAATATAATAAAATAAAAGCAAATATAAAAGAATTAAAATAAAAATAAAATGTAAACGGGACGAGTTTGGGAATTTTCTCATCTCCGCCCTGTCCTGTTTAATTTTTTAAATGAGACAAGTTTGGGAATTGAAAAAAATAAACAAGCCGATCGGGATGGGACCGCCTTGTCCCAAACCCTCATGTTGTCATCCCTATTGTTCTTTTATCAACAACGATCAGCTTTTTTCTTATTTTTTGTGGAAAATGACTTTTTCCGACAAAAACCAAATATTTTCACTTATTTAAAACTTTTTTTAAAATTTCAAAGAATAAGTCGAAAAATTTAAAAATAAACAAAATTAACGCCGAAAAACTATTTAGCTTCAAAGATTAAGTCAAAAAACAAACGACACCTGTCTTGAATCGCTTCTCGATCGCTTCCAACCTGATGTCATACATTCACTAATAAAGTTTTGAACACTTTTGATTTGTTATTTCGAATATATTGCTAATATGAATAAATAATCTCTCTTTAAAAAAAGGTCATATCTTCTAATTTAAAAATATTCGACAAGAAATTAAAATATTCGATGTAGAATCCATCAAACCTAGACAAGGTCGTAAATTTAACTATATGATAGTACCCACCTTTTTTTTTTTTACTTATATTCACTTTGCCTTGCATTTCCTATTACTTGGTGCTTAGATGTGAACATGAAATCTCCCGTAAACCCATCCTACCTTTTTACCATTTTAGTGGAGTCTTAACTGTCTTTTTACTCCGGAATTAATAAATATGTTGTCACTGACAAAGTTGGATTTAGAAACCAGACAACAAGGCCACTAAATTGGGGTGGCTCTTCTAAAAAGGCCAGCTAATTAATCAAAAAATGGAAATAACCCATAAGGTGTTTAAATGCTTCCATTGAGAGCCTCATCTAATCTCACACTGTAATTTTATGGCAATCCTTATCTACCTCTGACATCAACTAACCCATTAAATGTCGCTTTAAACTCATGCATATAGCTCTCTCTCTCTCATAGTATGAAGTGATCAGAGACTGAAGCAGCAGGCATTACTTTCTTTGTTGTTACAGTACTCCCCCCCAAGACTACTCTTATGGAGACAAAGCTGTTAGTTTTCTCCCCTAAACTTCTCATTCTTCTTCTCTTCTCTCTTTCTGCTTTTCCTTCTCCTTCTTCCTCCAGCCTTGCCTTCAACTTCTATGGAGCATCATGTCCATCTGCAGAATTTATGGTGAAAAACACAGTGAGATCAGCTTCCTCCTTTGACCCAACCATTCCTGGAAAGCTCCTTCGCCTGCTCTTTCATGACTGTATGGTAGAGGTCAGTCTTGCTTTCATATATTTATTATCTTTTCCCTCTTTAAATGAAAGCACATATTTTGTTTTCAGCAAAAATTACAGAGCAATTGGTATTTTAATTTTCACCATTTTTTTTTCTGGATACATCCAAAGAAGTGACTATTACTGGAAAGCAATGATTTTTTTTTTAAGTAGAAGTAACACAACCATAGACTTAATTATTTGGGACTCTTTGGGAAGTAATTTAGTTTTGAATTAGGTGGTAAAAGAAAAATAGAGTAATAAATAAAATAAAAGAGAATGGACAAAGAAACTAGTAAAACCCTCTAAATCAAGACCGAAAAACTCCACTGTAACGAAGACAAAATTACAGCTTGTTTGGTTCTCTGAAAACTGTTATTGCTCTCTTCATTTCTGTTTTTTTTTTTTTTGTGTTATCTGTGTTTTTTAGAACAAAAACAAAATGGGAACCAAACATGTTTTCATGTTGTTTTGTTCTCTTTGTTTTTCAGAACAAAAAAACAGGTTTAAAAAACTATAACCAAATAGACTCTGATGTTTTTTAAATTTGTCTTTGAGAACTGTTTTAGAAAACACATTGGTGTTCTTGTGTTCTTTGAATTTACTCATTGTTTTCTAAATTTAGTGTTTTTTTATATTATTAGCATTTTTCAAAACAAAGAAAAAGGAAACCAAATGTGTTTTCCATATTCTTCTTATCAAATTTTAAAAACTATAATCAAACAGGCTCTAAAACTTTACAAAAGAAAATCTTTAATTTTTGGGACCAAAAAATATAGTACAAGGAATCTTTATCTTTATTATTTCGGATGTGAAGGGCTTCAACCTTATCACTGGTAGCTTCACTTTGAGAAGAAAAATGCTTCTTCTATTAATAAGCAGTTCATTCCCTGTATTACTCTCTCTAACAATTGCAGGCAAAGACTTATGCTATGCTTTATTCATATTAATATTTCCAAAGGGTTTTCTCCACTTGAATCTGATAGAACTATTAATTATTACTTGCGATTGCAGGGCTGCGATGCATCTGTGCTGTTACAAGGAAATGATACTGAGAGAAGCGATCCAGCGAATACCTCTCTCGGAGGATTTTCAGTTATAAATTCAGCAAAAAGAGTGCTTGAAATCTTCTGTCCAGAAACTGTTTCTTGTGCTGATGTTCTTTCTTTGGCAGCTAGAGATGCTGTGGAAATTGTACCATCTCCTTCACTTCTTCTTTTCATGGATATATTTTTGCTTGGTTAATTAATTATTTAGTCATGAATTATTATTGGGAGCAGGCCGGAGGGCCGGCGATTCAGATTCCGACGGGGAGGAGGGACGGAACTACGCCAAGCTTCTGTTGTTAAGATTCAACATTATTGTTACCAAGTTTCACCATGGATGAGATGATGAAGCTCTTCTCTTCCAAAGGGTTGTCCTTAGATGACCTTGTTATCTTATCAGGTACCCCCTACTCACATAAATAAATTTAGGAACCGATTAATATTTAGATATATGATTTGGTTTCTTCTTTGAATTTAATTCTTTGATTGAAAATGATGAAATGATCATAATTTTTTTTTAAATCTTATAAAATCTCTGATGTTTGAACTTTTAAGTTATGTTTGGTTCTAAAATGATTAAGGAAAGAAAAAATGCTAATGAAAATTATTTTCTTATGTTTGATTGTTTAATGATCAAATTAGAAAACAAATAAAAATAAAATTAATTACTCAGAAATTTACATATTTTTAAATTCTTTAATATTTTATGTTGATGAATTAAAATCAATAAAAATAATTTTGAAGTAACAAATAATGTTATATTTGATCTTATTTTATTTTCCTTCATTTTTCTTTTTCTTATCATTTCTCTTGCTATTTCATTTCCCTTGAATTTTCCCTCAAATTTTCTAGGGAAAGTAACTTGCCTAAAACTCCATTGACCAAATTACTAGGGAAAGAAAAAGCAATACTATAGAAAATTATTTTTTTCATTTTTGGTTTCATCGTGGAAAATATAAAAAAAATCACATATAAAATTTCTCAAAATTTTATATATTTTTAAATTTCTTAATTCTTGTATAATAAAGATAAACAAATAAAATGAGTTTAAATAAATATATATAATTAGTTTATTAAGTTTAAACTTATTTTTTATTTTCCTCCAAATTTTATTTCCCTTACTTTCTGAGTTCGAAAGGGAGCCTAAGAGTAATTTATTTTTATACAAATACTGTCACACCTCACATTGAATAAGAGAAAGTTCTTAGTAATATACAAGTATAAATTCTTCTAAACCTTATAGATCGTTTTAAAGCGAGTAGAGAGCCCTTTATTTAGAAGAACAAGAGAAAGAGAGGGGAAGAATGCGAGTTGAAGCAATGTTTTAAAGCCGGACCGGTATTTGAGCCAGGAAGGATTCTCAGGTTCATGGTTCCTTTAGTCGGTAATATTCGAACCGGTTCAGAGCAGTTGCGTAATAAATATATTATTTATATTTTTTAAAATATATAATTAATAATATTTAAAGATTTTATTTTATTTTATATAAATAAAGTATTTTAGTATATTTTTTAAAAAAATATGTATAATGTTTTAAATATGTATAATGTTTTGTGCAGCTTATATTAAAAATGGAATAAAAACATTTATATAAATATATAATTTTGTTAATATTTAAAATAATGTGATATTGTGAAATTAGTAGAGTGGATTTATTTGTAACTTCCCTTTTCATGTTCGAATCCATAGAAACTGTGTATTTAATTGAATTTTTTTGGTTACAGGCCTTTAACCTACGGCTTTACGATTACAAGTAAAAGCGACGTCGTTTCGATGTAAGCGTGGCTTGACGTCGTTTTTTGGCTTGAAAAGCCAACGAAAAATTATGGGAATGGCGCAGTTGACCATCGGTTCGACCGTCGGTTCCTAGTTTATTGAGTTGTTCGATCAAAAACGGTTTTACATTGAGCTTAGGATCGGTTTGTGTCGGCGGTCGGTCAGCCCAGGTTCGGTCGGTTTGGTTCAGTGGGTTTTAAGCGTTAGTTTGAAAGAGCTACATTCAGCGCCATCAATAAATATAATCAGAAAAGAGTGAAAAACAAACCCTAAAATGAATAAAACATCACAACATAAAAGACTATTTTACCTTTAAATAATAATATAATTTTTTTTTTCTTTAACACTTTGAACCTGAGCGAACAATGATATTTACATGATTGGGTGCGGGCTTAAAATATATAACATAAATTGTATTGATGCATTTGCCTCTAAATTCTAATTACATTCTGGGACCACACCATAGGATCATCTCATTTACAGTGAATTCAGTGACAGGTTCAAACAGATTCAAGGGAAACCTTTATTGATTCATCAATAGACAAAGCTTAGCAAATGAGCTGACAAAGAAGTGCCCATCAGGTGTAAGCTCATCTGTAACAGTCAACAATGATCCAAAACATCTTTCTTGTTTTGACAATCAGTATTATCGAAATCTCTTGGCCACCAAGAGTTCCAGTCAGATTGTTATCTTTGATAAAGGCAAAAAATGGTGAGATCTTGCAAATGACCAGCATCTTTTCTTTGAGAGATGGGCTCAGTCTTTCTTGAAGCTTACCACCATTGGAGTGAAGAGTGATGGTGAAGGCGAAATCCGAAGATCATGTGAAGTGGCTAATGGCTGAAGTATATATATATATGAGAAAATAATAAGGCATTGTTTGGTTGGCACTTTGGGAAGTATTCTTAATTAATTACTTAATTAACCAGTTACAAGGATTGTATTGTGACCTTTTCTATTATTTTATTTTTTGAATTTGAATTTGAGATGGTCGTTCTATAATAACGATATATATATAAAATGATATATATATATATATATATATATATTGATTAGGTTTAAAACTATAGGTCACGAGGATCGAAGCACGGCTTCAAATGTCAGGTTTAAAAGGAGATGTAAAGCGAGGCCAATTAAAAGACGTAAAGAGCTGAGTCCACCATAAGCCCAAACAGAAGGCCCCGGCCCAGGGACACGGATTCGCCCCGTGCGAGAAGCGAGTGGCGTAAACATCCAAGAACCATTATTAAAGAAAAGTACCCAACTTCCCTAATTAAATCTCCACCTATTAGAAAAGTAGGATATTTCCTAATAATTGTCCATCAGTTATCTTTTATTAATCGGTTAACGATAAGGAAAGAAAATCCCTCACCCAATGGAGGAAGTATCTGTATCATCATCAAACTAGGAAAGTTATCCTGATCATCCATTATAAATAACAGGTCACCCCATCGGTGAAAGCTACGCACAAAAATTCCTTCCATAAGCAGTTGATTTTCTCTTCCTGGAAAAAGAATTGACAAACATCGAGGAGGCAGGCGTCCGTAATCCTTTTGACTTTCTTATTTTTTGTAGAAAGCGGATATCTAGAGTCGAGACCGGCCCGGTAATTCCAGCAAACTCTGTGGCACCCAAAAAGCCGGGGTCTAAATCGACAACTGTCAACCTTTGGAAGTCTATGATAGGGTATCAGATATCGCTCTCACATGTCTCGTATCTTAGAGACTCATCACATATTGAATTCATAAATACGAAATAACTTCATCTGATCCATATACAAAACGTGAGAGTTACTCTTTTTAACTCACACATATGGTACAAATACGTGCGTGGAGGGCAAATGTTGTTCCAATATACAAAACAGGGATATGCATTACGAGTAACAGTTCTCATGCATATACAAAAAACACATCAAGGCCACAACCTGGCCCTCTTCTCAACTGTTGGCCTCTAAGGAGCTTCGTTTATCACTTACGTGACCGTGCTGAAAAAAATGTTTACATGGGGGTGAGCTACGGCTCATTAAGAGACAAAACTTACAGGCTACGCCTCTTAGGTGCATGCAGCCTAGTCATTTCTTACAGTCACACAAAACAACACAATTCATGTAGACATGCTGTCTATCATGGAAAACAACGTGCAGTATGAGACGACCTCATTGCACCGTATCGGGTCAACCACCGACCCACCATCCAATGTAAGTGCCAATGGGAGAATCAAACACCGAGTCGAGTCCGACTCCCATCACGCCTTATAGTCTTTGTGATATTTATTTACTCTTCCTTCTTGTGTCTTTTGGAGACACTTGAACTTTTCCAAAGGGATCTCTGCGGTCTCTTACACCCTCCGACATTTTAAGTCTGGTGGATAAGTTGTCTAACCGGAGTTTTACGGCACTACTGAGGGTATCTCCACGACTTCTTATGCCTGACACATTTCATTTTCCATTTCATTTATCTTGAGTGGCCAGTTCCATTTGGACCGTCTTTATTCAGAGTCCGGTCGGCCTGCGAGTGCCAAATCGGTATCATGTACACACACCCATGTAATGCAGTGTTTTGCTATACACCAATGCAATGCAATTGTGCCACTACACTCAACTCATGTCCAATGTATGAAGACCCCTACATGGACATTATGTGTATGCCATGAACCCTCATGTCTAATGCATACAACAATTCATATATTCAGTTTAATATCAATATACATGTAGTCATATTAATATTCCACACATTCAATTCAATACATCATGTGAGCATGCATTCCCATAATTCTTAACATCACTTAGACAAGTAAATGTCAAGGCTCGTGTCTCTCGAGGCTAAGACATGGCACCTCGGTCCTGGCTTGCAACATGCGAGACATGGCCATGTTCAAGCTCAAACCAATACAATCTAAATACATTTGGAACTTACATTTCAAAACACGGTGTCATCTCTGTAACCAGAGGTGACACTTCAATAACAATCCACAATGGCTTCAAATTTAAGCACTCATTTTATCATAGCGGGTACGAGATTTACCTGTTCACTGTGAGACCGGAAAATCCAGTTTCCTAGGAAGGATAAAATGGTAATTTCGATCCAAAATCCGAGATTTGCTGATCTCGGATGATGAAACAGACTTCCCGTTGGAATCGTCTCGCGAAATCTAGCTACCACGTCCAATTTCGTCAGTGCGGGGCGATCGAGATTTCACGTTTTGAAACGCGTGAAGGGTCTGGGACACTTGGCACCTTATGAGTGGCCCAAGAGGCGCCACATGTCAAGCTGAGATGCAGTCAAACATGGAGCTCAAGTGGGGCTCACATGTGACACATGGAATCATGCCATTAGAGGGATATCTCAAGGTAGATGGATAAGGATAAGGGGGTAATCCAAGGTGTCCAATGAGAAATGGACATGTAGCGATGAGAGGACTTCCTCTTGACCAAGTCTTCCCAAATCAGTTTAGGGAGAGGGAAGGGGAGAGAGGAGACCAACCGAGAAAGGGAGAGTGAGGAAAGAGGGTTTTTAGAGAGGCTCCGCTACTCTCTAAAATTCAGACCCGATCGAGACTAGTTGGCTTCAGCGGGCAAGGAGCAAGAAGTTGCTCCACGTAAGGGTACACGTGGGTACCAGTTTTGGGGAGTTTCGACAACTCCGGAAAAGGTAGGGGTTTTTCTCCTACTTGCTTTACTCTTTAGCAAGGGTTATGTAATGGATAGGGGTTGTTGAGGCTGGATGGCGGGTGACCCGATTCAAAGATTTGGACCGAGTGAATAAATCCTTGGTGTGGTTTGGACAGTCCACAGACTGTTTGTGTGATTTGTGTGGTGTTGTGTTATTACCATGAGAAAATAACATGTTGTGTGAAATTGTGGAGCTGTTCGAGGCAGGCAGCGGATTGTGCCTTAGCCCATGTGGTAAGTTTATGTTATTAATATAAGGCGGAATAACATGATGTATGGGATTTAAATTGTTAATATATTCATAGGTGATATATTAGCATGAGTTGTATGTTTGGTGTGCCATTGCATTAGCAGCTTAGGTGGGAGTAACGAAGTAGGGAAAATTCACTGCAGGCTTTGCCTTCAGATCGTGGGACCGTTTTTCGGGTACCAAAAAGGCATTGAGATGGGGCATCGAGGGTTTAGAACGAAGAAAGCGGCGAGATGGCCCTCTTGTATTTTGTAAAATTTTGGGCATAAGACCCAGTTTTGTATAAATTGTAATTTAATGCAATTGTAAATGAAACCATTTTTGTATAAAATGTACATTTTAATGAGTAGGATGTGTAGGCCCAAGTGGCCATTTTTTCACATGTACGTGCCTCATGACATGAGACATGTAGATTTCCGCGGGTTGACGGGTGGTCAACGGACACCCCGGGATTGGGGCGTCACATCACCAAATCCATGAATTAAAACTGATCTAAAAGCAAGAAAAAAACAGTTTTGGAAACACTTTTTTTTTTTAACTCGGGACTCAAGTAAGGCGGCGCATGAACATAGCCCACATTTGGATAGAATTTTTTGAGTATGAAAGAATTCGTAATTTAGACGAGACCTATTTGATAGACCAAGTTCTCCTTTAAGTCTAGTTTATCAACTGACTTGAATCACTCAATTTTGATGTGTGATGGCCAAGTTATGGCCAAAACACTGTCAAGAGGTTGAAGGAAAGAAAAAGCGGCGGCATCTCCCTGACATTTACCACATACACGAAATCTCCTCCATTAAAGTCGCAACAAGAAACTGACAATACCATTTCCATATGGCCACAAAGAAAGGAAAATAACGAATAGGCAAGGTCCATACCTCTTGTAGTGTGTGGGATCAAATTTGGGTCCTCGACCTAGCAACGATGGAGGATTTGCATTTCCTCCTCCTTTCTCCTTCCTTTCTTCCTTTTGGTTTCCCTTTGCTTTCCTTACTCTTCTCTCTTTTGGTTTTCCTCTCTTCCTCTCTAGGGCTGATCTAACCAGGGGAGGAACTCCTTCAGTTATGATTTCTCCACTACACTAGACCAATTCTCATGGTGCTTGACACATGGCTCCAGCCCAGTTTCGGTTGAAAAAGTATCATCAGTTTAGCGCCATCTGTGGGAAGGATAGTTCCTTTACAAATAAAGCTTATCTCCCAATGACTAATGGTATCAACTCGGAACACAAGCGGGGCGCGCGTCTCAAAGGATGCCAGACCAGCAAGGCAACGTGAATGGCGACCTCCGGGAGGCATACCTTCGGCTTCGTACATGATGGTGAGGATGGGCGCCAGATTATCGACCGACGTTTCTTTGAGAGTTGAGATAACTTGCGACTAATCACGGCACCCCAAGAGGCGCGGCGGGCGAGGCCAAAACACCATTACCCAGAAGAATAGCAACACCTGCGACCACTCCTCGAGAAGCCGGATGGAGCGAGAGCAGCGAACGAGGCATGACCGCCACATACCCCACACAGAGAATTGCAATAAGAAGAGGCATGGTAAGGACAACAGAGGCGATCGGCCCATCCTTTATTAGCAGGAGACAAGGGAGCGGTCGTGGGAGCAGAGGTTTAGGGACATTCAACAAGAGCTCAGCCATATGAAGGAAGCGGTAAAAGGCCGAGCTCCAGTCTCTATGGACGCTCTGGCGTAACAAATTGAATCCCCATTCACAGCCGGGGTGTTGCACTTCCCTCTTCAGGCAAAGTTCAAAATGCCACAGATCGAAACCCATAGATCACCTTAATACATATAAGAACCAGATGGAGCTGCACGGATATCAGGACCTTATACGATGCAGAGCCTTTGCTATCACGCTAAAGGGCCCAACATTGGCCTGGTTTAACAGACTTCCGCCGTCTTCAATCTCATCATTCACGGAGCTCTCCATCGCATCTGTCTCCCATTTTATCGGAGCTAGGACATACAGGAAGCCAAGTTATCACCTTTTGTCCGCCATGAGGAACTTCGCGGGAAACTGAGGTCATATGTTCAGAGATTCAACGTGGAGTCTTTAAAGGTAGATATTAGGATGAGAAGTTCGTAAGTCTTAGCTTTAAATCGTAGAGTGAGGTGTAATTAAAGAAGAACTTGATGTTCTCTATCTCAAAGCCCTTAGGCAAGCATGGTAAAGGTCTTCTTAAAGCAGTATGAT
This sequence comes from Tetrastigma voinierianum, assembly GCA_016808115.1. NCBI lineage: Eukaryota > Viridiplantae > Streptophyta > Magnoliopsida > Vitales > Vitaceae > Tetrastigma > Tetrastigma voinierianum. The sequence goes on along the minus strand of JAEQBH010000906.1, from coordinate 2,055,717 downwards.
AACGATTGAAGAAGCCCTCTTGTCCAAGCAAAGGAGCTCTTCTACTCAAAAGGAGAAGAAGCGAGGCTGACGGCGGAGCGAGCCACAGGGAGGCGAGGGGAGATGAGGATAGATCCTTGAGGAGAAACGGAAAGCGACGATCCCCAAAGGCGAGGAGCGTCGGGGGCAGCATGGGACCACCTTGGCCCGGAGTTGCGGCCAGCGGTGTTCACCTCGACAATTCACCCCTGACCTTCCGGTGTCACGTGTCTTACGCGAAGTCATGACATGAAAATTTAAAGATGGCCATCTCGAATGAAGTCGAACCTAGCGAAAGAGACAATACTGCATCTTTGTGAGGTTCCACGGGGATCATGGACACCGAGCGAGATGGCGCATCGGTGAGGAAGAGTGAGTATCCCAGTCCGGCGTGGGCATCTTGGCGGATTACAGCGAAGGATAGGACCGGGTGCAGCCACCGCCCTTGCCATTAATGACCACGGCTTTCTGCACAGTTACCCAGCGGGAGAAATCCGTGTGATATCGGATTTGCATGGGCGTGAAGTGGCGCTCAACGGGAAGGCCATCTGCGTAGCATTAGATCAGGGGAAGCATTAGAAATACAAGCCGTATCCAAACTTCCTCTACTGGACACTACCATAACCTTTCGGACTCGGAGCATGGAAAGTTTATGACATCCTCATGGCGATCCGCTGGTAATGGGACGTCGTAGCCAATAAAACAATCCACAGGGTCCTTATCGACAATGGAAGCTCGACCGACATCATCTTTGCATCAACTTTCGACAAAATGGGCATTGGAAGGGAAGAATTTAGAGCTGATCTTAGCCTTTACTCGTGGATTCTCGAGGAGAAGAATGCTACCTCTAGAATTCGATACAACTAGTGCTCAATTTAGGAGACCTCCCATGCCAGGCTACAACAACGATGAGATTTCTCTGTGGCAGATGCCCCATCATCTTACAACGTATTCTTGGCGGACCCTCGATACCATAGGGCATCCCTCGCCTACCACATGGTTATCAAATTCCCAACCGCAAATGGAGTAGGAATGGTTTGAGGAAACCACCCCATAACTAGGGAGTGGTACTTAACATCAATGAAACAAAAAACGGTTGACAACATCTACATGGACGAGCTCGACATGCGAGACGAGGTAAGAACTAAATCTTGTATAGCTTGACGACCAGCCAGAACACCTCGTCTACATAGGGTCTAAGGTATTTCGCATGAAGCCTTCTCATCCCACTTTGCAAGTAGAACGAATTACGCAGGCGGAAGACATAGGCGGAATCGACGGTAGTAATCACCCCGCAGGTTGAATGGGTCCATCCTTCAAGTCGGTCGACCAAAGGAACTTCCCGAGAGGCGGAAGGCAATTAATGAAGAGGTTAGTGACTTCTCAAGCGGTCTGTCAGGGAGGTTGAATATCCTGAGTGGTTGGCCAATGTTGTTCTCGTCAAAAAAGCAAATGGCAAATAGCGACTTTGCATCGATTTCATAGATATCAATAGGGCCTGCCCAAAAGATAGCTTCCACTACCTTTCGGTTGACCTCTGTTGAGCGCCATTGTAGGTCATGAACTCCTCGGCTTCATGGACGCCTTCTCTGGCTACAACCAGATTAGTATGGATCCCAACGACCAATAGAAGACCTAATTCGTTACTAAGCAAGGAATCTACTGTTATCGGGTGATGCCCTTCGGATTGAAGAAAGGAGCCGCCTACTAAAGGTTGGTGAACAAGATGTTCCATAAGCAAATTGGAGCATCTGTAGTGGTATCTATGACGACATGTTGGTAAAATCAGTTAAGAAATTTGGGCTATATAACCCACCTAGGCCGGAGCGTTCTAGATCTTGAAGAGCTACAACATGAAGTTAAGCAGGCCAAATGCGTGCCAGTCTCCGGCCCAGAAGTTCTTCAGGTTTTATAGTCAACAACCGAGGAATAGAAGAAAACCCAGACAAGATAAAGGTCGTGCTCGACATGTTGCCACCTTCAAACATTAAGGACATTCGATGCCTAACTGGAAGAATAGTTAACGGCGCAGTATCTAAAGACGTGACAAATGCGTGACCTTTCTTTTAGGTTAAAAGGCCTTCAATGGGACCGCCTGCTGAGGAGAGCATTCACGGCGAAAACACACAGGCTCTCACCGTTCTAGTAAGCCCTTCCAGGAGAACTCCTCACCCTACCACTTGGCCATTTCGGACTTCTTAGCTAGTCTTTTGCCTTGAGTGGAAGAGCCGGGATAAGTGCGATAGCCGATCTATTGCGTAGAGCTCTCGGAAGGAGCGAAAGAGAGGTATCCAGATGGAGAAGGCTGATCCTAGCGTTGGTAACTACATCGAAAACTTGACCTTACTTTCAAGCTCACACCATCAGTCCCAGCGGAATATCAGGTGACGAATCTTTTGCACAAGCGAGAAACCTCACGGAAGATTGATAGAGTGGGCTGAGTGTGAGTTCGACATCAAATCTGGCTTGGACAGCAATAAAGAAAAGGGCAGATCTTGGCAGAATTTCATCATGGAAATTCTTATTGAACCTGAAGCTTCTTAGCAGTGCTTTAAGGCTCCCCCATATGGAGGGTTATCAGTGGGCCCGAGCCATGGCTTGGCTCGAGCGGTAGGTATGATCTGACCTTTCGGACAAGATAGATGTGGAATGCGCTCAGGTCGGCTGACCTCACAATAACGAGGCTTGAATATAGAGGCGGTCATGAGTTGGGCTTAGCCTCACCCGCTGTGAGTTGATCAGTGGAAGTGACGGTGACTCCCGATTGGTAGTAAAATATATGAAGATTCCTCTGAAGCGGAGGTGAGAAGATGATCTGTACCTCAAGAAGGTGAAATTGCTTAAAAGTTCATACGAGTTCAGGTCGAACATGTACGAAAGCGAGAGAATTCTCGAGCGATGCCTTGGCAGCCCGGCAGCAAGCCTCGCAAAGACTGGGCGGACGATGCACATTGAGCACCTCGAACCCTCGAGTAAGCATCGACTGACGGAGAGTCTCCATTGATGTCGATTGAAATTTGGACGAGACCCATGCGGGATTACTTGGTGGAAGGAACATTGCAGCGACAGGCATTCAAACTCAAAGCAGGAGTCGGCAAGATTCAGTTTATCGGGGACCAGCTATAAACGAGGATTCTCTATTCCATTCTTAAGTGTGTAGGGAAGGAAGACGCCAATTACATATAGGGAGTACATGAGGCATCTGTGGCAGCACGTGGACTCGGACCTTAACGGGAAAACCTTGAGCGGGGTATTTCACAGTGAGAAAAATGCAAAAGCTTGTAGAAGCATGCAGATCTCTCATCTCATCCCGAGCCAACGGCGTCGATGAGCCACGGCACCGACCAATAGGGGTTAGACATGGTGGGACGCACCCATTGGAAAGGGCCAGCGCCAAATTATCATTGGTGAGTGGACCTTTACCAGTGACGAGGCCGACCCCTTAGCAACAATCACGGAAGAGCATAAGGTGCGTAACTTAGGTTGGCGATTCTATATTATGGGGTTTGGGATCCCGAGGTCCCTTGTGTCTGATAATTGGAAACAATTCGACAATCCTAAGTTTAGGGATTTTTGCGCCGAGCTCAAAATCAAGAACTACTACTCATCCCGGCTCGTCACGATCCCAATGGGCAAGCGAGGAGGTCAAGCTATAAGGACTCCTCAAGGCGACCTTGAAGACTAAATTAGAAGATTTAAGGGAAATGGGTGAGAATGCCTCCCAGGGTGTTATGGGCACACGGAGACTACAGCGCGAGTCGACAACTCGGGGGCCACAGTTCGCTCGGCCTTTGGCACGAAGCAATACTCCTGTCGGTCGAATTAAATCCGCTGGATTGAATTCATAGCGCCGAACCTATGAGGAGGTTCTTCGCTAAACTGGACCTCCACAGAAAGAAAAAGCGGGAAGCGAGTCTGAAGCACTACAACGGACTATCTTGAAGACTTTTAAGATTACACTATGACTTAGGGATCGACTTAGGAACGACTAAACTTGTTTTGGTTTCAAGGAAGCTTACAGCTGTGGAAGACATTTATTTATGAAGCTGGACATTGGAGGGTTCTGCCATATCAGTATCTAAACTTTGATGGGCTTGTAGCAGCTAGAGCTCAAGTGAAGGGAGGAAAAACCACCCCCTTGTGGATGTTTATTTCAAACAGTTCTGATAGTTTACAGATGATTAACAATAATACTAGTTTTTTTGATTTTGAGCTAAGATCTGATATTGACTTTATAATTCACTTAATATTATGGTGGGTTAAAAAATAAGTTATAATGATAAAGCAAGGAGCTCGGCTCGGAAAGGTCCGGGTGCAAAAAGCGCATGTTTTACAAAAGTTGGTCCGTTATTTCAAAGGAGTTACGGTTAACACAGAGGACCACAGTCAACGGAGTTGTTCCCTGCACCTTAGAGACAAGCGGCACGAACAGTTCCCTACTCCTCAAAAAGAAAAACCCATAAGGAAAAAGAAGAAAAGAGAAAGCAAGGAGCTCGGTTGGTAGAAGCTCTGAAAAGTCGTCACATAACACAAATACATAATTTCATTTCAGGAAAATTACAATAACCTCAGAGGATTACAAAATCTTTCTTTACATCTCAAAAAATTACATTATAAGACAGACTATAAAAAAAGCATTCTGTCAATGAGTCGTTCTTTATCGGCTTCTTTACCAGTCAAGCAGAAAAACAAAAGAAAGAAGAGGAAAGAGAAGAAAGGAAAGGAAAAGGAAAGAAAGGAAAAGGAAGGAGAGAAAAAGGAGGGATGGGGAGAAAAGGGAGGATAGAATAATGGGCTTGAGACTTAAAATTTTTCCCTCGAAACGCCGCCCCTCGAATCGTTCCCAGTCAGTTCCTTCAATGGGCGGGACTAGGGAATTAACCATAACCCTCATAGAAACTAGCGAAAAACCTGACTCCCGCGAAACTTTGAAGCAGGCTGAGAGCCAATGACTTATGTGCTCAGCACGGCTCTGCTGGGCGACAAGTGGACCTTGATCTATCACCTAGAACTCAGTTTTCTGAAGCGAAAAAATTCAGGTGGCTGCAACTACTCTTATCGAAAGCGGTGTTTATAAAGCTCGGACCTTTTGGAATTACGTCTGCCGCAGATTCCCCATAAACTTACATTAAAGTTGCATGCGCTTTCCCAAGGGAAGGGATATTAAAGAGTCATGTGGCACAATTTCAAAGGAGCCATTTAGCTCGATTCGAGAGGGCCGCGATAGCCCGGGAGCCCGATGCTTCGGTTCGCGAGCTTAAGCTGCTTTCAAGAGCTCATGGCAGAGCCCGATGCTTCAGTTTTTAAGAAGCTTGCTTTGCTCAAAAAGGCCTTATGCGTGAGCCGTGCTTCGATTTTGGAGAGGCTCAAATAGCTCGAGAGGCGCGATAGCCCGGGGAGACAGTAGCTCGGTTGTAGAAACTTAGCGCTCCCGAGAGGCACTGCGCTTCGAGCTGACAGGTTTTAAGACTTGGCACTGAAAAAGTTGCCGAGACCGGACCAAACTTTCGCAGTTTTGACTTCGCGGATGAGAGGACTGTAATAGCCGGGGAGTGGTAACGGTTTGTGACTCGCGCGAGAAGCCTAAGCGCTTCCGGAGCTGATAAACAGTTTTGATAATGCAAAGTTTGCTGACAAAATGGAAAAAACTCAGTTTTGGAACCAACGCGAAAAATTTAATCACCTTCAGGCGGGCCTGGCAAATGATAACGGCGACGGGTTCAGACGCATTTCGGCGACTCGGGCGATAACCTCAAAGACACTGGACAGCGGGAACGTAACCGGACGAGATAGCCCTAAACAACTGGAAGGGATGAATAGCCCGGAAAGACACAGTAGCTGGGCCTGGCGCTGACACCAGGTTTAGAGGAAACTGCGCTGGCTCGAGAAGTAACAACTCAGGAAGGTAGAAAAGCACTGGAGCCTAGTAGCTCAGTTTTAGGGCTCTCAGCTTTCAGAAGGCGCTCTCAGCCCTAGGAGCCATTTAGCTCCGATTCGAGGAGAAGGCAAAATAGCCGCAGACCACGGTGGCTCGGTTTGGTGAGCCCAACAATAGAAAGAGGCCTGATAGCCCAGGGCAGGCAGAAGGCAGGTTTGGGAGCCGCTGCTGGGATGCCTGCGTAGCTGGGGCCAGGTAGCTCGGTTTGTAGAGCTTCGTTGCCCAGCAGAGAATAATGAGCCAAATACTTCGATTTAATTTGCTTGGCAAACGAACCAGAGCTAAGCATCTCAATTCGGCAAAACAATAAAAAGAGCGATAAAATTAATCAATGAATCTCTTCATATCAACGAAAAGTCAATGTCATAAGCAATACAAAAATCTCAGGCTTACCGCCCGGAAATAACAAGGTTAAAATAAAAAGTCTAAGTGCCTAAGGTCGGGCCCCGTTCTGAAAAGTGGGGGTTAAAGCGAGCCAGACGAAGCGAGCGAAGAGTTGACGCCGGAGAAGAACAGAGATCATCGACGGGTGCAGATGTGAGGGCCACGGCTTTGGCTCCGCCTGACGAACTAACCTCAAGCATCATTCACCCATGGAAGCTGGACTGTGGAGCTGAATAGGGAAACGAGCCTGTGAGCTAAACTGCAAAGCCATGAACGCGACTTTGTCGGCCACCGCTCTTCCCTGCGGCAACGGCTGCCTCGAGGTCCGCGCCGAAGCCGGCGGCGCTTCTGTGCAAGCAGCCCGGGCTTCGGCTCAAGCCTCTGGCGAAGACGATCCGCGTCGTCACTTTGGCGCACGGTCGCCTTGACGGCCCTGCGGCTCCTCTCTGGCAATCATGACTCGTCTTGGCGACCTTGAGTCCCATAGGGCCTTCTTTTCTTTATCACTCTACCAACGCCCTCACTTGTCGACCTTTTGATGTTTGTATTCCACACAAACTGCACAATCAGGTCCCTTATCGGCTGAGAAAGATGACCATCCCAAGGAGGCAGGGCAGCTGCTGGCCTTATAAGACCGCGCCACGGCGAGAGCCTTTGTAAATTTGACCCTCGCTGCCAAGCCCTTACATAAGTAGCCACCTAACAAAGAACAAGAAGAGTCAATTAACAGGTCATGATAAGGAAATGGATGGAAACAAATGCATTTAGGGCGTGCGAAGCCGGGTTGCTGGAGGCGAGAAGAGCCCAAGCCTCCTCGATTGGCGCGGGAATATCGAAAGCGCTATGGTCCAGATGTGAGAGGATGGAGCTTGGCTGACCAGACTCATGCGAAAGCTGGAGGAGTCTCTCATCCACGGCACTGGCGACACTGACCTCAGCGTTGGAGGAGGCTGGGCGTGCTCGCTGCAGACTCAGGCGAGAGCTCAGGAAGGGCCTCAGGGGGCTGTGCTTCCAGATCTGACTCAGAGCGGTAGATGAAGGTGAAGAAGTGACCCCCACCTTTAAGATCTTACCCCGGGCAAGGAGGCAACCCTCAAGGGAAGCCTGAGTTTTCCGCTTTACGCTATTTTTCACACTGAAGACCTGTGCGAGCTTGGAAGCTCTCCCCCGAGCGGGCTTCGTGACAAGAGGCCTGGTGGCAAAAGACGAAGAAGACTACGGGGTAGAAGGCTTCATGACGGAATGAGGGAAGACACCTCGAGCGAGTCGTGCGGGGCTTAGCACCAACGACGGGAATATCCGACCTAATGAGCTCAAAGTATGCCCGTGGGTGGCACCTAACCAACTTCTGCTTCACCTCTTCATCCTCAGGGCTAAGACCAGGCCGCACACTTGAAAACCACACAACCAAACCAGAGTTAGAGACACTCAAGGACTTCAAAAAATTAGACCTGATTGGAGCAAGGGAGAACTCACGTAGGTTCTCAGGGGTGGTCCAAGAGGTTGGAACGCCAAGCATATCTTCCTGATCAGCGGGATTATATTCCCAATTACGGCCACTAACAAAAAAATAGCGTTCCTTCTAGAATTTATGGGAGGAAGGCATGTCGGAAATAATCAACCTGGAGCTGGACCTCTTAGAAATGCATAAGAAACCTTCCGCTGACTCTTTTACACTAAAAAGGTCTAGTAATAGAGCTAGGCTGGGAACCCCTAAGCCTTTATCCCAGAAAACAACAAAGAGGCTAATCAAAACGCCCCAAAAGTTGGGAGAAAGCTGGGTTGGGCATACGTTAAGTCTTGAAGGAATGCACTTGAAGAAAGGAGTGTAAAGACGAGAGACCATTTTCAAAGGCCGCCTCAAAAAGCAGGCCCTTCTTAGAACATGGACTGACGTATGAGGTGAGAAAATCAGGCGGTAAACATGGATCTGTAGAGAGGTCTATGGCTAAGTGGCAAAAATTTCCGCATAGGAAGGCGTGACCCGACTAGGGCCTACTGCATCCAAACACCTCACGGTAGCCCTAAGATATTCCGATCTGATAGTGTACCTGATCTCGCTAATCCTCTCTTTGCCCTTGCCAGGCATAGGGGGATGACCCACCAATGGAGCCCGACGGTGCACTGGGAGACCACGAGCCCACCACCCACTGATCGGATTGACCCCCCTCGGCGAGGCTGCCTCCTATACGAGGCTAGTAGAAGGATGGACCCGAAAAACACGCATGATTGGACAAAAAAGATAAAGAAAATGAAAAGAAAAGACAAAGGGCTCAATTACATCCAAACGGCTGCAGAAGGCCAAGACAAGGAAAGCTAAAAAAGAAGAAGAAGGAAAGCGTCTGCAAGGCTACGGAAGAAAACAAAAGCGATCCTCGGAGAAGTAAGACAACAAAGAGATTTTTGAACAACGGACAAGATGTTTGAAGGGGAAAATCCAAACCGTAGAGGAAGAGGACTCAAAAGCAGAGAATCTGAGAATGCTTGCTAGTGGATGTCCCCAAAGACGATAGGCGATAGCCCGAATTGGGGCTGAATCGAAAAGTTGTCATTATCACAAGATGTTTAACGGCGACATGGCCCCAATCAAACCATCCCCAAGTAGCCATGTGGAAGTCACACGTCCATGGCTTCAGTCTGACCCTTGCCTAAGCCCGCCCGCGAGCTAAGGGTTGAGGGGCAACCGGATTGCTGAAACTATAAAGCGCCAAGAAGCTTCGCAACATAAGCCCAAATGTCGCTTAAAAGGAGTGTACAAACAAGAAAAGAAGTAAAAGATCTCGGCCCACTACATAGGCCCAAACACGAAGGCCTAGGCCAAGGACCCGGTTCACCCCTTCTGAGAAGCAGGTGACGTAAACATCCAAAGAACCCGTATTAAAAGAAAGTACCTAACTTCCCTAATTAAATCTCCACCGATTAGGGAAGTAAGATATTTCCTAATAATTGTCCATCAATTATCCCTTATTAACGGTTGCCATCAATAAGGGAAAGAAAAATCCTCACCCAATAAAGTATTCAGATTACTTCATCCAACTAGGAAAGTTATCCTGATCATCCATTATAAATACCAGACCACCCCATCGATGAAAGGTACGTATAAAAATTCCTTCCCTAAGTAGTTTATTTTCTCTTCCACAGGAAAGAACTGACTTAGGCATTGGAGAGGTAACGGGCGATCCCCGCCAATCCTTTTTGTTTCTTATTTTTGTAGAGAAACCCGACATCTAGAGTCAGTGGACAGGCCCAGCAATTCCAACGCACGCGCGTGTGTGTGTGTGTGTGTGTGTGTGTGTGTGTGTGTGTGTTTGAAAAGTTCACATCCTCTCTATCACCATTAACCACATTCATGAATGAACCTTTTCCATAACTCACCATTAAGATGATCACATCCACATTCATATGTGTGTGTGTGTGTGTGTGTGTGTGTGTGTGTGTGTGTGTGTTTAAATAGTTCACATCCTCTCTATCACCATTAACCACATTCATGAATGAACCTTTTCCATAACTCACCATTAAGATGATCACATCCACATTCATGAATGAACCTTTTCCATAACTCACCATTAAGATGAATAAATGGAACCATTTTTTGTAAGCCTATAAAAGGCCCCCTATACTACCCGTAATGGCATCGAATGAAAAGTTCTATTTTCTCTCTCTCCCTTTCTCTCTCTCTATCTTCCTCTCTCTCTTTCTCCTTTCAATTCTTCTCTCTTTCATATACAAAGAGGAAATATATTTCTTTTGGTTTCACATTTTATAATAGTTTTACAACACGTTATCAACACGAGTTTGTTCTAAAGGTATTATCTAATCCTAAACTTAAAGTTATTTTAAGTTTGCATATATATGTGTGTGTGTGTGTGTGTGTGTGTGTGTGGCATGTGGCTCATATTGAGGTTAGAAGGGCTGAGCAAATACTTGAGGGGAGCAGAGCGTAGCGAGGGGAACGCAGTGCATCAAGATATCCAAGGTTATTATAAATACCCTCATATGTAACCCTATCTGGGCGACAGTGGAAAAGTCTGCCGTAGTTCTCGTGATTACAGGCACACCATCGAACCACATAAACTCGGTGGTATTCTTTCTTGTTTTTTTATCCACCTACTCGTCATCGTCATTCAGTCATTTGACAAACAGAGTTATTGCATCCATCTTAATAGAACATAATGAAGTTCGATGGTTCCGAGAACTTCGGATTGTGGCTGTGTTAGAGCAGCAGGATTTGGTGAAGGCTTTGAGTGGAAAACAACCCGAAGGAAAATGAAGGTCACGCAATTGAAGCTGGATTCAAAACGAGGCTACGCCAACTATCAAGACGTGCTTGGTCACGAGGTAAATGCACCATGTCACGGACGAGGAAATCCCCAACAACAACTGCTGAAGCTGGAGTTGGTACATGTCAAAGTCATTGACAAAACGTTACTTAAGAAGAAATTAAGTGGTTTAAAGATGGCTGAAGGGTCAACACTCAGATCAACACATAAAACGTGTTTTAATTAGGTCATTGGGCGGATTTGAATCGAGCCGATGTGGTTTGGAAGAGAAGATGACATTGATTTTGGGTGGACTACACCTTAGTCTTAAGGGACAATCTGTTAGCTACCATGTAAGAAACCCTAGACTAGGAGAAGATCACAAGTGCCTTATTAACCTTTAATCAAAGAAAGAAAGCTAGTGATGGGAGTTCATAGGGTGAAGGGCATGTGGTCAAGGGTAATCAGGAGTGTGGGAGAAACAAATCTCGGAGTGAGTCGAATAGAAATAAATCTCTATCTAAATTGAGGAAAATGAAGGATATTCAGTGTTACAAGTGCCGGAAAAAAGGGGATCATAAAACGAGAATGTTCATAATGGAAGAAAGGGAACACAGAAAACAAAGAGGGTTAATCAAAGTCTACAGATGTAGTAGAAAAATGAGACTCAAAGAGCGGTGATGGTGATATGCTTTCAGTTTCATCCAGTCGAGATCATTTGATGGATTCTTGGATTTTGGATTCAACATGTTTTTATCATATGACGCTCAATGAAGACTAGTTTGACACTTACAAATTAGTAAATTCTGGTTCTGTTCTAATGGGTAATGATACTTCATGCAAGGTTGTCAAAATAGGGAATATCATAGTTAAGATGTTTGATGGTGTCATTAGAACGTTGTGTGATGTTAGACATGTTCTTGATATGAGGAAGAATATGATTTCAATGGGGATTCTAGATCTACAATGGTTTTACCTTCACAAATTTTCCAATAGAGTAAACGAAGGTGGAGCAAAGGTGTTCCTGACACCGACTTAAGGGCTACAGAAGCTGGCGCGATACTCCATAAACCGATGGGTACCACAATTGTAGGTGGAGCCGCAACCGGGCAGAGCATGAGTTAGACAAGATAGTCTTCGTGGTATGCTATTAGGGGTACATGGGTGAGGTGGAAATGATGAAACTTCATAAGAAAACCCATTAAGAGATCAAATATGCAAGCTCGAAAGTTCTGCCAAATATTGTGTTTTTAGGAAACAAAACAAGGTGCGGTTCAAGACAGCCACACACAAGACATAGGGGATTCTTGATTATGTTCACATAGACATTTGGGGAATAGTACAGATAGTATCTTTGGGAGGTAATGTATATTTTGTGAGTTTTATTGATGATTACCACTGAAAAGCTCAGATATTTCTCTATGTATACAAATCGTAAACATTTGCCAAATTCAAGTTGTGGAAAACCAAACAAGGGGGAAGATCAAATGCCTCAGGTTAGATAATGGTATAGAGTACATGGACTCAAGATTCACAAGTCGTGTAAAGAGCATGGGATTAAGAGGCACTTCATAGTCCGAAAGACACCACAAATGTGAATGGTGGGAAAGAGAGATGAAGCAGATTCCATACGCTGAAAGAGTTCTGTATTAGATTGAAATGCGTGGTTGTGAAAAGAAAGTTCTAGGTAGAGGCAATGAGTATAGCATGTTACTTGATCAATAGGTCACCAAGGGTAGCATAGACGGAAAGTCAGATGAGGTATGAATGTAATGAGGTAAACTACCGAGTGTTAAGAGGAATTGATGAACAATTTATGCACACATTGCTAGAGAGGAGAGATCAAGCTCGACAAAGTCTAGATAGTGCATGCCTGAGATCGTAAAAGGTAAATGCTTCAAGCCGGGATCCAAGGCAAACAAGGTGGTGATAAGTAGAGATGTGTTTTTTGATGAGAAAGCCATATTGCAAAATACTCAGAAGAAGAGAAGCGGGCTCCAAAAAATCATTACAATGATGATTATGTGGTACCGATGGAGCTAGAGACTTATAATGCAAAGGATGATACTCAAAATGCAGAGAGAGCTAGTTCAAAATATCAGCAGCCCTATAGTATAGCCACAGGCAAAGACAAGCGCACTTTCAAGCCGCCTACTAGGTATGGTTTTGAGGATTTGATTTCTTATGCATTAATCACTAGTAGTGGATCTCACTAACTGTGAGGCAAAGACAGAGCCAAGAGAAAGGTACCGGACGGGTGCCGGAGGAGGATTATGCAATTCCTACATACAACCAAACATGGAGTGTGGAAACTTCCTACGGACAAATGGCCATGTGGTGGGCGTGGTGTACAAGAAGAAAGAAGCGTTTAGAAAAGGAGGGTGAAAGTTCAAGGCTCGCCTAGTAGCAAAGGATTATTCACAAAAGCATGGGGTTGAGTACGATGAGATTTTTTCCCTCGTGGTTAGACATACCTTTATCAAGACAGTATTGAGTTTGGTAGCGTATTTTGATATGGAGTTGAAGTAGATGGATGTAAAGACAGTTTTCCTTCATGATAAGTTAGAGGAGACTGTCTACATGGTACAACAAAAATGGTTCACTCAACATGGACATGAACACTTGGTTTGTAAATTAAAGAAATCACTATATGGGTTGAAGCAATCCCCAAGGCAATGGTACAAGAGATTCGACTCCTATATGATCTGAATTGGCTACAAAAGATGCGAGTATGACTGTTGTGTTTATGTGAAGAGTCTTGATGATGGTTCATCTATTTTTCTGTTGATTTATGTGGATGATATGTTGATTGCTACAAAGAGTATGAATGAGGTCAATAAATTGAAGATTTTGTTGAGTAGAGAATTTGACATGAAGGATTTAGGTGCGGCTAAGAAGTTTCTTGGGATGGAGATTCACAAAGAAAGAGCTCTAAGGAGATTATGGTTGTCTCCGAGTGGCTATGTTAGGAAGGTGTTGGAGATGTTCAACATGGAGAATGAAAAACCAGTAAATACACCTTTAGCGAACCATTTCAGATTGCCTACTACATAATGCCTAAAGACGCATCATGACATGTGATTACTGTCAAAGGCCTCATATAAGTGCAAGTGGGATGCTTGATATGCTATGGTTTCAGGCAAGACCGTATTTGGTACGTCGTTAGTGTCGTGGCAAGTTTCTATCGACCTGGGGACGCATCGCATTAGGATGTGTGTCAAGTGGATCTTTTAGATACTTTAGCGATTCAAGGGATATGGTATCATGTTCGTGAGGGCGCCAGTAGTAATCCTTCGGGCCAAGGATATGTGACGCGTGATTTATGCAAGAGATTGATGACGTGGAGGTTCACCACATGTTACGTGTTTACCATGGAGGACCTATTTAAGGAAGTCTATGGTACAATCCTTGGGTTGCATTATCTACAACTGAATCCGCAGTTACTGGTGAGTCGGGCTACGAAGAAAGCATTGTGTCTTGTAGGATTGGTCAAGGAGTTAGGTATGCAGCAAGGTGGAGTTCAACTGCGTTGTGACAATCAGAGTGCCATCTTTTTGGCAAAGAACCAAGCGTATCATGCAAGGTCCAAACACATAGATGTGAGATTTCACAAGATCGGGGAATTGGTATCTTGTGGTGAGTAATTGGTTGAGAAGATTCATATTTTTGAGAATACAGCAGACATGTTGATAAAACATGTTATCATATTGAGGTTAGAAGGGCTAGGAAAATGCTCGAGGAAGCGAGTGCAATGGGCAAGTGTTGTCGGGAAGTGAAATAACAGTCAGTTTGGTCCCACTCAGACGGCATAATATATTTAGGTATAAGGGTATTTTTATAATTTGGTCACACCTGTGGTTACTAGTAAATAATATGTTCCTTCTCTTATTTAACCCTATTTCTGGTAATAGTGAAAGTTCAAGCCAATGTCTTAGGCCGGTGGCAATACTTCCGAACCACATAAAATCTATGTGTATTCTTCTCGTTTTTCTTCTCTGATTCTTTCACCATTGTTACACGATTCACAACAATATATAATATTTGATCTTGATTAGAATCCAAAAGCTATATTATTGTTAGCAATTTATCATATTTTTTTTATAGTATGCAATTTATCATATACTTTATTCTTATTATTTTGTCATATATCAAAAGTTTTTCAACAATGTCAAAGACTCACTTTATGACATTTGACATTTTGGAAATTAATTATCTATCTTGAATCCTTGATATTAAATAAACTATCGAACTTTTGATGAAAATTCATCAACATAGTTTAATTGGGTTTAAACGATTCCCTAAAGTGAATCAATATCATTCCAAACTCGTGGACATGGATAAAGACTAGTCATGAGCCACCATGGAAGAAATTTCAATATCATATCAGATGATCCCCTCAAATCATCGGGAAAAGAAAAAATCTCACCACCAGAAGTGGATTAATTAATATTGAGATAAAATGAGAAGTACATATAAGATAAACCTTTCAAGAAATATGAGAATAATTATAACATATATGGTATGAAATGTCATTGGTCATGTACCTGTCGTGACGACCTTTACCAAACATAATGCTATTAAATGGAACTAGATTTCATATCAATGATGCGTTAGATTCTAGCAAATCCACAAGGAATTTGTTTAGCTTTAAAGATATATATAGGAATGGATATCAAATTGAAACTATAAATGAAGGTAATATAGAATGTAACACCCAAAATTATACCCTAGTAGTTTTATAATATGTTTAGGGTATAATAAAAGTAAATGTGTACCTTCTTTCTGGATTTTAAATGTTATGAGAAAATGATAAACCTGAATTAATTCAAGAGTTAAGGGTAAAATAGTAAAATGTCATATAAATTAAGGACCCAAAGGTATAAATGAAGAAGAGTATGTGCTTAATTAGAAATTGTAATAAGTTATTGTGCAAGTAGAATATGGAAGGGGGACTAAAATGCAAAAAAAAAAAAAAGTTAAACAAAAAATGAGAAAAACCAAATAAGGCCTTGAACATGAAAAGAGGATAAGACCACATTTGGTTCTTGAATTAGATATATTTTCCTTACTTTTGGCAAATGGGAGATAAGTATTATGGTGGAGAAGAAACTGTACCAGGGTTGCTTTTTCTCTCTTGTTGGTTTTACTTGCTAAAGAGAGAAAGAAGAGAAAGAGAGAAGAGAGGAAGATAAGGCTTCAAGAAAATTAAGGTTATGAAACTACCCTAATTTCTACCTCTTTGTTTTGTTGTTTTTGTTGGTTTGAGCAGTTTAAAACTTGGTTTTGATTTGAGTTGTGGTCCTCAATTGAGGAATTTTTGTTTTAGGAAAATGTTGGGGTTTTAGGAGAGATGCTGTCAAATTTTTTCCAAAACCCATGTTTTTTTTTTTGCCATAACTTGGCCATTAGTCATCCAAATTGAGTGATTCCAGTTGGGAAAGAACCTTAAGAGGTAAATATACAAAATTATAGAAGGTACTAAGAAGCAAACCTGATCCTAACTCCCCTTTTTTTGAGACTAAAGTGAAAACACGTAAGTCGGGCCGTTATCCTCCGTTTTGGTACGCTTGGTGTTTCTATGTCATAAGTTGAGTTTCACTCATCCAAATTGAGTGATTCCAATTTTTAGGTAAACTAGACTTAAGAAGTGTATTCAAATTTGGATTCCGCCGTACCTTCGCAAATTACCAAGTGGAGTTCTGCTGTAGTGGAAATTTCCGTTGTTTTGAAAATAGAGTAGTCCGATTGTTTGTGACATATCTGAAAGCTTCTGCCTCGAATTAGATGATTACAATTGAAGAAGAAACCCCAGTACCATAGCTTCAAATAAGTAGAAAGGGAAATCCAGTGTCAAATTTCTGGAGTTAAGGCCCTAAATTGTTTGGCGTCTGCTACCTGTAGAACCGGGCAAACCGACCAATAGTAACAAAATGCCATAACTTCGAAAGCTCGATGGATTCAATCGAGGATTCCACTTAAGTAAAATATATTCATAGAGGAAACAAAGTACAAGGAAATTACAATGAGATTTTTGAAACTCAGTAAAATTTAGAAATTAAGGGAAGTCGGACTCAAGCTTTTTGAGATGATTTTCATGTGTTTTTTACTATAGAACTTTAAAACATCCTAATGTCTCTTATATGGTTTTCTCCCGGTATCTTCGAAGATGGTTTGAATGAGCACATTTCTTGCATAAAGAATCAAGAAGTAAAATGAAAATTGAATATAAAATTATAAGAGGGTTGTTATATGAAATAATAATGACATGATTATGATAGTTTTCGATATGAAAACGGCAACATGAATAGAAATACAAGAAATGTTTGATACATGAACTGTAAGACAAAGAAATGAATCCCGAGAATACGAGCATGCAAGTCAGATAAATGACGCCATCTCACAAATATGCTGAATAATGGTCTCGTAAGTATCCCATACGAATACACGTTATCAGAATTATCCACGATATGAGATATGAAATAGTCCGATACTTCAACTCCTGACAAAAAACTTAGTAAGCCCGATCAGGCGTTTATGTTCCTTACGGATGGACAAGTAGGTACGCTCTGGGCTGGGGGATACAGATGCTATAACATATAGATATAATTGGCCCTGTTTGGGTCATTACAACGGCCTCATTTGGGTCATTATAGCAGCCCCGTTTGGGTCATAGAGTACAATATAGATAGAGATCACTGTCTTGTACAATGATAGTACCCTCGGGTACATACAATTCTTTCCCGTATCCACTTCTTTGGAATATGCAAGTATGACTAAACATCTACAACGGGTCTGTCGAGCCACCCGCTTGTGGAACATGTCCGCAGTCTACCCCCGTATCGAGCCTAAAAGCCCATCGACTAGTCAATGTGTCCCGTCGCTTCCAAGCCAATTGTTTTTGTTTCTCCAAGGCCCCAACCCCAACTGGCTTAACTGGGATCAGGCGTGCTTCTGACTAGGCTTTGACTGCTTGCTGTTTTCAAAAAGCAACAAATTGTTGCAAGAAAGGATTCGGAACCCCGACCTCTTACATAAAGTGGAGACACCAGACAACTACAATGCTGATGTAAACTTTACCTCATATTATTACATACATATATTATTATTACATATTATATTATTATTATTACATGCTATGGCAGGTGTTATATAACTTGAATGTTCACTTTAAAGACACCTAAACGGTCATGTGACCCGCTGGGTGTCTTTTCAAACAGCCACATGACCGCTTTAACCTTAAAAACCCTCAAAATGCCTATAAATATGTGTTCTTTGCTTACATCTTCAAATTCAACTCAAATTCTCTCCAAATCTCTCTAATTCCTCTCGAATTTCTCATTTTTCTCACATATTCTCTTCAAATTCACTCAAATTTTCTTCAAATATTTCTTTCTCAAATTCTCTCACATAATATATAATAATTATTGGTAGTGCAAATCAAGCATTGGTGGTTCCAAGACTTCAAAATTTCAAGAATTTTTCTCGCTTTGTCCTTCAATTTTGTAACATTCTTCACTCCTAATTTTATTTGTCATATTTAATTTTTTTATTATTATTTAATAATTTTGTATACTATTTTATTTCTAATTTTACTAGATAGTATGTATCTTCTTCACCCATGAATCATCAAGCAAAATTTAGTTCAAATGTATGAAATTTTTTGATAAGGATAGAAATAATAGA
The DNA here is from genome assembly GCA_016808115.1 of Tetrastigma voinierianum. Classification (NCBI taxonomy): domain Eukaryota; kingdom Viridiplantae; phylum Streptophyta; class Magnoliopsida; order Vitales; family Vitaceae; genus Tetrastigma; species Tetrastigma voinierianum. Next base: position 2,037,435 of record JAEQBH010000906.1, on the reverse strand, counting down.
AAATAATAAAGAGAGTAAAAGAAATGTAAAATTGGCAAAGAAACTTTTAAAGCGATCAAATGGGACAAGTCGCTTAAAAGATATCATAAAAAATTTAACCATAAAAATAATGTAAATATTAGAAATTATATGCAATTAGGTAAAGATTAAAGTGGAAATTTAAAAGTATTTTCTTATGATGAATCAACTTGTCGTGAAGAAATGGTTGACTACATAATAAATGTTGAACAACCTTTTAATATAATGGAAACTCATGATTTTTCAGGAACAATGCAAAGAAATCTTAATCCTCAATTTAGAGGTTGGTTTGGAAATACTGTTAAATGAGATATTATGAAAAGATCTCATACATAAAGAGAAAATTTAAAAACCTTTTTTTTTTAATTTGAAGGAAAAGTTTATTTAACATCTGATATTTGGACATCATTAACTCATATTGACTTTTTGTGTATTACTGCTTATTATATTGATAGTGAGTGGAAATTAAATAAAAGAATAATTTCATTTAAAACAATCAATTCTCCTCATAGTGGTAAAAATATAGCAACATTAATAAATGATGAAATCATAGATTTAGATATATTCATGATAAAATATTTACAATAACATTAGATAATTCATTTAATAATAATGTAGTGAGAAAGATTGAAAGATTGCAAATTAAAGATCATATAAATCATTTAATGTCATTGTTAAAAATATTTAAATTTGATTGTAAAAGATGGATTAAAAACAAGTTGGATAAAGTATTAATAGCAAAAATTAGAGGCATTGCATATGGTATTGTTGGATTTATGCTCGTAAGCAATTCTGCACTGCTGATCAAGAGCCACTAATAATGGTCATAGGATCCCCAAGTTGGGCCATTAGATGACGTAGCCTCATTTAACCGATTCATTAAGATACAAGAAAGAGCCTCATTTATTACAGTTCAAGGTAAAGAGTAAACCTAGAGGATGTGTTAAGCCTATAAATACACCAAGCACAAATTTTTGTTTTAAGTTTACGCATATTTAGAGATTGAGAATCTCGCAGAAAAAACACCTTGGTGAGAGAAACATAAAATTGTAAGGTTTCGTGAGTTTTTCAAATAACTTTCTAGTTTCTTTGACGTGCACTCACACGCGCATCCGTCACGTAGAGAATATCTCGGAAGGTCCTGCATTTCTAAAGAGATTTTCCGGCACGCCATGTGCATCGGTGATGAAAATATATCTATTTCATACATTAGCTTAATCAGGTATTTTCTATCTCCGTCGATCTTCGCACAGGTCGTGAGCCTGTGCTGAAATCTGTGTGATAGATTGAATCCATACTTTATTCATGTATATGATGTATACAGATATACCTAGGATTTATTATATGTTATTTATAATTTTTTGTATTATGAATGAATGATTTGATTTGTTTCCAATCCACGGTGTTTTTGCTTCTTGTATATACATAGCGATGCAGAGGAGGCATTAGGTGTTTTCCTTGATTTATTTATTTATTTGCTTTCCTGCAATTTTATTTGAATTTTTTTATATGTAAATTTGACTTCATTAAAAAATGTAAAAGGCACTGTGTCGTCGTAATGGGCTGATTTTTGTAAGGTGGTTCCTCTACGCTTTGGTGTTTTGTTCAATATGACATGCTAGAGCTTTAAGTAAAATAAAAACCCTAAAAGCCAATTCTAACTTGGCCCACACCCCATGGACTTAAAAAAATTCAAATAAAATTGTAGGAAAATAAATAAATAAATAAATTGCTGAGGAAACCTAATTCCATGATTGCGCCTCCTCGTTACATCCCCAAAAAAAATATACAAGCAAAATCTACTATGGATTAAGGTCAAACCAAATCATTCATTCATAATGCAAAAATTATAAATAACATAAATAATAGAACTCTAGGTGTCATATATCTAATATACATCACATTAATACATGAGAAATAAAATTATGGATTCAATATATCACAATAATCGATCAACCGTGCTCGATCCCAATCACAGAAATCATAAGCTAAGCCAGAACGCACGCTAAATACAATGTATGATAGATATATTTTCATCACCCATTACTAACCCAGTAGTGCAAAAAAATCTTCTAGAATTTATTATATTCAATTTTAATAATATTAATAACCTCCTAACGAGGCTCACAATGTTATTAAAGGCCCGAAAAGAATATTGAAACAATGGTTGTTTTTTTAAAAATCAATTTTGAATGGTGTGTGCTAGTGTTATCTAGGAAGGCTCGTCTAAGGAGTGTAGGTTTTATGAGTTCGAGACCCACCTCACCTTCCAGGAGCCAACTTAGCAGGACACCTGCATACCACGCTCAGTGTTTGGCCATTACAACAGCCTTGCCCAACGTAGTATTTGTAATGGAAACCAAATTATTGTTGCAATAAACATTACTGGCCAAGTAGTTTAAGGGATCTACATATTTGTATGTTTGTTAGGATTAATGTGTTAATATATGTGTTTTTTAAAAAATTTAAAATGGCATCCTTTAACTTTCCAAATACAATTTTGAGTCAAAAGTCATTGATGGAAATAACTAACACTCATGGAAACCAATCTTACATTGTCCTGATTTTGAGAGAATAAAATTCATTACAACAACTCCGAACCCCAAGAGTCTATTGCTAATGCTTCATAGAAAACTATAGCAATTAGATCGGGTAACGAGCAAATACGGCTACCAATCGTTATATTCTTGCTCAGTTGGCAGAACATCCACGAAAGCAAATTAATGATTCGAGAGTGTATTAGAAATAACGTAATTTGATGGATGTTTGTTAAAAGTAGTAAAGATCGGCAGACAAGCGTACCACAGGGCACTAATGAACACTGTATGACCTGAGGAAATGTCGACCACGTTTCCAAAATGATGGCACATCAGCATCATGGAGGTGATGGGGGCTAAGTTTGATCAAGATGAAGATTGACATGATCTCAGAATTTACCCACAGCTTCGGTCGCTCAAAATGAATTACAATATGAACAAACCGAAGCTTACTCCCGTTGAACTTACGCACGAGCTGGAAAGATGTCGAAGGTCTCTCGTGAAGCGTGGAAGTAAGCGACAGTGCCGAAAGTTCTTTCAAAACCTAAAGGAAACCTAAGGGCTGAAAGAAGAACAAAAGCGGTAAGGAAATGGTGTCCGCCTATCAAACCAATCGCAATGAAGAATAGCGCGTGCTTCAAGCGCATGCAAAGGTCACTAGGTTAAGGATCGTCAAAACCGGGTATGGGCAAGATAAAATGTGCCATTGAGGCTTGTTTAGTGGAGAAATTACAATGATACAAATGGATCATTGATTTAGGAGACACTAACCATGTTTGTGTTACTGCAAAGGGTTCAAACAAAGCAAATTCACTTAAAGTGCTGACAAAGAAGTTTTAAGTTTGGAAATCGGAATATGTCTGCAATGGCGAGGGATTCAGTGGAGGCATGTTTCAATAATAAGATCTTTACGTTTATCGACCGCTTATTTGTTCCTGATTTTAAGAGGAATTTGTTTTTGTTAGTTGTTTTGTGTTGAAACATGGTTTAACAAATGCGAATTCTCGCTCAATAAATATAACGCTTTATTTGAAACTTGACATTGATAAATGGTATATTTTTTAACTCCTATGTCCCATAGTATTAATGCTATTGAAAATACCGATGATTTATAAATTTCTATCTATAAAAGGAAGGTTTCAATGAAACTTATATGTGGTATTTACTTATCAATGTTATTAATTTCTAAGAGAACTAAGGAGCCCGTTAAAGTGGAATTTTAAATTCCTTGGATCTTTGAATCCCATACGCATGTGAACTGTTTAGAAGGTAAAATGACAGGTCTTTCATACAAAATGGAAATCGTGCTTACCAGCTGGAATTGGTACAGATACTACGTATGTGGACCAATGAGCGTTCAAGCCCGAGTATGTATGAGTATTATCACATTTACCGATGACAATCACATATGGTTATAAGCTTACCCCAATGCTCACAAGTCCGAAGCTTTGATAAATTCCCGAGAGTATAAGGTCGAGGCGTAAAAGCAACTGGGTGTCCATATCGGGCAACTTTGGGCTCGACCGAGGCGTGAATACTGTCTCGAGAGTTCAAGTTCCACTTCGCCCAAGAGGGATAATATCTGACCATATCATTCTCGAACGCCACAAAATGGAGTTCCGGAAGGGAGAAATAGGAACCCTTTTGTAGATATGGTGGAGTGTCGATGCTCGCATTCATCACACTCGAATTGTTCTCTGGGATATGCCTTAGAAACAAATGAGATACATACTAAATTTAGTTCACTAAATCTGTTTAAAGACAATTCCATGTAATCATGGAGTGGTGCAAGCCCGCTTGAACCATATTAGGATTGGGTGCTCCAAGACACGCGCTCAGACGCCCCCAAAACCTGGTGTCCGTGACTACCCGTCAACCCGCAGGGCCCAATGCCCGTGTTACGAGACACACACATGAGTAAAATGGCCACATGGGGCCCATACATCCATACTCATCAGAGAATAATCAATTATATTCTTATAGTTTCCATGCCTGTTTTACAAAAAGATTTATACATATTTACAAAAATATTTACTCAAAGCCACATTTTGGCTTTCTTCTCAAAAGCTATCTCTATCGAAAATGCCTCCTCGATGGGCCCCTCAGACCGAAAGGTTCTTACGACCTGGGTGAGCAAAGCCCAATGTAAAGTTTTCTCTCACAAGTTACATTTCCACCTAAATGGCGCAACTAAGATATGAGTAAAGCAATCACATTCCATACACCATTCACTATTATATGAAATGTCCATATCATGCATGAGATGCGACCTCATGCTCACCACCCGAGTCCCAATTCCGACTCACACTGGATTCCGCCAAGTGTGACTAAAACAAGTCATCTGTACTATACCATGACTAACCACTGACAACCCTCCAAATTTTCTCTTTATCAAAGCTTGAGTCTTTTCTTTTTCTTTGTGGGCTACCATTTCCTGCTTACACTCAAGCAGACGCCACTTTTCAACATTTCACTTAACTTACATCACGGATTCATGTCTAACCGTGAATATTATGTGGACTTCACCTGGGATCACCTAACTGTCCACCCAACAATGTGAATGACACATCATTTTACACACTCGTGAATCTCTACTCTGGACATTGTCCCATTTTTCCCGAAGTTCACGAATTCATCCACCCAACACCTAAGAATAAACCTTTCCCTCGCACTCCACACCCGACCGGGACGCGGGACGTGATTCCCCGTGAACATGAAACTAAGGACAATGTACTCCTCATGTTACATGTACGAACGAAGACTACACGAACATTTACATACCCACTGACAATTATAATTTATACATATAATCTACCCATGCAACCCATGTTAATACATTAAAGAGTACGCATCAACATCACATTTCCACAATCGCATGTCATTCAAGCAATAACACACACTAGGTCGCCAACTGGGACTATCTAACAGTGGTACTCACGACTTCTTAGCAAACATGAACCATTTTGCCTCCAACTTTATCATCACATCAACAACCATGACACCTAGAAATTTTCGCCTAGTTCAAACCTAACTCCCACGCGATCGTGTTAAACCGGTCATGAAATCCATAATTCCTTTAATCTGAGCTGAATCAATTTGCGGCCTCCCATAAGCAACCCCTACCATTATAAAGCCTTTAGGCTGTGCAAACAAAGTAGGAAAATATCTCACCTCTCGAGCTTGTCAAACCCAACTTTCGTGTTCACACGCATCCCAGACCGTACAGCACTCAACTTTTAAGATTCGAATCAATGAACGCCGATCGCTCGAAACCCTAAAATCCTTCCTTTCCCTTTCTTCCTCCTTCTTCCTCCTTTTCTCTACGAATTCTTTTTCTCTCTTTGTTCCTTCTTTTCTTTCTTTTCCTTTCCTTTTTGGTTTTTCTTTCCTTTTCTCATTTCTCATCTCACATCTCTTTCACTTTCCCTTTCATTTTCTCTTCTCCTTTGTCATTTTCCCTTTTTGAACTGCTGACTCAGATTGGTCAAAGGAGGCAATTTCCTCCTCATTTCCTCAAGTCTCATGTGTGGCCATCAATTTTCCATATTTATCCCTTATTTCTTTATTCCTTTATGACATCATCAACCATATTTTTGCCTATGAGCCATGGGATTCATTTCCACACATGGCTAATTACACCATTCCTTTTATGCACTTTCACATGGTCTTGTCAAGTGTCACATTTGGGTGTCATGGCATCCCCTAACCTTGCCATTCTCACATCCGACACCCCACGCCGAAAAACGTGGAAACTCACCACTCGGAATCCAACGAAATTGACGCAGGCTAACCGCGAGATCGATTTCAACGGAGAAGTCCGTTTCGCCATTCAAGATTCAGAAAATTCCCATTTTCATCCTAAATTACTATTCACCTTTATCCAAAATCTTGATTTTTCCGGCTCACGCCTTGCATTAAAACAACAAAAAGTTGGAATCAACATAAATGTATGTTTATTGGCTACCCAAGGAACGAGAGGTGGAATATTCTAGTAATCCAAAGGAAAAGAAGGTGATAGTGAGTACTCATGCCACTTTCTTAGAAGAGGATTATATGAACAATTTTATACCTAAGAGAAGTTACCCTAAAAGTTTGACCTAGCCGAGATCCACCACACACTCCTGAGCTGCTGACCCCTCCTCTGATGTTCAAAGAGGGAAATGTACAAAATAAAATTCGAAGGTAATAAACACAGAAACAAATTCAAGACCAAATTCAAGAAACCCAAGAACAAGAACATAATAGTGAGACGGCAATCCACCCGAACCGCAAACTTGGATCCTTCTCAGACATATAAGCAACCAATGCAGCAAACTCAGAAGTGGGATAATGGAGCACGTGAAACCTCAAGGTATGCCTTGTTAGAGAGACTTATCGCCGTTTGATAATCCCGATGATGACCACCACACGAAGAGGCATCGAGGATGTTGATGTGCAAGAGTGGAAAAAGGCAATGGACCTTGAGATAACCCATGGGTTCTAACTCGCTTCATTCCTCGCTGCAGGCACCAAAGGGGTAAACCAATTGGTGTAAGTGGATCTACAAGAGAAAGAGAGATTGGCAAAGGCTCAAACCTTCAAATAGATTGGTGGCAAAAGCAACACACCCAAAAGAGTGCGTATAGATTATGATGAAACTTTTCGCCAAAGAGCTGCTTAAATCCGTCCGATTCTCTTATCGAGCAAAGAACTCCTCGACACGCAGATTTGGGCAAATGGATGTCAAACGTAGCTTTCTTAAAATCCAGAGCTAGAAGAGATATCTATATAAGAATTGAAAGGGGTTCATAGCCTTAGGTCAAGAACACATGGTTTACAAGTTGCATAGTCTATTTATGGGCTTAAGCAGGGCATCTGTGTCATGGAACACAGTTTGATCAAGTTATCAAATTGTATGGATTTTAGAAAAGTCCCCATGAACCATGTGTGTATAAGTTAAGAAAATTCATGAATAGTGGTAGTCTTTTCGGGTACTTTACGAGACGATATTCGTTAATCGAAACAGGAAGTGTTGCCGACGAAAGGGTTACCTTAAAAAGTATGATAGAAGGGACTTGGTGAATAACTATATTCTAGGAATCAAACTTTACGAGACCTAAGAATAAGGTGTTGGGCCTTTATCCTGCAGCCTCCCTACATTGATAAAATAGCCACTGTGGTTTTGGCATGGAAAATCTAAAAGGGGACTTCTACCCTCAGACATGGAATTCATCTTCTAAGGAGCAATCACCAAAACTCCTGAAGAGAAAGAACCATGAGTAAGAAATCTTATGCTTCTACTACAGGCCTCATGTATGCTATGCTATGTACCAAATGATAGATTCATGCATGCAGTTGAGTAGTGTCTGCACCAATCGTATCCCGGAGTAGAACACCGGACAAAGAAAGTGAAACACATACTCAAGTATTTGCGTTGAGAATCCAGGGATTATATGTTGGTGTATTCCTGGGAGTCTTAAAACACTCGTTATACGAACTCGCATTTTCAAGGGGATATCAATTGTAGTAACCAACATCGATATGTGTTTACCCTAAACGGGGAGCCATTTGTTGAGGAGTGTTAAATCAGATCAAAGGTTGACTCCTAATGATCAGTTGAATATGTGGCTGCATCCGAAGCTGCAAAGGAAGTTGTATGGCTTAAGAAATTCCTTGATCTCATGTGATACCGCTGCCAGACGGCCTCTATTACCCTTTATCGCGGGATAATACAATAGAGTACGCCCAAAGAACCAAGGTCTCATAAAAGCGTAGCATATTAAGAAAGTACTACTTGATCCGATTTCATTAATAGAGGAGATACAAGTGGTTACTAAAATAGCATCCGAGGAGAACCCAGCGTGACCCTTACTAAGTCTCTTCCCAACGTGTGTTCGAGAAACATGTAAATTGTATGGGTCTTAAGAGGGTCCTGTGCTTACTTTAGAGTGAAAGTGGTTGGTTACATTTGTGCTTCAGAGCAGCATGCTGTGAATTTCATTTTTCTCAAGGCATACATGGGTGCTTTTTAACACATATTTTATTAATATAAGGTCCAGACACTATGTAGTATATGATCATATGATGCCCATAGAAGACATGATCATGTGTTCCTCATAATTGTCGAATTGTCTCACGTTTGTTAAACAAAGTTAAGTAATTTTATTTAGAATCGCAATATTTTATGAAATGACATTTTGGTTATTATAAAGTATTGGAATGAATTAGTAATATCTCCGAGACGATCTAAGAGATTTAATCATGATAAATTTCAGAAAGGAATTAAATCTTAAAGTATATTAGAGGAAGTATTTTTTCTTAATCCCGGTATATTATAAATAGATAATTAAGTTACTATGGTTCTTGAGTTATCACAAGCGAGGCCTATTTTAAACAATTAATGATCTGATAATTTCAACATATATTTTGATTATCAAGTATTTATGAAATATAAATGGAATTTGTATGAAAATATCCTCTTGACATGTTTCATCGAATATTGAAAGTCACCATGGTAAATAAAAGTAGATCCGTTAGAGAATGATATAGTTAGAGAAATAAATAATTTGTTGATTTACATAAAATTATTTAATAACTATTGATATTAAAAGAGGAAAGTGCACATTTGATATAAAACATTATTAATTTTGGAATTCACATCTCGGGTTTTAATGAGTAGTCTTTGAGGTGATTATGTCCCGCACTCTGCTTCTAAGCAAGTGGGAGATTGTTGGATTTTATGCTCCATAAATCTAGACCGCTGAACAAGAGTCTTAATTAATAATGGGCCAGTAGATCCCCAAGCTAGCTCATTAGATGACAGCCCATTTAACCCATTATTAAGATACAAGAAGGAGCCCATTTATTACCGAGAAAGAGGTAAACCCTGGGGAGATTTAGGTTGAGTGACTATAAATACACTCATGCATTTAGCCTGTGGTTTTAAGTTTTACTTATTATTTTAGAAATTGAGAATCTCAAGAGAAAAAACACTGAGAGAGAAATGTAAACCTGTATGTTTCGTGAGTGTTTTCGATTAACCTTCTGGCTTTTTGAGATCAGCTCACACGCAGATCTCAGCTACGTAGAGAATAGCTTGGAAGGTCCCGGATTCTAGAAGAGATTTTCTCAGATTACTACAAAGGTAATGGGTGATAAAAAGGCGATTCCATCACACTGGCACAGAGAATCAGCATTCCCGGGCTTCCGTCGTATGATTCCTGCAGGTATTAATAGTTCCTTAGCAAAACATGAATTATTTTTGGATTGTTGCAAAATATCAAATATGAAAAGAAAAAATATAAAATTAGATATACCAACTAGATGGTGGAATTTACTTATAAACTTTTAAGAAAATATTATAAAATATAAAATGTTGTATAATTATATTAATGTAACTAACTAGTAATGTGATATAGAACTTGAGATGGTTAAGGATTATGATTAGCAAATTGCAGATCTTTTATGAGATCTTTTTGAAAATTTTGATGTTTCAACAATTATTTTTTGTGGTGTGTACTATCCAACTTCACATCGAATCATTATGTGCAAAGTAACTAATACGAGGTTAAGACTAAAATATTTAGATTTGAAAATTTTAATGACAATTTTTTTGTAAATGATGGAAAATAAAAAATATTGGGGAGAAATACCTTTAGTTTATTATATTAGCTGATTGTGGACCTTTTGATTAAAATTTGAAGCTTTTGATGAATGGTTGAAAGTTACTATCATGATGAAAGAGTGTAAATTTGAAGAATTATGCAATTGTATGACTCATTATTACATAATTTATATAATAATTATAAAGAAAAATATGGTAATGATATTAGTTCCACAACATCTAATTCTACAAGTTCACCACATTTATATAAATATGCTTTAGAAATGTTTAAAAATAGAAAAAAGACAACTACTAGCTCTCCAAATAATGGCCAGATAGATAGATATATTAGCTGGATACAACTTCATCAAAGATAATGAAAATTTTGATATTTTGGCACAGGAAGATGCAACAAATTAAATACCTTGCGATCTATTAACTATACTGTAAATACAAATAGCTTTGAAGCCGCTATGCAGGGAAGTAATCAGAAAAGACATGGTTTGTCACCTCAAGTAATAAAACCAAAAATATGTTTAAAAGATTGGAAGTTATGAAAAGAAATGTGATTGCTCGAAGGTCAAATGATGGTCGAAATGGAGAATTTAAAACATCAAGATAAGAATGGATGCATGATAGTTCTATCACCACCAAATAATGATTAAAATATTTCATAAATAATATTGTATTTTTTTTTGTCAAAATAAATGGATAGACAAATAAGTAGGTATCAACCTAGTTGTGATGTACTTATTTTGTAGAATGTAAACTTTTCCCACACATTTAAATGTAATTATGTATTCAAACAACAAATTTTAAAAGATATTTTTTTGAATTTGAAATAATTTAAAATTCTTCTAAAATAAGTTTAGAATCAATGTACGGCTTAAGTAATGGCTTGTGTAGGCTTGCGCGGGCTTAAAATCACTGGCCGAAGCACCATCCACGTCATTTAAAATATTTATCTGCCCATTCAAAATTGGGTTTATTTATTGTCACAAGGCCAACTGTGCTTTACCCGGCCAGCCAAGTGGCCTCAGAGCAAGCCAGCCCTTTGGTTTTTTGGGAGATGTTGAGAAAGACATAAGATGAAATGAAATTTTAAATGTTTAAAAAGGCGTGAAGCAGCGAAAATGATATGGAAATGCAATATAACAAATTTATAATGATATGAAAGTAATATGTAATATGAATAAAATGTTGCGGAAGTATTGTGATGATCAAGAGAAGTGGTCACAATTCATTTACTTATCTCACTAAGTTATAAAGCTAGCACCCGGGTACATCCCAGAAAATCTAAGAGACATCTCGTGATATTCCATATAAAGTAAGGCTAACATAACTCAGAGGGAGTCCAAATTACATGTAGTTAACCTCATTTTGTAAATAAATGTAAGATTTGGAGATAGTGTAAATGTGAAAGTACAAGTAAATGGACTCCGAATATATGTACAGATTAATCAGAAATACCACTAATAGGATGTATGAATTTTGTAAGTTTATATTTTCAAGATGTAATTGCTGAATTATAAGGTTAACAGGTTTATAGTTCTCGCATTATATATCTTTCCTCGACATAGGTAAATGGGTTTGGGCACGATATAGAATGTCACACTCGATTCCTGCCCGACCCGAATTGAGGATCCAAGATTATCGACGCCGAACATATACTGGGACTTTACCGCTAATTAGACATTGGTATATCCAATTTAAGATTCTAAACATCATATACAAAAGTCCAAAATAAAAACTACCACCGTGAATGGGTAAGCCATGTTGTCACACATATACAAGATCGAGTCTCATTTATATATTCAAAACTATAATAATATAGACCACGATCAGTACTTAAACTACAAAGTTGATGAACCCCTACTCGTGTGGTGTTGGCCTCGAAGAATGTGGAAGTTCTCTGACGCCTTCTCTCGCACTACACCTCGACAAAACCCGTGCAGCTACGCTTAAAGGAAACATATATAATATACAAAGCGCTATAACAAGCATATGACAATAACTAGATACCTGGACTCATGCATTCGACATGGACTTCATACAAGTAATTACGCCTATAACGGACTTATGCTTATGTTCCTGACTTATGCTTATTCTTCGAATCTCCCGAGGGAGTTACATAGCTTATTCGTGATTCGTAAATACACATAAGTATTAGCGATCGAACGATACACCTTCGCTTCCTCATTCATTATTCGCTATTATCAGGTACGCGGAATATCAGACCGTTGCTAATAAAAAGTGTAAGACATCAATAATAAGTATCCGAAGATACTATACAAGATCGGCACCGTAGCATTAAAGCAAGATTGCTGACATCAACAGAATGTCGAAAGCACTAATCGACAGAGTGTCAGAAAGCACTTAACTGCATGTGAGTGCCGAGACCTAACAGGAGTACCAGCGCACTAATCGTAATGTGGCGATGCAATAGCACTAATCAAGAGTACCGGGTACTAACTAGTTCCGAAAAAGACCAATGGAGTACCGGGCAATTAATCGAATCAGAGTGTCGGGTGAGCAATTCAATCGTGGAGCAATCAAGACTAACTTGAACAAGAGTGCAAGACACTTAATCGGGGAGTACCGAAGTACTAATTCTAAGAGGTCGAGCACTAAATGTGAGTACCGGGCAATTAATCAGGAATAGGAGTGTTTGTCATTTAACAACTGGTCTCAGGTATTTTTATAATTATATGAGTTCAGTAACTACTATTTTATAATAAGGCATTCTACCCCATTATTGTTCCTAATGACATCGATTTCTTATATACCGGTAAAGTATGATGCGATAAAATCACACCTTATTCATGTATTCTTTATTCTTCTATGAATCTACTTTACCCAGGAATTGGAATCAATCCAATCGACTCTATCCAAACTAAAAGTTATGGCATTTTCATGCCACTAGTCATATTTTAATGATTTTCCCGAGGACAGTTTGAAATACACACTTTCTGGGATCTTTAACTTATCAAATTATCTCTTGTACTCATTTAAATCTAAGGTGCAGGGTTCTATTCCACTGAATCACCCAATTCGAGCACTAAACTCAAGTTACGTCCGCAAAATAACCCGATTCATCTATGTTCAAGATCGATGCGTGAATTGGCTTGCATATGGCCCCACTTTTTGAGTGAATTTTTAATACCTAGAACTTGAACTCAGGATTATCTATTTCTGATGTTTGATCTCCTTGAAGTTCATTTACCTGGCCACTTGAATCACCTAAATCGAATAATAAATGAGCGTTATGGCCAAAATACGAAAAACTAGTTGAAATAGGAAAAACCAGTAATGTGCTGCATTTAAGATAGTTCAACTGTGGTACTACACGTTGGTCAAAAATGACTGACCCAAAGTGTACCGGTAATAGCCAAGGTGCACTGGTATTAATTTTTACCCGAAAATGCCCGTGAATGTGTATTCTTCTCCTTTCACACTTTCATCCATAGATCAAAACCTATCATGAATTCCTCCTAAATAACTATATTGGTGGGTTATAACTCATACATAAACCAATTATAAAGGTTACTTAGGGTTTGTTGAACCTCTAACACAATTACTATGAATCCTCTCCCTCAAATGAGGATTTCATACCAATCTTGTGCCATTTAGAATTTTAGCAACCCTATTTCTAAGAAAACTTTGTTAGAGCAATCCCTAACAACCATAGGTTCGGGGCAAGCTCCTAGCTTAAGTAAGGCGTGTGGTGCTGGACCTTCACATAAAACTCTTAGAATCATACAAAATTATACAAAGTCACATCCACACTTTGCTTGCTCCTCCTCCTTCCTCTTCTTCTTCTTTCTCTTCTTCTCCTTCCCTTTCCTCTCCTTCCCGTAGACCTCTTGTTTGGAGACCAAAATTAATGCATTTTTGGTCTCCCACATCTATTTATAATAAAAGTTTTGATTATTTAGCTTTTAATCCCCAACTTCCATTAATTAAATTACAAGTCTTATTATTTATACTTTGGCCTCTAATTTCATAATCCATGTCTTTGATGCCCCTTGGACAAATTGACGGTTTTGCCTTTATAATCACAAATTTCCTAGTTTTATAAATCTCTATATTTCCAGCTTACTTGACGAAAAATTTCAATTTATGCCAACATAATACCCTAACATGTTGAAAAACAACTAGGGGTATATTTCAAAAGGTATAACGTCTTTATATTACCCCATAGTTTATGGTAAGAAACTTGTTGTTGAAAAACTCACTTTATCCTTCGGTGCTATATCATACAACTATAAAGCTTATCGAAATACACGTTGTCGCGGAACTGCAGATGAACCACCAAAAACTTTTTTGGCATGATAGGCTAGGTCATCTAGGGTTCTCAATGATACAAAGAATCATGGAACACTTATATGAGCATCCACTAAAGAACTAGAAGATTCTTTTGCCTAATGAATACCCATGTGCTGCTTGCTCACAAAGTAAATTAATATTCAGACCATCCTTTAGCAATCACATTTGAGTCACTAATCTTTTTAAAAAGAATACATGAGGATATTTGTGGACCTATACTTTTGCCCTGTGAATATTTTTGTTACTTTATGGTCTTAATAAATGTTTCTACGAGGTGGTCACATGTTTGTCTCCTTTCTACAAGTAATGTTGCCATTCCTGGGCTCCTCGTACAAATAATCAAATTATGAGCTCAATTTCCTTACTATACAATCAAGACAATAAGACTGGATAATGTCGGTGAATTCACCTCCCAAACCTTTATTGACTATTGCATGTCATTCAGATTAATGTTGCGCATCATGTTGCTCATACTCACGTATTGCATTGTTTAGTAGTCCTCAATGAACGCCTTTCAATTACACAGTTTGACTACTACTAAAGAAACTAAATTGTTTAATTTATAAAATATACATATATGTCGTAAAGCTTAGTTCGGATTCGACCAACAACTTACCATGAATACTTCCCTTTATAACTTGTATTAGGAAAACAACCAAATATTTTTCACTTTGAACTTTTAAGTCAGCAATTTATGTAGAGAATTTTTAAAATTCCAATTTTCAAAATGGTAAAATCACCGGCGGTAAGTGCGCAACTTGGAAAATCTTTAGATCTCGATGACGAAACTGATTTCACCGTCGAATCGCCTCGGCAAAATTCAACATACGCTCACCTCCGCTGACTCGAGACAACTTAATTTATCGCTTCGGCAGACACCAGCGACGGGTGCCTTAAAACGAAATCGAGGTGACAAAAGTCACCCATAACACGACTTACGACACATGTTATACAGAACAGGAGAACTGATTGAATTACGACTTTAATTTTAGCCAATACGCTTTTTGTTAAGAACATCTGTAGGAAGCAACAGTAATTTCATTTGTAAATTTTAATGATAATAAGCATCTAAATAACGATAAGTGTCATCTCTACCTTCAAACAAAGTAGGCAAAAACGTGGGAGAGATGAGATGCAGTAGTTACTAAGATTTTGATTTTAGAGAGAGAGAGAGTGTTTCACTTCTCTTTAAATTTCTCACATCCGACCGCCGGAATTTTCTGACAGCATGAAAGCTCATTTAATGAATATGCCTACGTGTCTGGCTTAAGGAGTTTCAACAAACTCCGTGATGTAGGGGATTTATCCTACTTGGTTTATTTTCGACGGTGTTTTGCTGATGATTCGTTGGTTTGAGGCCTGAACGGCGTTGATCGGTCCAAAACTCCAATCATGGAAAAATGAACTAATCGACAGTCTGACTGGTCCAAATTGGAATTTGCTCTGGGTGCCTAATGGTATAATTTAGTGCCATAAATTGTGCTTTAGTATGTATGAGGCCGGAATGGCCATGGAATTGGTTCGCTAAAGTGAACCGATGTTAGTAGTGGCCGGAACAATAACCCGAGGATTTTAATTGCTCACGTGAATAGTGTCTCAATGCAAATATTTTGTGAGAAAATGTGTCGGTTTAGTGATTCAAATTGAATTGCTCAGGTACACGTTAATTAGCCACGGAGCTAATTTTTATGTAATGGATTGAGAAATTGTTTATGAGAATGGTTTGAGTTGTATAGGAAATTGAATAAGTTAATATATGATTTTAAACGTTAACAAAATGACACTATATAAATTGTAATTGTGTTTAGGCTATCTGAGATGATAATGGAATTGCTCAAGGAGTTTGAATTTGAGTGATGGTTGATCAATAGTGAATGATATGTGTTACAGAGTAAAATTGAGAATTGCATATTTGTGTTAAATTGTGCTGAGAAATACATATACTTCTATATAAAATTGCAACCTAGAAATTAGGTGAGGCATGACATGAATTTTCTGAAAAATCGAACATGGTTGCAAAGGAATTTCACAGATGATTTTCCTGAGAATGAAGCAGACGGTCCAATAGATCATTTCGGATGAGGACCATGACTGTTTCGAGACGTTCTCCAACACATTCGCTTCGGAGGGTAGTCCCATATTTTTACCGAAACTCGGTAGTGTATTTTCAAGAGCAATTAGTTTTATTTTGAAAATGATGTTTTTCATGTTTAGGTATGGAGAGTTTGAGGACCTCGTAGACATGAACGCATTTAGACATTCAAGTAGGATCACGTATTTACTTGAGGTGTGTTTAAATCTGACTATTGCATATGCACTTAGGGTGGGGAGTAACCCATTTAGGTGATTCCACCACTGGCGATAGCTCACCCGCTATGAATATTATTTCGCATGTGAGCGTTTCAGAAGACGCGCATCTTAAAACATTAAGAGCCTGCCAGGGCTTGGATGGTTTTGAGTTACGCGTATTGAACTGAAAATTTAATATGATTTGGTATTAAGAGTAACGCATAACCCAACCATGTGATAGTTGGTTCTTGATACTGGCGAGAAATGTTATAACTCATGAACCATTTGGAATTATGAAGCTTGGGGATGGATTTATTTCAGAGTGGTTGATGCATGGGCCCAAGTGGCCATTATTTCATCATTTAATGGAGGCGAACCTGATGTTGGGTTCATAAGTCGATTGTCGCACCCCGCATACCATATCGAACCGTTGTATGTGTTTTATCGGGCAGCAGCCTCCCGTACAAAGGAAACTCGCCCATTTTCGTGAGGAGGCTCAAGTTACCCGACATCCACGGAGACCGCGGTTGACGGGTTGCCAACGGACACCCCGCTCAGCGCTACATTATGTACCAATAACACCTACACAACGCACTAAAATGGGTCTCCAACGAAGACTTAGGATTTATGTAGGGTTTGATTCTTCATCCATCATAAGATATCTTAAACCCTTAATAGGAGATGTTTTTACTACCCACTTTGTGGATTGTTATTTTAATGAGTGTATTCCCACCATTAGGGGAGAAAAGTCGATTCCAGAAGAATGATGAAAAATTACTTGAAATACATTTACCATGTCTTATTTTGATGATTATGCAAATCAATGTGAATTGAAAGTTCAAAGACATTCCATTGGAAAATCTTGTAAGTCAACTTATCATATGCATTTATTGATACAAAGAAAGTGACAAAGTCACATATCTTGGCTGCAAATGCTACAACACGGATTGATGTCCCTAAAGGACAATTAGTAAACGAGTCTCAAATATGCCAAAATGGAAAGAAGCTATGCAAGCATAATTAAACTCGTTAATGAAATGAGAAGTTTTTGGACCCGTTGTCTAGACACCTAAAGGTGTAAAGCATGTTGGGTACAAATGGATATTTATATGAAAGCACAATGAAAATAATGAGATTATAAGATATAAAACGCAATTAGTAGCACAAGGTTTCTCATAGAGACCTCGGCCACATCATTATGGAAATATACTTCGCCATGAACAAAAAATTACTTTTTAATATATCCTCGAGGCTCTCAATGACTGATATGCTGCCTCATGGATGTTAACATAGTTTATCTATATGCGAATCAGAGATAATGACATATGAAAATCCCGAGATCGAATTGCTCGCGGCAACAGCAAAGTCTTGTCGTATATGCTCAATCAAATTACTACGATCTCTATATGGATTCAAGCAATTCAGATGCATATGGTACAATCTCCTTAGCGAGTATTTATTAAATGGAGGGTATGTGAATAACCCTATATGCCATGCATTTATATTAAGAAATCAGAAATCGGATTTGCAATTACTGTTGTGTATGTTGATGATTTAAATCTTGTTGGGAATTTTGAAGAACTCACAAGAACAACAAAATATTTGAAAAATAAATTTGAGATGAAAGATCTTGGGAAAACAAAATTCATTCCCAACCTGGGCGTATCGAACATTTCCCTATTGAAGTTTTGGTTCACCAATCAACATATATTAAGAAAATCTTAAAGCATTTTTATATAGATAAAGCACACCCTTTAAGTTCTCTAATGATTGTTCGTTCACTTTATGTGAAAAATGACCAATTTCATTCTTATGAAAAAGGTAAAGAATTATTTGATCCTGAAGCGTCATATCTTAATGCCCTTAGTGCATTTATGTATGTTGGTAATTGTATTTGCCCAGGTATTGCTTTTTCTATCAATTTATTAGTTAGAAACAGTCTTACTCCAACCCAAAGACATTGGAATGGTATCAAACATATATTGTGCTAACTCCAAAGAACAATTGATATATATTATTTTATCTAAAGGCATCAAAGCAAGAATTTGTCGGGATAGCGTTGGATGTAAGATACATTTTAGATCCACATAAAGTCAGATCACAAACAGGATATGTGTTTAATTGTAATGGAACTGCTATTTCATTGAGATCTTTTAAGCAGACAATGGTGGCCACATCATCGAATCGCTTGGAGATGATAGCAATTCACGAAGCAAATCATGAATTTATATGGCTAAGATCAATGATTCAATATATCCAAGAATCATATACCCTCTATCAAAAAGACAGCCAATATAACTAAATAACAAAGGAGTTTAAACTAATAACAGTTCGATATCAAATCACTCAGAGATTATAACAATTCAAGAAGCAAATCATGAATTTATATGGCTAAGATCAATGATTCAACATATCTAAGAATCATGCGAAGTCCCCCCTATCAAAGATAGTTCGATATAACTAAATAACAAAAGACTCCCCTCTAATAACAGTTCGATATCAAAGACAATTCAAATAACAAAATTATTTGAAGATAATGTCATATCCATTGCACAAATAAAATGAGGTTATATCAAAGGAGATATAACTAAATACATTTCTCCAAAGTTCTTTTATACATATGAACTTTAGAAGATTAATGAAATTATTATTCAACAAATATGCTCAAGTGATAATCTAACATATTTATTCATAAATCATTGCCAACATCAACATTCAAGAAGCTAATTCATAATATTAGAATGTGTCAACTAAAGGACATTGATATGATGAGGAGTATGCTTAAGTGACACGATGTTGGGATAATCGTACTCTTTCCATTCATTCGCGCTTTATCCCACTCCGCATCGATGCTAACGGCACAAGCACTAACAAACTTAACAATCTGTGATCATCATAAGAATATTATACTTTTTCTTCCTTTTGCTAGGTTTTATCCCACTATTTTTACTTAGCTAGCGTTTTAATGTAAGGATACTTTAATACACATAAAGGGGAGTGTTGAATATTTATATGGAGTGGTGAATAACTATCTACATTCATGTATACCATTAAACACATTCATGAATGAACCTTCACTTATGATTTTCATAACTCACCATTAAGATAAGTAAATAGAATCATCTTTGTGTTTCCATAAAAGACCCTACTACTTGTTGACATCGAATAAGAAGTCTTATCTCTCCCTTTCTTTCTTCGAGAGCCCTTTTCTCTCTTTATCTCTATCTCCCTTTTCTTCTTTCTCCTTTTAATTCTTCTCTCTTACCATCCAAAGAAAATATATTTTTCTTGATTTCACATATTATAATATTATAATAGTTTTACAACAAAATCCCTATATTATTTAGATCTCTATACATAAAATAGTGAATGGTCTTGGATTTTGAGCTTTTTTTGTCCACTTTTTCCCCCTTTTTGCCTATATTTCGAGCTTTTTTTGGTCCGCTTTATTTACCCATACTACCCTCATGTTATGGATGTATCTACAACAATGCCATTTTTGGTGACTCGGCTTCCTGATGTCTTCTTGTGAAGTCCACTTGTTCTGCTCTCATGCTACCATAGTGCTGGAGTCACATGCGATAAGCTCTTCCATTTTATTCCTTCTGTCTGCTATCGGCACATTGCTCTCTGAATTCGGCTTCCCCTATTTGGTTGTGCTTTCTCGCCTGCTACTCGCTGTTGTTTGACTTTGCCTCCTGTTATTGAAGCACTGGGGGTGAAGGTCTTTCTAGGTTTACCAAATCCTCAACCATAAGAGGGATGATTTGTGAAATTGAACGTTTAGTAATGTTAGCCCTGCAGATCACAGCCTTCCAAACCAAAATGTTCCAAAAATCGCTCAATCCTGAAAATCAATTGAAAGTAAAGTGATCGAAACCCTAACCAGAAAACCCAAAAGGGTCCTCATTCTAGAGACGCATGGTATGGAAATAATGCATGTGGAAATGAATCACATAATCGAAAGAATCCCTCAGCTTGGGAGGAGAGATATTCCGTGTGGAAACGACAGGTTTTTCTATTTTTCTCAATTCCCTTTTAATTCCATTATTTGATTCGATCTTCTCTTCTAGTCTTAGACTGATATTTGGATCAGTGTTGTGGTAACATATATACTATTGTGTGGGAGCCGGCCTTTCTGGGCACAAACCGAATCAGGAATTTTTCATTCAGTTTTAAGAGCTTATCCTACGGTATCACCAGAAGCCAAAGATTTGTAAAAAGGCTTCTGAACAAGGATTATAGGAAAATAATGATTGTTTCCCAAGCTCTAAGTAAGTTTCTTTTTCTTTTCTTTTCTTTTTTTTTTTAAGCCAAAGATTTTGTAAAAAGACTTCTGAACAAGGATTGTAGAAAAAGAATGACTCCTGTCCGTTTCCAAGTTAGTGTTTTTTACAACTAAATGACTCGGTGGGAACCCTGACCGGGCATGGATGTAGCTCTAAGTAAGTTGTTCAGTTTTATTTCATAGACTGCTAATTCAACAAGAAATTACTTGAAATTTATAATTCTTGTTGTGCTGTCTATTCATTATCTAATTTAATTCTTGTTGTGCTCCATATTCACTACCCAACTCATTATTTCATAAGTATTGTACTAATGATGCCTTCATTCATAGCTTCAATCATGGTTTGGGGATGGAAATGGTATGTGCCTCGGATATTCTGCTGTGACAAATTGGTGAAATCATATGTTCGCCCTCAATTTTCTACGCTTGCAATGCTGGCATGTGGGCATTTTGATTTCATAATTGATAAACATAATTAAGTTCTCCTCATCATATTTTCTTTTGCTTGCTCTTCTCTTTGATTGCAGGCTCTCTCAAAAGCTCTGAGGATGAGCTCATGTACCTCTCTCTTGGGAATTTTAGAATGGTTAGTTTGCTTCTTTCTTTTCTTTGCAATTTTCTTTAAGCTTTTTTTTTCCTCTACAGTGAGTATGGTGTAGTTGTCTGATAAATAGACCCGATTTCAATCTATATTTCTTGCAAAATAACTTATTATTGAAAAATGCACAGGCTCTCATGAGAAATACAACTGATGCCATGAAGATTTTTCTGCTTAAAGTCAGTGGACATCTTAAAATGTATAATAGGGTTAGAGCTGCAACTTTACTTTTTTTTTTTCTTCTACTTATCACATCACCTTATCACATTTTTTTGAAAAACTGATGAAATGAATCTGGTTGCCCTCTACCTGTCAAAAGAAAATACAAAGGGATTCATTTCCATTCAATCATATGTAGACTTTTTTCTCATGCTAAATCTTCTTTGAAAACTGCGTGGTGGTGGCCTGTTTTTGCTCCTTACTGAAAGCAACTTGCTTCAAATTCTAGGATTGTTTGTTTTTTTATTTTCAATTTGATTGTCTACTTATTTCTTAAATTTTTTTTGCTGAATAGAAAGTGTTAAAATGTTTTTTTTTTTCATGCCAAAAGGAACATGTTGATTTTTCTTTACTTTTTAATACTTAATTGAAACAGCTTAATTCTTAATAATTTTAAAGACTATTGAGTTATAATTTCTCTGAAATTGAGTAGAAGAAACAAACACAGCTGTACTGTAATCTTTCAGTTGCAGTTTATTTTCCTCATTGATTCATCAGTGACCATATGTTGAAATTAGAGGCATCATCCATAATCAATTTTGTATTCTGCATTGTTGTCACTAAGGTACCAATTATATATGTGGGATTCAAGGAATGAATCATTCATTTTGTTTTTAATTATGTGACTGACAATTATGATTTCCTTAAAGATGGAACCACTTTCTTGCAAGAAAATGGATTTTGATGAGGTCTGCTGCTGCTGCAATAAGCTCGCTCCAGCTTGAGGCTCTTAAAGGGTGGGGGAAGATTGCTACCATGGGTTTTGATTTTTTGAACAGGAAGGGAACCAAGTAATCTCAGTGAAGGAATTGGCATGCGAACTCAATCTATCTTCTAGGAAATCACCTATAGTTGATTTCATTTTCTAACTATCTTAACTTCACAAATACTTTTAGAAATAACAGTATCCTGTGTTAGTTACTGCGTTGATGTTTAATACAAGAGAGCAACAATATAAACAGCATGGTCAACCATTATGAATCCTTCACTGTAAGTGCTTATAATTTTTCTCTTAGATCGCATGAAGGGCTTTTAAAAGTTAATGTCCAAATGGATTGAGATACTAGATTATGGGATAACTGACTGCCTTCTGTCTTTTTTATCTCCTGAACTTGTCTTGTTCCATGAATCATACTGTTCTTCTCATAACCTTCATTATGATCAGTCACTAAATATATCTCCTGAAAATGGAATGAATTTAAACATAAAAGTCTTTTGGTCCAAAGCAGCTTTGAAGATTAAACTTCTACTATGTCATCAAGGTAAACCACTACTTCCCAGGACACTGATATGATTTTTCAGAAGACGATTTTACATCTGCCCTTTCATTTCTCCTGCCTGGGCGCATGTAGCATCAATCCAAGCATGAGTTCAATTGAAACTGGGGAACATCCCCGGAAAAGCTTCTCCACTTCCTCTGGTTTTTATGCATCCGAGATTCTGTCACTGCTGAACAATTTTTGTTGTTGGAAGGCTGCCCAACATTTCTGTAAGATAACATTGTCCATACATGATTTTTATTCTTGTTTGTTGATGAATCTTGAAGAAGCATGGTTTCCTACTTATTTCTTTTGTTTTGCCTTCTACTAAAATTGTCTACCTGATCTGGTTTCATTTGGTTGTGTTTCACTGCATATTCAGTTGATTGCTCATGATGTTTTCCTGCTTCAAGGACCATGTGTAGATTAAGGATCGAGATTTGTAATTGTCAATTTAATGGACCTAAGTCATGCATTCAGGGTAGATTTTGGTTTTTTCTTCTCTAGATTTGTCGAGTCTTGAGATTATATACAATGTTTGCCGAGTCATGCATAAATGTCTTGGCTCCTATCTACAACCTTTCCATGAATAGGAAACTCGGGGTTTACTCACATACTCGTTTGAAATCCTTGTTGCATTTGATATGAAATTTGAAATGACATTTGTGGATCATGAGGGTAGTTAATCATTTCATATTCTTTACCAACGGAATCTGAAGGATGTGAAGAAGACTAACCATAACTCATTATATAAGGAGGAAATATATTGCCCTCATTTGATGAATCATTGAATTAAGTTTCAATACTCATGGACTCAAAACTAACCGAAAATGAATCCTCATTGTATGGTGTCATCCTTCATTGTCTTCCTTTACATGACTTTCCAATGACTCCAATACGTTAGACTGCCTCCAACTGGGATCTCATCTGGTGTGAGTATGTATGAAATCATCTATCCGTGGAATAAAGCTCTCAATGGATGCTGATTTTGTTGTGGATCTACAATATCTCCACCATCATTTTTAGTATCACTACCATCATTAGTCCCTTCTCCTCTTGAGCCATCATAACCTATAGTAGAAGTACCAACAAAACTTAGTCTACTATTATGTTCAACACTTGAATCAAAAGAGGGTCGAGAAGTAACAACGGGCTGAAATGAGTTACTTGTGTCTTGACTAAAACTTTCACTATGAACTTTTTCAGATAAAACACGCTCAACATTAACACCTGCTTCTAGAACATGTGTAGCAATTCATGGATCGTGACTTCACTCCATCTAAACGAGGTCTAACCCATTGAAATAGTTGATTCTCCTCTGGTCGCTAAACTCAAATTAAATCTCAAGTAAATCGAAAAATTATTTTCCTAAATATCGGTCTTGCCTTCCTTATCATGTATCTTTAGTTTCATGTTGTAATAACAAAAAACCAATTGTTGGAGCCTAGGATAAGCAAGTCAATTTCTTTGTTTGGTATGAATTAAAGCAAATGTGCTTCAATTTCTCTCACACGTTGAAGATGATGCGGTTTGGGAAAAAACCTAGAAGACCAAATTTCTTAATGTTGGAGCATGATTTCCATACAAAAATCATCATTCATCAGAATAAAATTATTTCGAGATTCAATATATAATAATAAATATTTATGAAATAATTTCTTAATGAGAATTAACACTCACCAGAAGCCATTTTTTATCTTGAGGCTATTTATGCTTAATCACCAAATCCCTTTTTTTACATCTCAAAAAAGTATAAGTTGTGAATTCAAAATGTCAAAAAATCTAAAATAAAAATCAATCGAATAAATTGAATCACTAATTAGAATTAGAAACTCATTAATTTACCCCATTTCCAAATTACAGCCAAAGATCGCGATTCAATTTAGAAAACGCTATGAACAAATTTGAAGTAGCCTGGTCACAACCAACTCTAGGTTTATATTGAAATTTTGGATTTAAATAATATGTTGCAATAATTATTGAGAATTAGTAAGTGATAATAATATAACCATAATATTATTAAATGTGAATATCGGTGAAGATGATATTAATTAGTTACCTACTGCATAAAGAGAATGTTTAAGGGTTCTATCCCAACGATCCGTGATGATATGTTTACCTACTCTTTAGCTTTTGAAACATCTAAATTTCGCTCTTCATCAACCGAATCAACTCATGACAAACGACACGACGACTCGAATCAACAACTAAACACTACGATAAGCATCATAGACGGACACTAGCTTCTCCACTCCTCCCAATATTCATGATTAAACATGAGCCTTTCAACCTCGTTTCCAACTTCTGGTCCTATTAAACTTGCGAGATGCTCATTCATTACTAATAAAGACTTTCTTCATATCAATCCTCTTTTTAGAAGACTGTCAAGGGCAATATACTTTGTTGCAAATCTTGTTGCTCCAAGACGCATGATATCTCCACTAGAGACCTTTCGCATTTTTGTAAGCAACCAACCATGATTGTAATGAATTTAGTTATCTTTCTAGCATTTCTGATCAACTAAGCAACACTATCTCTTTTACCAATGTCTTCAAACACTAAATCAATGCAATGTGTTGCACATGGAGTCCAATACAGATTGTATTTCTTCATCAACAACTTTCCCGCTTTCACAAATGTTTATCCATTGTCTGTTACAATTTGCACCACATTTGTTTCTCCAACTTCCTTGATCTCGTCCTTCAACAAACCATATTTGTATTTGTTGTCTTTAATCTTATTTGACGCATCAACATATTTGAGGAAAATTATGCTTCCTTTTGAATATACCATGAAATTAATTATGCTCAATTTGGTTAGCCCGATCCATCCATCGCACATAATTATGCATCTATATATCTTCCATTTTTCCCTTTGTATGTTAAATATAAGCTTCTATGTCTTTGTACCTGCTTTCCAAACATTTAAGTTTTTGATTTCATGGAGATGTGTCTGCCTGTATATCCCTACATATATAATTAAAAGAAAATTGATTAGTCGTTGCAAATTTATAATCATAATTTAAGATATTAATGTCATTATTAAAACATATTATACAATTAGACAAACCTACTTGTTGTGCACCAAAAATCATGTTCTTAAAGTGGTATGAAGTTCGCTTGAGGTAGAAACACTTCATATATGAAAAACTTACTAATTAATCATCTCATTGCCTTTGAACATATTTTTCAAGCTTTTTTGTCTTCAGAATGAAGATCAGCATGGCAACGATAATAAGACTGGGCAATGGATTCAGACGTTTAACACTTTGTTATCTTTGCATGCATCTTGATGGATTACCTGGTTTTAAAAACTCACCTATTATAATTCTGCAAAAAAAAAAAAAAAAATCAAAGTACATTATTTTATACATAATTTTATGAAAAAATGAATTATATATAAAGATTTACCTATTTTTCTTTTGTCTCTCATACATCCTTCATCCCCATTCTCAGCCATTTACTAGCTTTGATGCACGTATTTTACTTCTCGATATTCATCTCGTCATCTAGTATGTTAGCCGGATACATATACACATTCTCGTCACCCTCCTCCTCATCAATGATAAGCAGGATGTCTTCCATTATGCCTCATAATTCAGCCTTCCGAATTTTTTCCATATCGCAAATTTTTCGCTTTTGCTTTATCGCTTTGTTCTAAAAGTTTCTACATTTCTTGCTAATATGATGGCAATATTTGAACACTTTTTGTATTTGGAATGGGAACCGCAGTGTGACAAGTGAAATTTGAAGCAGTAATTCACCACTTTTATCATTAAACCACAATACCGAATCGTTTATTTATTTCCTACAAGTGTGTAATAATCTCCGCATGCAGGATCTTGACCTCTACTTCAACTAGTCATCCTATAAACATATGTGATTTTATTGAAAATGAAATTAAAATCAATGTGATAATATAATATGATATCGTTATAATAACATTATATAAATGTAACTTAACATAAAAGTAAGATCTAAGTTTCTAACATTATATCTAACTTAAGTTGAAATTTAGACTAACATGATGTCAATATAATAATTTAATATTATGATATCTATGTTATTTAATATTATTATAATATTTAAGAATAACTAAGTTTCTAACATGAAATAATTATAATTGTTTAATAATATGTCTAAGATCTAAATTTCAAACATTATATAACTAAAATAAGATGTCTAAGATCTAACATCTAACTTGAATAATATTATCCAATTTAACTAAAATAAAATTATAGTATAAAAATGTTTCAAATTTAATATAAGTAATGTGAAACTTCGAGAAAATCTAATTTTCTAAAAAATGGTAAAATGGTAATTTCGGTCAAAATCCAGAATTTTTCAGATCTCTGATGACTTAAACGGACTTTGTCAAGAACCGCCTCAAATCTAGCTATCATCGCCGACTTCACAAATTCCTCGCACAACGAAATTGCATGTTTTTCGAGGTAACGAGCGTAGTACGGGACACTTGGCACATGTTGAGTGGCTCACCCGCGCCACGGTCGCAATGTGAACGAGTCAACTTCGAAGCTCATGCGCTGGGCCCATGGGTGACATGTGCCATCTCCTAATTGGATAGAAATTCAAAGTTGGTGGATTAAATGGATAAGAAATCCAAGGAGCCAATGATGGCTTGACATGTGGTAAAAGAGTGTGGAACAAAGGAGATGGCTTTTCCCTATCATCAGATAGCAAAGAGGGGAGAAGGAGAAGGTGACTTTGAAAATCGAGGCTTTGCAGAGAAAGACAACTTCTCTCGATTTCCATGTCTGGACCTGCCGTATTCTTCAAGCCACAGTTGTTCACGGCAGGCCACAGCCGGGGCATCGCGGCTGGTGGAGTTTCGACAACCCATAGGGTCTTCTCCTACCCGGTTATTTTCGATTTTAAGAGCCTCAGAATTAGATTCGTTGATTTGAGGCTGATTGCCGCTTGATCTGTCCCAAAAACCTAGGATTGAATTGTTGGAATATGAACCCGCTGACAAATAGGTACCTGCTTTTGGTGAGCTTATGTGATAATTTATGCAATAAATTATGTTTGGGTGTTGTTGGTCTAATGTATTATGGATTTCGCTCTACAAAATTGAACTAATACAGAGAGGGTCACACTGACAGCCCACTGCTGCTTTGGGACCGTTAAAAATGGGCTCCATTGTTTGATCGACCGAAAATGGTCTATGTGTATGCAAGCAAAATATTGCTTGAATTGGATGTGGCTTGAATTGTGTGAAAGAAAAATGTTAATACATGGAATTTAATACCTAGTGGAGGTCAATGCTATAAAAAATATAATCGTGTCATTGGAATTGGATTGTTGATTAGCTCAAGTGAGCTAATTTTAATGTTATTGATATGAATTAAATAACATGTGGTTGGTATGTAAATTTTGTTAATATATGCATAATTTATATATTGACATGTGGTTCGAAATTTACATAATGTATTTATTATGTGCACCCAAACTAGAAAATTAGGTGTGAGTTCATAGTATGAAAGAAATGAAAGAAAAATACTGTGAAAGAGCCTCTAAGGGAAGATTTTCAAGAATTGCCTTGAAGTGGTCTAATAAGCCATCTCAAGGTCGACCCATGATTATTTTGGAAAATGATCTAGCAATTCGTTTCTGAGGGTAGTCCAATATATTTACCAACTCGATATGATGTTTTAAGAACAAAAGCTTGCCTAAAACGATGTTTTTCTCACATTTGGCTTAGGTGCAGGATGCGTGAGGAGCCAGAAGGACTCGAGAAGTGGGAAAGGGTACAGAGTCACATTCTCATCCATAGCGCGGCATATCTGGCAGCATCGATTACTTAATATGTTTATGTCAATCATTGCATGTGCACTTAGGTGAGGAGTAACCCATGCAGGGATAATCTACCACCGAACATTGTTAAACTGCGCCGAGGGACTACTATTTCGTATAGAGGTTCGAGAAGACAAGTGTTCGCGAGGCCGCTTTGAGAAGAAAGCCAGATTATGACTTGACATGGTTTTGTAAAAGTATGTATTGAACCTAAATTTGCATATATGTTTTGTATTAGAGTGATGTACAACTCTTGAAACTATTAAGTAGTTGGATGTGTTTGATGAGTATGATGTAGGCTTATTTATCATGTGCTGGGTCTCTTGATACAGAGACAAAGGTATTCTGGTCGACGGTATCAACGGACACCCCTCGGATCTGGGGGCTGCAGCTTTGTATTGAGCCATGTAAACACCACCAGAGTCAGGTAGAGCTTAGGTATACGAATACCTAGGGCTTGAGGGACTTGGGCTTAGGTCATGGTCATAAGGTGTAAAAGCATCACAACTTGGATACTAGAGTTATAGCTTAGTATCGGTAAGTTAGGTATACGGTTTACCTAGGACTTGATGGGAAACGGGTTAGATCATGCATCCTTGTGCATTTGATGAATTAAAATGTGATGTGATTGGATTAAAGGTGTATCAGGTGAATTTGTATGCTTGGTGAGTAGCATAGGAGGAAAGATGTTGGAAACACGGGGCCGAGAAAACATAACCCAGTATTCGAGAATTTCGCGTAATGGTCCGTAAATAAAACTAAAAAAATGACGCTGTTCACTTGTAATATTAACAGATTAGTTTTATGACTGGTAACTAGTCCAAGCATAAGAAAAAAAAGAGTTTGTGTTATAATCCTTCAAACTTTTGAGTTGTATAAACGAATGTTCAAGCTACTTCCCATCTTTGAAAAATAGGAAGTATTGTGAGGAATGAAAAAAACACGTTGAGAAAATTTTTCTAGGTTTTACAATGTAAAAGGAGTTCTCTTAATAAATATAAATATAGAGCAATTATTTTGGTTCATCGAAGATAAAAAGATCTTTTTTTTTTGCCCAGTAAAACAAATAAAAATAAAAAAATTTATGCATAGAAATCGGAATGGCTACCGCCCATTTTCTTTGTTTTTGTTAGGTCACGATGGAAATGGATTGTATCGTGACACAAATTGGTCAAGGTGTGGTGGGGCTAATGATACGGTCAGTCAGCCTCTACGACACGACGCCACGACATCGACCAGAGGCCCTACTAATGGCCGGTCTGTGGCAATGGGCGAGCGGCAGAGCGTACGGCCTCAAGGCCAGTGAGTCATACAAATTTTTATCGTATGGAGGGGCGACCAGGTCGCACGGCACGATTACCGGGCGAAGAGTGCGCCACGATACACGTTATGAGTTTGACATCACATGATGAGTTACGACGCATGATGAAGTAACACGGCCACACAAAGACGCAGCGCATATGACAATACAGGCGACATATGACAAATAAGGCATATGGGGCACACAAACCGCGTTGTTGATGAGCCATATGAGATCGAATGGAAAATTTTTATCGCGGCGGGGTATTTTTTCACCGCATAAACGCTGACATCGGGCAAAGCAAAGACGCTGCGGATACGGCGCCAAGACGCTACGGCATGACGCCGTGTTCCCCATCAGGACACCGCCGGAGGGAGCCGACGACACCTGCCTCGCGGCGCCACGACACTACGCCAAATAAGCACCGCGTCACGCCTGGGGGCGTGACGGCGCAAAGTGTGACCTGGTCCTTAGGGTGTGCACCCCGTGCACTGACCCAGCTTGACCACTGCAACTGCCTCGAGTCACCGCTTGAATCACCTGCTCGCTAAACGTCACAGTTTTCAAAAAATAACAAATAAATAAAATTTTGTTGTTTTAGCATTTAATATAGTAGAAAATTTTCTGATTGCAATAGTGTCTTGGCTTTGTTTACACCTGTAGATATCGCGATTAAAACTTAACTGCCATTTGACATGTGTAGATGGCTAGTCTGGAGAGGACGTAGAGTACGTCTGACGCAGGTACCGGGTCGCACCACCCCACACCAAGAGTGCCTTGTCGAGGCCTTGGGGATTGCGCCGCCACCATCGGCACGTGCCGCAGCCGCAATAGTAGCTATAACCAAACGACTTCCACCGCTAGAAGTACTTCATCCTCCAATGTCGGTTAGAGGAGGAGCGGACTCCTGTGGTCGACGACTATGACCACAAGGGAGAAGTAGACAGCTACGCGAGGCATCCGTGATATGGTGTCAGTACTAAGAGGAAGCGGAACCCAATCTTCCGCCTTATAGAAGAAGTCAAGGCTTCGTTCAGCGGGTTCCGTGAGTCCCTACTATTCAGAAAGGGCAGCGTGATGTGAAGCCAGGTTGCCAAACCACAGTGGCGAATTGTTATGTTTCCATTACCAAAGAGCCCGGACATGATGAGGGACGCCTCGAGGTGTAAATCCCGAGGTTTTGGGGATCTGCGGCACTCGGGCAAATGTGAGACATGAGGCAGATACCCATCTTCCACAATTTGGTATGGTCGACAGAATCTGCTAATGCAGAAGGGTGCTAGCGTCTAGGCACGATAGATGGCCAGAGGGCTGCAGGTCGGGTGCTCCACAAAGCTCGTGCCGACTTTGGACCTGTGGGCATGCCCACGCCGAGGCCAGCTAAAGACTCATATGCGATCGGTCCTTACATGCACGCTTATAATTCAAGATTTGCTCCGATGTAATTGTTCCAATGCTGCATCTTGCGTGATAGATTGGGGCTTAGAGGTCGAGGCTTTTGGGAGAAGCTGTGTGGATGTTCTTCCCAGGATGTGGTGAGAGAGCTGACCCGATAGTTCCTCGATTGTGAGTTAGAGATCTCCGGATTCATCATGCAATTTCCGAGGGGATCGATCAGTCGGCGTGGTGCACTAGATGGTCGTCACCACTCTTGCGGAGTGTGAGTTGAGTTTGTCTGACTACGGCCCAATGAAGACTCAGGGCCTGTCTCAGAAATGAGAAGTAATTAAATTGTCACGGCTAAAGAAGTGGGGCCGTAGAATTTCCTCAGTGAAAGCCTGAATTAGCGAAGAGA
Source organism: Tetrastigma voinierianum (assembly GCA_016808115.1). NCBI lineage: Eukaryota > Viridiplantae > Streptophyta > Magnoliopsida > Vitales > Vitaceae > Tetrastigma > Tetrastigma voinierianum. Next base: position 2,005,411 of record JAEQBH010000906.1, on the reverse strand, counting down.
CCAGGTATCCGAAGGTCCCGATATGCAGGAGACCCAGGGAGATATCCAGATTTGTGGGTGTAGAGACCCATGGAGATATCCAGACTTTCTGTGGGTGTAAGAGAGACCAGGTATCTGGGTGTACTTCGTATGGTGGGGAGGACCCAGTGGAGATATCCGCACTGTGGTGGATGTAAGACTCGCAGTTACAGGTTGAAAAGTTCAAGGTTCGAGAGGAAGACATTACCATCGGTTAATACCAGACTTGTAGTTCGTGATAAGAGTCGATCGACGGGACGTTACCCATTGCACCGTCGTGTTGGTGAGTCAAGGGCTCTAGATATGGATGTTGTCTGCGACATGGATTAGGTGACGACCATCACAGCCAAAGATTGATAACCTCAGAAGGCATTGCAGACAACAAGCAAGATCTATACGACGCCATTGATGCGTATGTGCGGTAATTTGACAAAATCTTTGCTGTGGTGAGAATGTAAACCCCAGAAAATCTAATTTTCTCGAAATGGCAAAATTGTACTTCGGTCAAAACTGAAATTTTTCTAGATCCTCGATGAGAAAACGGACTTCATCGCGAATCGCTCGCCGAAATCTAGCTACCACATCGAATTACTAATTCTCAGTGACAAGAATTTACACGTTTTCGATAAGAACGAGCGCAGATTTACACTTTGCACATTTTGAATGTGGCCTGGCAAGGTGCCACGTGTCAGGTACATAATGAGTTAACTCACCAAGTGTGGGGCCATGTGACATGTGACATTCCCACTGATAGAAACCCAAAGGTACGAATGATAAGAACCAAGGAGTCAATGACATTGATAATGCGGGCAAAAGAAACAAAAAGGGACATTCCCAGCCAATCTACGGTGGAGTGGAGATGATTTTTGAAAATGGAGGGTTTTTAGAGAAAGAAATTGCAACTTATCTCTAGATTTCCCGGTGTTCGGACCGTCAGATCTCGTCGAGCCAAGAAGCAAAGTTGTTCTATGCGGCAAGTGGCTACGCAAGGGCATCTGCCAGGAAGCCACAACTCCAAGAGGAAGGCTACTCGGTTATTTTCGATTTTAAGAGCATTATGAATGATTTGGTTGATTTGAGGCCGTGATTAGCCGTTTGATCGGTCCCAAAACTTAGGATTGAATTATTGGAATATTTGGAACCCGTTTTAGACGCTGAAATCGCTTCGTAGATTTGATAACTTATGCAATAAATTATAGCTTTAGGTGTTACTGGGTCGAATGGCTATGGATGTCGGCCCACAAATCGGAACCGATGTTAGAGAGAGATTGCCCACTCTGACAGCCCAGACAGCTGGGCTGGGAATCGCGAAACACCCGCTTGTTTGATTGGACCGAAATGGTTCATGTGTTATGAAGCAATATTGTTTGAATTGATGGCTTGAATTGTGTGAAAGAAAAACGTTAATAATGGGATTTAATGTGTTCACGTGAGGTCAATTATATAAAATATAATATGTGAGCCTATTGAATTTGATTGTTGATTAGCCTATGAGCTAATTTTGATGTTATTGATATGAATTAAATAAATATGTGGTTGGTATGTAAATTTTATAATATATGCATAATTTATATATTGGCATGTGGTTTAGAAATGGTATATCGTATTTCTATATGTAATCAGGCAACGAGAAAATTAGGTGAGTGCATGGTATGAAAAGAAACAAGTAATTGAAATGGAAAATGGAAATGGTTAGGAAAGGAATTTATGGAAGATTTTCTCCTAAGAATTGCTCGAGAGTGGTCCAATAGTTCATCTCGGGCAGTCGACCTAAGGATCGCTTCGGAAAATGATCTATAATAATTACTGAGGGTAGTCCAATATATTTACCAAAACTCGGTATGATATTTTTAAGAACAAAAAGTTTTTGTTTCGAAAACGATGTTTTTCTCACATTTGGCTTAGGCATGCGTGAGGGAGTCAATAAGGACTCGAGAAGTGGGAAATGGTGAGTCACATTCTCATCCATAACATATAGACATTCAAGTAGGATCATGTATTTGCTTGAATGTGTTTATGTTGAATCATTGCATGTGCACTTAGCGATATGAATCCATGTAGGATTGTAATGTGTCTCAAAATACCCTAGAATTTTTATAATAAAACGGTATTATATATTTGGGTATAATTGAGCCAACTTGTATTTTTCTGAAATTTTAGAGGACATTAGATTAAACAGATTGAATCCATAAATAAACCCAATGAAGTTATAAAACATAAATCAAAATGTAATCTATTTAACTGTAAATAAGTTTATATGGTCTGAAAATAGAGACTAAATGAAGAATAATAGAGAAATGAGACCTAAATATAAAAAGAAATAAAGAAAGAAGAAAAATCAAGGAAATGGCATGTGGTATGGTGGTGCAGGAGGAAGTTTCCTTTTAAAGATGATTAAGAGTGATCCATAAGAGAAGGAAAATGAGAAAAGATGGTATATTTTAGAGTGAGAAGCTCCACTTCCTCTGGGATTTCAACTGACCCACCATGTCCTGTGCGGCAAGAGGAAAAGTCATTCCTCAGAATAAGAGCTGCAAGTAGAGGAACTGAATTGAGGAGTTTCTGATACAAACCTAGAGGTAGGTCTTCCCATCAAGTTATTTTCACCCCAAGTGGTTGAGTGGTGGTTACGGTCCCGCGGTGGAAAGTCCGGCTGTATTTTAAACCATGTGGGAAGCTGCCACATTGTAGAAAAGACAGCTTGACCTTAGAGCTGATTTTTGGGTAATAAATAAAGAGAATCTGTAGCAGCTCCTTCAAATTGTGGAACATCATCTGGAACCTCAATGTTAGATTTTGAATTTCAATTCAGACCTCTATAGATTAAGTTATGGTCCTTTACTTTAAGGTCAGTCCAATTAATCAATGGTCACCCGCCACCTGGCTCAACTGTACTGACCTAGAAAAGGTTTTTGAGTAATAAATAAAGGACTTGGTAGTAAGTCCTTTCTTAGTAAATTGTAGCCACATCAATGAAATTCGATTTTAGGCTTTTGAATTTCTAATTGAACTCCGTAGACCAAGTTATGGTCTTTTACTCTGAACAACCAAATGGGTGAGAGGTCAGCCATAGAGGTCAGTCCTAGGAGGTCAGCAGACCATGCACAGAGGTTAGCGTGCACTTGCGTGAGCGGAGGTCCAGTATACCATCTCAGAGGTCGTATGAGCTCGCCCAGGAGCCTTCGGGCCATCCAGAGCTCAACTGCCGGGCTCAGTCAACTCGTCGTGGTTGATCGCGCATGACCTCCAACTTCGAAAGTCATATCTCCTTCAAGCCAGAACTCTGATTCGAGTGTTCTTGGACCTCTAAGTGGAAAGCCCATTGAGTCAAGAATATATCTATAAGGCCTATATGCTTAGTAGATGTCGGCCTTATGATAGACCAAGTTTACCGAGGTCATCCTCAACCTACCAGTTCAGGATTTGACTGTGCATGACCTCCAACTGGCGTCATATCTCTTCATGAACCTGATTCGAAGTGTTCTTGGACTCCTATGGAACCGCATTGAGTCAAGAATACATTCATATGCCTGAGTAGGCTAGTAGATGTCAGACCGAGGTGATAGACCAAGTTTACCGAGGTCATCTCAACTGTCAGTTCAGGTCAACTCGTCAGGGTTGACTACATGACCCTTCAAAACTTTGAAGGCCGCATTCCTTCATTTGAACTGATTTAGGGTGTTCTGACTCTGGAAAGCCCATTAAGTCAAGAATATATTCATATGCCTGAGGAGGATATTAGATGTCAGACCGAGGTGATAGACCAAGTTTACCGAGGTCATCTCAACTCGTCAGTTCAGGTCAACTCGTCAGGGTTGACTACGCATGACCTCCAACTTCGGGCGTCATATCCTCTGGTTTGAACTGGGACTGGAAGTTCTTGACCCCGCGGAGCCCATTGAGTCAAGAATATATCTGCTACGCCTGAGTAGGCTGGTGGATATCAGACCGAGGTGATAACGTTTTACTGAGGTCATTCCCAACTCATCAGTTCAGGATTTGATCATGATGACCTCCAACTTCGAAGGTCATATCTTTCTTTGAACCCGATTCGAGTGTTCTCGGACTCTATGGCGCCTTGTATTGAGCCAAGAATACATTCATATGCCTGAGTAGGGCCAGGTGATGCTCAGACTGAGGTGTGATAGACCGCGCCACTGAGGTCATCTCGTCTCGTCAGTCAGGATTTGACTGCGATGACCTCCAACTCGGAAGGTCATATCTCCTTCAGCTTGAACTCCGATTTGAGTGTTCTGGACCTATGGTTTCACTGAGTCAAGAATACATTCATATGCCCGAGTAGGCTAGATGCACTGAGTGATAGACCGTTTACCGAGGTCATCTCAACTCGTCGGGCCTGAAGTCAACTCGTCGTGGTTGACTACGACAGACCTCCAACTTCGGTTACTTCATATCTCCTTCGCTTGAACCTCGGATGAGGTTTCGACCTCTATGGAAAAGCCCATTGAGTCAAGAATATATTCATATGCCTGAGGAGGATATTAGGATGTCAGGACCAAGGTGATAGACCAAGTTTACCGTGGAGGTCATCTCAACTCGTCACCAGCCTTCAACTCTGTCGGGAGCACTACTACACCTCCAACTGAAGGTCATATTCCCGGGTCCGAACTCCCGTTTTCGTGTTCTGCACTTATGGAAAGCTTCATTGAGTCAAGAATACTTCTATGCCTGAGGAGGATAGAATGGCGCTTGACCGAGGATAGACTTGAGCTCGTCCAGGTCAGGTCAGCCTTTGCCACTCAGATTTGACTCACAGATGACCCCGACTCTAAGATCATAACCCTTCGTCCAATCTGATTCAGTGTTCTGGACTCTATGAAAGTCCATTGAGTCAAGAATCCACTCTATATATCCTATTGAATTTGGAACCTATATTAAACTGAAATCAATCCAACTTAAAATCATTAGTACACATGAATAAATATTGTTCTTTTAATGGTTTTGGAATAGACTACTTGTGAGGAAAAGCTAAATCAGATTGAGATTCCAAGATCAAATCAAAGTGCAAAGATTGGGTTTGTTCTACTCGACTTCTATTCCTCGGTTTGCATGTTTGTTTAACTTATTCTTATTTCAAGTATTTGTTGCTATTGCTAATTAAAATATATTAATTAGTAGTATATATGGAATAAGTACATAGATTGAGTATATCTTTGAAAGAAATAAAGTGAATATGAAATTGAAAAATGATAAATTGAAACCACACTAAAGTGAATATGGAAACTGAAATGTATCTAATAACTGAATGAATTGAATGTTGCAATTTAATGAACCGCTTGACGGATGTACCAATCCACATCGCCACGGCACCCGAAATTGTCCAATGTCCTGACTTACGGGATGCACTTAATCGGCATCCATGATGGCGTATGGCATTGAAGAAATGTCCCACTCTACGGAATGCACCAATCGGCATCCGTCATGGGGGCGTATGACATTTAATTGATACCACATGTCGGGGTGCACGAAACGGCATCCGTCATGATGGGAGATCGAATTGTTAAATGTGTAAGCACATTATCGAATGATAATAAGGACGAGATTCATCAAACAAAATCCGTCATAAAGGTGATTACCGAAGAATAAAGTGAAATAACCAACATTGGACGAAAAGTATAAATGGGATTTCTATATATGCTAAATTCATGCAAATGGAATTGTGGAAATGAATTGTTGCATTGAAATTGTATGATGTGATTTGCAAATGATTTAGAAATTGAAAGCATGCGAAAATAAATAGCATGGTATATGTTGAATTAATAGGCATGGTTTAATGTTAAATGCATGCCGAGCTACATTGAATATTGAAATAGAATCATTTAGGAACCACTAAGATGAAACATGAAGGAGGGCTTATCTATGCGCAAGTTTCAGTAGACAGTTAAGTGAGACAAGATCAGGCAGCCATAGAGTGATAAGAGAGAGCACGACGATAAGTATATATCTCGTCATTTGCATATTAATCTTTGTCATGTATTAGAAACAAAAGGAGCTAAACCCTGGAACCTTGATTTTTGTATATCATTTTGAAACGGCATAGAATGCCTTTCTTTGTAAATGTATCTTGTTAATGTTTATGGGGCTACCGAATTGCTTTGAAATTTGTAAATGATTGTGGGCTTGCCTAAAACTGAAACCATTTCCGCAACTAAACAAATTAATTAAATGTTTTAATAAGATAAATAAAAACGTCGGAGTAAACCGGGCTCTGGTTCGGATCCGCCATTTGGGTCGGGCCGGGGATTCGAGTCGCGACACTTTTGAAAAAGAAAACTAAAAAAAAATGTAAAATAAAATAATTTAATGGGCGTCCCCGGGGTTTCGGTTCGGATCCGCTAATCGGGTCGGGCCGGGCTCGGAGGGGGTCGCTATGCCGATAATTCGATCGATCTCGCACGCCCACTCTATCGCGATCGCTATTTCCGGCGTATTGCAATGTTCGGTAAGACGACGCCATTAGAGGCCGCTTGAGAAGAAAGCCTTGATTATTAGCTTTCACATGATTTTTATAAACATGTGGGCTGGAACTCTAAAATTCTTAATATTTGTTTTGTATTAGAGTGATAGCAACTGAAACCATTGTAATATATTATATGTTTAATGAGAAGATGTGGAGTCATTTTTACTCATGTATGAGTCTCTTGATATGAGACAAAGGTATTCCACGGATTGACGAGTGCTCAACAAGACACCCTGAGATTTGGGGCGTCACAAGTAATATGTTTCAAATTACTAATATGATTTAAGGATTAACTATAGTATATAAATCAATATGTTATTAATGATACCCAGATTCAGTTTTTAACATTATATTTAACTTAATTTAAAACTTAATGAACTCAATCTAAGTTCATATTATCAAATTAACTAAAATAAAAGTGTTTAGTAAAATAAGATGTCTAAAATCTAAGTTTCAAACACTATATAACTAAATAAGATTATATAGATAAAATACCAAATTTAATGTAAGTTAATATGAAACTAATATTATTAACTTAATATAAAGCTAATTTCTTTCAACATGATATCTAAGATCTTTGTTTTAAGATTAAATTATAGTATATAACTAATATGTTTAATAATATGATATATAAGATCTTAGTTTCTAACATTATATTTAATTTAAATTTAAACTTAATTAACTCAATCTAAGTTATATATTAGTATAATTACTTATTTTAACTAAATAATTATTATAATTAACTAAAATTATATTAGTCAGTAATATTATGAACTAAAATAATATTATTAAGATATCTAAAAATATTTAAGTTTCTAACATGAAATAATTATAATTATTTAATATTACGATGTGTAACATCTAAGTTTCAAACATTATATCTAACTTAATTTTTATTAACAAATTAAACTAAAATAAAACTATAGTATAAAAATATTTGTTATGTAAATACTTAAATACCAAAATAAAACTAATATACATTAAAAATAAAATATGCATAAACACAAAATAAATTCACAAAGAAACATACTTTAATTAACCTTGTATTTGTTATAATTGAAACCTTAAAAATCAAGATCTTCAAAATATTAGGATAAAGCACAAAGAAAAAATAATTTGAGCTTGATGAATGCTGACGAATAGAATTGAAATCAGACGATTTAGTGATATTTATAAAAAAATTGAGTCAAAATAGTCATTGGATTGTCAAAACTGCTTGTGATTTAATTTAACCGTTGATTTGATTTTGCCAATTTGACCATTTAAATCAATTAAGACATTCATTGAAACTATTCTGAACTATTAGAACAAGCTTCAGATTTAAAATCAACCGTTTAATAAAAAATATAGTCGTTGGATGCCTTTAAAAAAGTGGACGAAATCACTGTTGGATTAAAGAATGAACAAATCTAACAGTCATATCTCACACGGTCGATTTTTTGGCGACTTTTTCGAATTTTCCCACCCCACACACGCATGACATACACTCTCAATATTTCACCAAAATATTGACATTTTTTTTATATTTCGATGAAATATCGATGATTTTCCTAAATTTCAGCCAATTTTTTGCCCAACCAACTTTCGGTTGGCAAAATCGTTTCAGTACTAGCTAATATCCGATATTTCGACGATATATCAACCAATAAAACCAATATTTAGTTCCTTAAGTAAACCAATATTTCGGGTCCACATCTAACCCTTCTCCTTGGAAAGAGCACCTCCATGTGAAGAATTTTATTGATCGGGCATGAGTGATTTGATTAAAATATATTTTAAAAATTCAATTTTAGAAATCTAACTTTTTATTATTTTTTGTCCTTGTTTTGACAAAAGTTTCTTTCCTATTTTCTTATAAAAATAACATTTTTTTTTAAGGAGATAGATGTAAGTATATGAAATGGAAAATGACATTTTTATCTAAAATAAATTGTTTTTAAAAAATATGAAAATTATACTATCTACAAAATTTGGAATATTTGAAACTTTATAACTAAATATGTGTAAGACCCGAGAAAATTCAAATTTTTCGAAAAATGGTAAATGGTCATTTCGTAAAAACCGAAATTTTTCTAGATCTTGATGACGAACGGACTTCACCGCTTGAATCGCCTTTCATAAATCTAGCTACCACGTCAAACTTCGTCGAATTCCGAGACATTTAAAATTTTACGCCGAGGCAACCCATGTCATGTCATAAAACGTTTTAGAGACATGTGATGTGACAAAAGTCACCTATTATATGTACCCATGTGACATGCTGCAAGATTAGAAAGATATTAATGGAAAATGACGGCTAGATTAAGCCAAGTGTCAAAACTGGCGAAAAAGGGACAAGGATGTAAATTTATTTGAATCAGTTAATGATAAGGATCAAAGATGAACATTATCTACTTTCAAAGACTAAAAATCAGGCAAAGAGGGCTGGACAAAGGATGCGAGGGTCGGTTTTTTTATTTTAGAGAGAGCGAGAGCTTCTTCTCTCTAGATTTCCGGCCATTCGGTCACGCCTCGACGAGTAAGAAGTAAAGTTGTTTCACACGGCGAGGGGCTATCCATGGACACCTGATTCGTGGAGTTCCAACAACTCCAAGAGGTAAGGAATCTTTTTCCTACTTGTGATATTCTTTCGCTAAGCCATGTTTATGGTTAGGATGTTATGAGGTTGACTTTGAGTTTGTAAATCTTGCTTTCAAAACCTTTGGAACCCAGTGGAGAAAATCCCAAAAATGACGCCAGTGAACAAGAACTCCTAGGGTTTCAACTGCTCACGTGAATAGTGACATGATTTTCTTGCGTGAAAATGCATTTCGTAAATGATTCAAAATGAATTGCTTCAGTTTGCTAAATAGCCCAGCTGAGCTCCCAAATTGTGAACGTGGAATAGTAAAACCTCAGGGGTTTCAATTGCTCACATGAATAGTGACGTGATTTTCTTGGTGTGAAAATGTGTTTTGTAAATGACCAAAATGGAATTGTTTAGGTTTGCTAATTAGCCCATGTGAGCTAATTTTGGTGTTATTGATGTGTGAAAATTGAATAACATGATTGTTGTGAGTAAATTATGTTAATATATGCATGTGAATTAAATACATAAAATTATTTTGGAATTGCAAATGATTCCATATGCAATCGGGCAACCTAGAATATTAGGGTGAGTGTACGATATGAAATGAAACAAAACGAAAATGTTTCAGGAAAGGAATTTCAAGGAAGATTTTTCTCCAAGAATTGCTCGAGAGCTGTCCAACAAGCCATCTCGAGGCGACCTGATAAATCGTTTTCGAGAAATATCCAACACCCGCCGAGGTAGTCCAATGTATTGACTGGCCCAGAGTGTGTTTTCTTTTGTGAACAAAAAAGCTTTTAGTTTCAGAAAATCGGATATTTTACTCGCATTTGGCTTAGCATATGCGGTGAGCTCATGAGGACTCGGGACATGGGATTGGTCATGTAGACATTCGAGTAGGTTCATGTAATTGCTTGGATGTGATTGTTTGTCATGACATGTGCACTTAGGTGGGGAGTAACCCACGTAGGAAATTATCACTACTGGGCTTTGCTCACCCTGTCGAGGGATCACTATTTCGGTGCACAGGAGGCGTGGAGGACTGCTCGCTAGAGGTCACATTTAGAAGAAAGCTGGTTGTGGCTTAAGGAGACCTTGTATAACATGTGGGCTAGAAATTGCACATTTTAATATATGCTGAATTAAGAGTAATTTATTAACTCTTGAACTATTGTATATAGTTGATGATTGGTGAGTATTTGATAAAAGTGTCCAAGTTTTCGCCATTATTTTACTCGCATGTGGACCCTTTGTGGTCATTGTTAATTGTTGGGAGAGGTTGTATTTGGGTAGAGCTCCCCATACAAAGGAGACTCTACCCGATTTTCGTGAGTGGTGTCGGGTTACCCGACATCCACGAGTATTCAAGTAGTCGACGGGTCATTAAATCTGACCCTGTGGGAATGGGCACATTCTTGGTATCGTGAGCTAGGGTTTATCACCTGTGAGCTTAGTGTCAATAAGTTAGGTATAATCACCTAGGACTTGATGGGCACGGGTTAGATCACGATTCCTTGTGCTTTCGGATGAATGAAATGCTGTGTATGATCGAGCGTGTGTCAGATGCTCGAGCAACAGTATAGAGAAATTAAAACCTTAGTAAAGAGAAATTTCGGGCCAATAGTCCGCACCAATGAAAAATAGATGATAAGAAAAAAATTTCTAAAGGTTTTACAAGCGTAAATTGAAAAATGGATAAAATAAATTTTAATAAATTATTTGTTCACTTAGAAAATGAAAAAAAAATAAATTTTTTTTTTTTTGGTCTTCCAAGAGGTGAAACAAATGAAGAAGAAAATCGACAAAAAAAAAAAAAAAGGTTTTGTGATAAACGAAACCTGGGATGGGCTACTACCCTTTCCCGCCTTGAGTCATGATGCAAATTTTGTATTGTGACATATAACACAAAGCAGCCGGCCTGGGCGCCGTGATACAGCGCATGGTCAGCCACGATACTCACGGCCAGGCCACACACACTCCCACGATACGGCCATGGCAAGGCTACGACACGGCCAAGGAAGGCCACGGCTACGTCGGGCAAATGGCGCCGCCATGGCCCTGGTCAGCAGGTCATGGATATAAAGCTTTGTATCAGGATTGCGAGAGGCCTCACCGCTAGTGAGTCCGCCACGATACAATCTGCCAGAATGACAGCGAAGGCTTGGCCGCTTGTGGTGGTCGCGACACGCCCTGTGATACGGCAGCGACATGGCTGCGATATGGCGTAAGAAGCACCATGATACGGTCGGCTATGCCCGCGAGACGGCCGGGGAGGCTACGACACGGCGCGACGCAGTTAGCAGACGCTGGCGCCGCCGTGACACAGTAGGCACGATGGCGCCGCTAGCTCGCACGACATGGCTCAGCTGTTCCTCGCGGCACTAGCCAGCCGTTCACGACGCGGGCGCAGCGCGCAGCCGGGTTCAAGGTGTGTACCGGTGCACCCAACCCGCTTTGACCGTACTGTTTCGAGTCATCACACACTTTTCGGCGAACAATCGCTCATGAGCACTATTCACGAGGTTTTCAAAAAATAAAATAATTTTTTTTTTAATAAAAAAAAATGAAAAAAAAAAATTTGTTGCATATGGATTACTGAGAGCACTTATTGTCTCGCATTACTTAGAATGTACACATAGTATTAAATATTTTTCAGAGGTAAAGAGGCATACACAGCATAATGGTGTCTCGACCGTGATTAAGCCTTAGAGATATTACATTAGAATTTAACTTGTCGGCCTGGACATGTGTAGATGGTTATCGAAAGTAGGACGAGAGGGCGTCCACGCAGATCGGGTCGCACCACCGCATTTGACCCACGCGCCTTTGCTGAGGCCGTAGGTATAGCGGTTGTCGCTATTGCACAGCTAGCAAAGAAAAATTGTGGAGGCCCCGAGTAACCTCCCAGAGGTTTAGGCACATCTCCGACATTCATGTGGGGAGGAGATTTGATGGTAAGGCATCATTGGGCTCATAGATTGAGAGGTGTTAGAGGCTATAGAGATTACCTCCGACACGACCAGAGATTGCACTAACTGCCCAACAAAGGGTGAGACTCAAGCATACGGAATGTAAGAAAGCACCAGAGACCCAGATATAAGAATGACTCAAAGTGTGAATCCATGATCTTTACGGGTAAGTATTTTTCCTGATACCTCATCACGCGAAGGCTCAAGAGTTCCAGAGTCAGCAGGACGATGACCGTGATGGAGCATGGCTAGGTTCACCTGAGCTAAATTTCAAGCCACGATGACCACGTACATGACATGGCCAAAGTCAGATTCGAGAATTGTCGAAAGTGTCCACTGGGGCAAGATTGTAGGACTTCCCTTATAGGACATGGATCTGCATGGTTGGGACAGCCCGACCATAGAGAGAGATCGGCGATGTCTACTCGAGACCGGGATGCGCAGTGTTAATAAGAAGAGGAAGGAGAGTCATTCTTTTTTCTAATGAAAGAAGCAGAGGGATTCTGGGGCCTACTAGGTTCCAGAATGGCGGCCATCCCGCCAGAGACAGATCAGGTTGTCATCAGGTTGGGCGATGGTGTGCTACCATTGCCAAATCAACATAAGGAGTGAGGGATTGCCCCGTGAGATGTGGATCCTGTGGTTTTGGGATGCGCACCCTGGGGGCCAAGTAGAGGACATGAGAGGATACATATCTCCGCCCGCACAAGCCGATGAGCCACAGTCTCGTGAAGATGCATCGGCACTCTCATACACGTGCAAGCTGCAGGTCGTTGTGGGCCAAGGCAGCAGGATCGAGGCCCAATGTGTGCGTGGACATCGGGGGTGGGTTCAGGGCGTGGCTCCACGCCATCACACCACCTACCGAGTCGGCGAAATCAACCGCTATATTGCAATGCTACATATCTCAAATTCTAGGTAAGAGTGTTATTTGACTCATCTGGCCGTGATCTATTCATTGTTACATCGGGCCAGATAGTGGTCGGGCTTAGAGGGTTGAGGGTCCTGAGGTTCTGCAGATGCAGTTCCCCTTGTGGTTAGCGCAGGATGTGGATGATATGTCGGGTTACAGTTGTAGACTGGATTCTACTCACGCTGGACCCAGGGCCGTGACATGTCAGTTCAACGTCATCCCTGGGATGGATCACTGACAAATTCATGTATCACATCGTGCATAAGAGGTTACCGCTCACACACAAGACTACCTGTTGTATTTTTAGTGGGACAGTTGAGTTGACATTTTACCCCGCATGCTGTACGAGTCCAAATGTCAAGGATACAGGTCATTAGCAAGCCTTACCCTAGAGGACTAGAGGTAGGACCAGACTTCGGGGATCTACCCCGAGTAGTCCGTGAGTATGAGGATGCCTTTTCCTGGATGAGCACCGATTGTTTCCGCAGAGGGCTCATACTTTGCACGAGTTACACCCCTGGTATTTCACCATCTCCATGATCTGATAGATGGCACCTGGGCTGGAATAGCGGATCGGTATCCGCACTGGTGGAGTTAATGGATTGGTGTCTGACAATCTAGCACTTCACTAGCGACGCCGCTCATTTATGAAGAAAGATGCCGAAGATCTTCAACTGCGGTATTGACTACGTGACCAGCTGAAAAGGGAAGTTACGGTATCAAGAATCTGCACTCCAACTTAGGATTGACGACTTCTATCAACGTTGAGGAGCGCCAGTCTACTCCGATAGACCTTCAATCGGTTACCATCACCAGAATGGGGATATACATCCCCAGACAACGCTTTAGGACTCGTTACATGGCACCAGTTTTATGTGATGCTCTCTTTGATCATTTAATGCACCGCATTCTTCATGGACCTCATATTAGGTGATCAACTCATCTAGATCGCTTTGTCATGTCTCAGGATGATTTTGATCTATCCCAAATGTGAGTGGAGCATATAGTCACTTTGAGGATCAGTTATGGTCATGAGAGACCATCATTACACGCTAAGTTTAGCAAGTGCGTAGTTTTGGTCACCTGAGTAGACTTTGGGACACGGTGTCAACATCGTGCATGTCAAAGGACCTAGAGAAGCCCAGCCGTGATGAGTTGGGAGGCCGGGTTATCTTTAGATATTTAGTTTCGACTGGTCGAGTACCATGTGAGATTCATCGATGATTCTCCCATTACCAAGTAGACCTATAGCTAGCATTCAATCTTAATGATGGCCAAGTCAGATCAGGCTGGACCATGAGCATTCCAGAGTTGAAGAGGAGTGTTTACTTAGCCCTGACTTGATGAACCTTTGGTTGTGATGCAAAGCATGTTAGGTCAGATGCCCCCATGCCTGATCAAGATGCTTTGATGCAAATTGAGGGTAGTAGCGCTATGGTCTCACACTGAAGAATCATGATGAATTCATCCCACACACAACACGGAAGTCAAGGTGTCGAGTCTCGCTTAGATAGCAGACGTCGTTTACTTATATGGCGAGAGGAGTTCGAGGTGTACCAAAACACAAAAGTCGTATATATTTTATCAGCAACAGATCTACCATGAGGCAAACACACGATGATCCGGTTTATAGGATGTTATGACCACTTGAATTACCACCTGGTAAGGCAATGGTGGTTGATGCACTAATAAGTCAATGATATCGTTAGTATAGCTTCCTTAAATGGTTGACGTTTGCACCGACGTCACATAACTACCGCTTGTGTCAGCGCGTTTGGGGGAGTTTAGTGGCTACACGCCTCGCGTTTGGCAGATTGAGTCCAGTGGGCAAAGACGCTGGCATAGTGGGTCCACCGTGGACCACAGCGAGTAGCCAGTGACGAGGGCTGGACCGCGCCCACGGAATGGTATCTCTATACATGGTAGTGGTTCCCCTGATCGATTTGAGAGGAGATTCTCGTGGAGTTTCATCAAGCTCTCATTTTTCAGGCATCCAGAGGCAATCTAAGATACCAGATCTTCGGTCAGATTATCGGATGCAATGAAATAGAGACACGTAGGGACTTTGTTCGAAGGATGTCTCATGTGTCAAGAGGGGTTAAGGCTGAGCACCAAAAGCGCTAGGTTACTTCAAATGCATCGAGGCACGAGTGGAAGTGTATACATCACCATGGATTCGTGACCGACTTTACTGTCACTAATGACCAGGACATGATGCGCAGAGTAGGTGATGGGCGCGGGATCGCTCACTGGTCGTACACATTTTCTGTCGCACACCTCATTGAGAGATTCCTTCGGGTTGTATATTCGAGATAGTCCTGGGCCTACGGAGTACCAAAGATCCATAGTTTCTTGGGATATATAGAGACTGAGGTTTATGACGCACTTTTGGAAGAGTTTCCAAAAGGCTATGGCACACGACTGACCATGAGTGCCAGCTTCCACCCACAAGACTGGGATGGTCAACTGAGAGGACTATATGTGTGTTGAGGACATGTCATGAGCATGCGGCCCTGACTGGCAGAATGGAAGAGTACTTGCCCTAGTTGGAATTCCGCTCTTACAACAATAGTTATCAAAGTAGTATACAGATGGCAATTATATATGACATTGTATGGGAGGCCATTTTTTTATTTTTATTTTCCGTGTTATTAAATTTTCTTTTTTTCAAAAATGTCGCGACCCAAACTCGGTCTAACCTCGAATGATCTTATCCGAACCTGAGTCTTGCCATTCGACGGTTTCATTTTATCTGAATTAAAAGATTGGGACAAAGCTATCATATGAAGGCTGCCACAAGCTCATAATCATTTACAATTTCAATGCAATTGCAGCTCCATAAAACAAAAATACATTTACAAAAGAAGGCATCTATGCCTTTTCAAAATGATATACAATTCAAGGTTCGAGTTTAACCCTTTGTTTACAAATACCACTTGTTCAAATAAGATGATATGCAAATGACGGAGAGACGCTATCGCCAGACTCTCTTTATGACTCGCGCTTTGATCTGGCCCGCCTTTTTGCTTACTCGATACCCATAGATGTAACTATATCGCAAGTGATTTTCATGCTTAGTGGTTCTATACGGCCCAATATCCAAACAATGTAACCTCAAGATGCATTTAACATTAAACTACGCCTGTTAATCAACATATACTCATGCTATTTTCTTATTTTCGCATGCTTTCAATTCCCCAAATCATCACTATATCACAAAGCATGCACTGAACAACAACTATCTCACACCAATTTATGAGATTTAAGATATACACAAACATCCTGACACACCGCTATAATGTTGGTTATTTCGCATCTGATCATCCATCTACATTAATTTCGATTCCGTTTGATGAACTCGCCTTATTATCATTCTATGAATACGCGCTACACATTTAACAACACCGTCTCCGTCACGAATAAGGTCGTAAAAACTCGACGGTATCATTTAAATGCTATTATCGCCTTTAAGGACTTGATGCCTAATGGCATCTCGCCAAGTGGGACATTTCTTCAACGTCATAAGCTTATCACAAAACTAATGACAAGGCATCCCGCCATGGACATTGATAATTTCCTGGGTGGCTTCGTGACTGGACATGTCGACGGTGATCCCGGTCAAAGTGTCATTCAATATATCATTCAAATCACATTGACAGATTCGCTTGATGAATCCATCCTTATCCTCATTCACATTCATTCTGCCAAATATCACATTTACCCCATATTCACTGTATTATTTTCAAAGATATACTCAATCTATGTACTTATTTCATATACTCATTCATACACTCATTTTGTATGCTCATTCATGTACTCATTTTATATACTCATTTCATAGTTACTTGGTAAACTACCAAAATACTTGAAATAAGAATAGAGTCAGAGAACAAACCGAAGTTGTCGAATAAGCTGAAAAACTACCTGACCTCCTAAACTTTGCAATAACCTACCCTAGTTTTGTTGACCACCTTTAATAGGTTAAGGACCCCCATGAATAGAAGACCCATGTGTCTTCCAAAATAATAAGAAGGAAAAAGAAAAAGAAAAGAAAAGAAAAAGAAGAAAATTGCAACGCTACCGAAACCCTGAGCACGATCCGAGGGGTATGGTGGAAAGCTCTTCAAAGCCCCGTTCTGCCAATCGGGGTTTGGCCACCGACTAGTGCCGCTTACATGGGTGGATGGGCAGATTTTAATGAGTTGTAAGCGCTGGAGTTTCAAATCATTCGAAGTCCGGTGAAACCTAAGAGTTAGTGGTCGGAAGATCCTTATGACTTGTGCCCTAAGCCTTAATCGGGTTGGGAGTCACCCAGATCCTCGCATAATGGACTTTGCAGTCGATTCCTTAGCATTGCACCCCTACAACACAAAAAAGAGTCAGGAATAAGATGGTCCTGATCTACGCAGTCGTTGTCCTAAGTGTAGGCAATAGCTTGTCAGGGGAGGTCATGTGCTATTGTTGAGAACTGATCAAACAAACAATTAGGTTTTGGTGGAAGTCTCTGGTTGATTTGGCAAGAAGGAGGCTCTTTGATACCCCGGGCCAGACGGCATTCATTCTCCGAGATAGCGTACGGGCGCGCTTTGATGATTCTACTTAGGGTTAGGCATTACTCATTCACAACCTTTTGAAATACCATTTTGTGAACATTGTTTTGTTATCGCTTTTGTATGCTCTCTTCTTTCTTCTTTCATTGCTAAGGGACTAACAATGTGTAGGCCTGGGTGATTAGTGCCCAAAAAGTGCTATTTCGGAACTCATTTATTATAGGTTTTGAGTGGTTAGACTCATTCTAATTCAACCCGGGACGGAAGGTTGTTGTCCCTACTAATCTACTGACGATTTTGTACCTAATTTTAGCTTTGCAAGCTATTTATGCCAAATTGTTGAGTCGATCCAAGCACAAAGAATTCGAAATAAACTCACATCATTGCATCGGCCTGTGGAGGAAAGAAGAGCAGAAAATGTAACAAAATGGAGCACACCAAAATTTTGATCGCTTGAGAAATCGTCCTGCCCGCCACTATTCAATTCCTAGCCACTATTCTCACCCCTACGAACTCGTTCCACCGCTTGACGCTGGTGTTTTCTTGTTGCACTTTAAGTGTTTCTTCCCATTTTATCCCTCTCTCTAATACCTTCCGATCTGTTTTTTTGTAATTTCCCTGTTTCTAAGCACATATATAAGCCTTAGTCTCTGCATAAACTCTGCAATCAATCAATGAAGTACTGGAGAAGCTGCCTTTCCCGCTTGGCTTCTTCTCAGCCGTCTCCTTTTCTCTTATTTTTCTTGTGATTTTTCTTCAGAAGTCAAACACCCTCCGAGGGATGACAACTCTAGGATGAGCTAAAACCCGTTCCTCGGGCGTAAGGCATCGGGCGCAGGACTGAGGCTACCGGAGGTCCCCTATTTTTCACGCATGTGTGGTCAACTCTGCCCGCAGTTTCCTTAACTGTGTATCCTTTCGATTCATGTTGAACGGTCAGTACTGTATTACTTTAGTACTACTTGATGCTTATTACTAGATCTCGTGGATGTCTATTAGTTATCATTTATTACCTATTGTAATGTGTGAGCTGATGAGAATCGTTGAATCGATCGAGAACATAAATGGCTAGTGAATGCCATTTTCAAAGGATAATTATTTTGGGTTAGGTTTTATAGCTAAATGAAGATCCAGTTCGGGAGATGACTATAGGTGATCCCCAACGCGAGGAAATGACCCTGAGGACCTCTCAGTGACCTGTAGAACTCGCATCTAGTAGCCTGACAGTTCAAGGAGTTCTATTTTACAATTTTTTTTTACTTAATTTATTTTCAGTTTGCCAATCATTGAAACCCCTGTTTTTACAAAATCCCATAATCCAAATTGAAATTCACCATTTTTTAACCTCATCAGAAATCATTTGTACGAAGAAAACCCATCCCCGTGTTCGACCCTAGAACCCGCTTATATACTGCAAGAGCTTTGCTACGACAAAGAGGAGGAATTTAGATACAAATTTTGCTGATTTCGTGATCACCCTACTCGTGGCACGACCGGGCCAACTCGCTGGAAAATCTATACTGCTCGTGACAAGAAGACATTAGTAAGAGTAAAATGGGCTACTGGGCTCACAAGTCATACTCATCCACATACATTCAACCGCTTATCTACATGGTTCAAGAGTTATACATACTCTTAATATTAAATAATATTGTTAAAATTCATACTCTAATACACATTATCCTTAAAACATTGTTAGCTGAATCCGGCTTTCTTCAAAATCGGTCTCTAAAATGAGTCGCCTTCGAACGCTTCCGTACTGAAAATATTCCTCGATTGTGGTGAGCTATCGCCAAAGATAGATTCTACCCCAATGGGTTACTCCCACCTAAGTGCATATGCAATGCTCCAATGTAAACACACACTCAAGTAAATTCGTGATCCCATTTGAATGCCCACATGCCCATTCCCATGTCCCCAGTCCTCACCGAATTCCTCACACTTGCCTGCTTTCATGTATGAGGAAAATAATCGCTTTCAAAACAAAACTTTGTTGTTCTCGGTAAAACAAACTACCGAGTTTTGGTAAAAGTATCGGGACTACCGAGGCTGCACTGGTCAACTTTCGAATGGGCCATGGTCCTCATCCAATGATCTGTTGCCTATTTCAACCCAGCCTCCGGAAAATCATCTCGTGAGTTCTTCAGAAACCATGTTCGCTTTTCAGAGTACCCATGTCACGCACTTCACTCTAATTTTCAGGTTACCTCGCATACATGAAACGCATTACGCCATTTCAACACAATTTATATGTAAATATATCAATTATGTATATATTCAAATTATCAATAATGTACCATGTTTTCAATCGCAATCAACCAACATGCAAATTATCACTGAACATCACAACTACACACAATCATTACAAATATATGGAATTGCTTTGTCCACTGGCAACCCAGGATCGATTTTAACCGTCTGTAACAAAATAGCAATATTCAGCAGCTTCTACTTCTAACACGGTCTCCACTCGTGAACCTGAAACGGCGGCCATTTTCCTGCCTCATAATAATTACAACATAAATATTAATAATCAACACAGCAGCCCAAGAATCCGTGGATCATCTAAATATTCCTGTACCAATACCCGGCCCCAAGTTTTGGACCGATCAAACGACCCTCAATTAATCAATCAACCATCAACAAAACACTTAAACAAGGGGTAAAAACAAGTATGCCCTCGCCGTGGTGTACTCAACTTTCCTTTCGTTCAAAGAAACCACATCCGATCATGACTTTAGAGAGAAGTCACACACTCTCTCTAAAATCAAAAACCTAACTTTATAAATTCCATATCCAAATTTCACGCTTTAGTTTCAATCAATTTGAGAATGAAGACTATTTGAGTTTTGTCTCATTCTCTACTTACAATTTCCAAATTTTCATCTTGTCCATTTTTGTCACTATTTGACACATGGTTTAATTTTAAGCCATCCACTGCATCCCCTTAATCTTTGTATGGCCACAAGAGTATGATGCAGTGGGGTGACTTGCCGCATCACATGTTTCTCAAACCTGGTTTTATTTGCCCGACACTCGCCACTTTAGTAAAACGTAAATTCGACCGCCCGAATTCAACCAAATTCGACGCAGTAGCTAGGATTTCACAAGACGACCTAACGCGTAACCTTTTCGGTCATCCGAGATCTAGAAAATTTTGGATTTTTAATTGAATGGCTGATTTTGCCCTTCCGAAAATTGATTTTCTCTGGCCACAATGCTCAAGAGATGAGTGGTCACTGCAAGCGAGGAAGCTACGCCAGGTTTATTGACCCTTCGAGATGCCTGAGAGGCAGGCAACTGGAAGCCACCGACAGTCCCACCGCCAAAGATGTCAAGCCATCTGTTCAGGTCATAGCCCATGTTCCTGAGGTACACTCCTTAGGATCCAAATTTCATGTAGTGGATCGGGAGAGAGATCGAGGTCGACACCCATGGGACCTCTCGAGGGAGGGACCAGCATTGGGGAGCAGTCAATCATGTTTTACGACGCAAGACCTGAGACTAGTGAGGGAAGTGCGACACACCAATGAGGAGAGTCAACGCTGGTTTTATGACACCTGATACTCAATTCACCTATCCCTTCGTTTAGAATGAAGGCATGGTCATCGCTTCGAACATTTAAAACGACTAGTTTGATACATGGCACAGCACGCCACATATGTGGATTCGCTATAGGATTGTATAGTTTTTTAACAAACTTTCATATGGAGAACAAGAATCTAAGAGAAAATCCCAACTTCTTAAAATGGAAATTATCAGTTTGGTAAAATCTAAAAATTTTCTAAATCTCGGACGATGAAACGGACTTAACCGCCACGTGAACTGCTCAAATCTAGCTACCACGCCTAATTCCTCATCAAATCCCAGATACTGGAATTTCACCTATGTAACGACAGTGCCAAAATGGTTTTGAGAGAGGCGTGATGTGACAAAAGTACAAAAGTCACCTATTGTAATAACAACATGACATTAAATGCATTGTATAGACATGAGTTCGAATTAGATGGCCAAGTACAAAACGAGTACACACGGGAATTCATTGGAATTGTTAATGATAATAAGACTAAAGACTGGTTAATGGTTCATCTCTTCAAAAAGAACAAAAACGTGAAATGATGCGCGACGCAAAGGTCCGGTTTTGACTTTGAGATATAAGAGGTTTTCCAGACACATCAATCGCCGCCTAGACTACAAGAAGTAGAAGTTGTCACGCACAGGGCTACGCTGCGGGACAATCGATTTGCGGAGTTCGACAACCCAAGAGGTAGGATCTTTTCCTACTTGTGATATTCTTCGCCAAGAGCCATGTTTATGGTTATAGATAATGCCTGAGGCTTGATTTAGCCAGAATTTATTTCAAACCTTTGAACTCGAGGGAGAAAATCCCAATTTATGGCCGGGAATAAACTTAGGTTTTGTCTCCTCACATGAATAGTGATGTGATTTCCTCTTAGTGTGAAAATGTGTTTTGTAAGTGATCTCAAAACACTACTTGTGTCATTGGCACTATCTATGGTTAATTTTATGCTATCGATGGAAACAATACATGACGTATAAACTCAAAGCATTATATGGCCATGTGAATTCAGGCTAGCATAATTATTTTGGAATTGACATAATGCATTCCATGTAATTCGGCAACTGTATATTAGTGGAGTGCAAGACATGAAATGAAACAAAACCAAAAACGTCATGGTGCAATTTACACATCTTCAGAATCGCTTCTGTGGAGTTGTCCAACAGTCATCTGAGGCACCCATGACTATTTCTGAGAAATATCCACACCCGCCCCTGAGGGCAATCCAACGTGATTACCAAAATTCAGAGAGCTTGGCACAAAAGCTGCTTGAAACTGACATTTTACTCGCATTCGCTGAGCATATGAGATTTCATTGAGACCCTGAGATATGGATTACTGCGTAGACATTCGAGTAGGTTCCTCGAATTGCTTGGATGTTTGTTTTGTCAAAGATTAGTGTAAAGTACTAGGGTGTATAAACCACAGGAAATTATCATCGCACTGGCTTCACCCCGTCACGATCATTATTTTTGTGTACAGTGAGTGACAGATGACCATGCCACAGAGGCCTCGCATTTAAAAAAAGCTCGTTGTGGCTTTGGTAGAGACCTTTGTATAACATGTACAGAAATGATCAATATATGTTAATAATATAACTTATAAACTGGAACTGGTCGTATAAGGTTTATACTAGAGCATGACGTGTTAACGTGGCGCAATATTATTTTACCAGATGGACTTTGTACATGAACTGTTGGGATTAGATGAGCAGTAGGTTCCCTGATAAAAGTGAGACTCTTCGATTTATGGAGCAACAAACATCTAATATCCACGAGTGTCTATGTCGACGGTCATTAACTAACCCGGAATGTGAACACTGAATACGCTCTCAATGTTTCTGTTTACTTAGTTATTTGGTCAAAAGAAGAGAAATTGGTTTGAATAACAATCAAAAGTTATTGCAATAACTTTAGATTTTCAGCTTTAAAAGGTCCTTAAAAGAAACCATGAAGAAAATAGAAGAGAGGAATTTCAACTTATAGTGTATGCATCATGCAAAACAAGAGAGACTTTGTCCACGCCCGCACCAGTGTTATTTCAACAAATTTTTCACATATTGGTTTGGTATGTTTGGTCATTTCTGAAATATATGCAAAATATTTAACATGTAGAACTGTTTCTTTGACATCTATTCATTTTGCATTACATTGATAGAGTAAACTTTATAGACTTCAGTCCTGATCTCCACTGTGATCTACTTAGTCGAGGAATGGGATTGAACCTACAAAATCAATTTTAAGAATCATTAACTGATTTAAAGTGATACAGATTAGTGCCCAAAAAGTGCTATTATTTTAACCCACACATAGTTTTGATAACCTTTTAAAATTAATCAGAATTATTAACCTAATTTGCACATTAAGGTCCCAAACATTTACCGATCGATTGTGGGTTAATTTTAGAAGTTTTTGGCAAGCTATTTACGCTTAAATTCATTGAAACATCCAACAATAAGAACCAGTTGAACTCATTGTTGTGATCAACCCAAAATATGAAGGAGATAAAAGGAAGAAAACGGATACCACAGAATGTTCTTCTGTCGCCACCCGTCGCCTTCACACCGTTTAACTTTAGAATAATCAAGTCGCTTCCATCACTATTCAAGTGGTCGTCGCTTTTATTTTGATCCCTTTTTGGTTTTCTTCCAAATTTATCCCTGTAGCTACTTGGCCTTTGTACCTCCCCGTTTCCAATCATTATGTTCGGTTTACATCTAAGAAATCAATCACTGCACAAGTTTTGGGAGCAAGCCAGCCCCATGTCCATTTTCTCCTTGTCTTCTTTCATTTTCTTTCCACTTTCTTGCCCAAACACCTCCTCGAGGATGACAACTCGGAGGATGAGCGGTTAAAACCTCTCTTCCTTAAGAGGGAAATGCCAATGGGCAAGGGAATCGAGCTGCACATGTGTTTTCTATGCTTAATCTGTGCATCTACCGTTATTTTTTTTCTTCACGCTAGGTTTAAATCCCCTAGATTCACCTTGAATGACCTGTATTTGGTAATCTTTTAAGGTTCAGTGGATGCTTATTGCTAGATCCACTGAGATTCATTAGTTACCTTCTATTAATCATTGTAAGGTGAGTCAGGGAGAATTGTTTTTCACTGCCGGGGACCATGAATGATCAATAAATGCTATTTTTCAAAAGGGAAAATTTTAGGGTTTAGTTTTTAAAGCTAAATGAAGATCTCGGTTCAACATCAAGTAGGTCATCCTCCCTAACGCGAGGAATAATCGGTAAACCCCTGAACTCTTAGAACCCGAATCCAAAGAGTCTCCGACACTTCAAGGAGACTTCTTTACAATTTATTTTATTTAAATTTCAGTTTGCCAACCATTACACCCCGTTTTTTACAAAATCCCAAACCAAATTGAATTCACCATGGCCTCCCCGTAAATCATTTATAATGGCGAAAAACTCATCCATGTGTTTATCCCTATTACTTATACTACAAAGAGTCTATTACTACGTAGGATTTAGGATATGTAATATTGTTTGATTTTTTGCACACCCCATCATGTACTGTAATCAATATGCCCTCACTAAATTAATTAGGCTATATTTGTCTCTAGAAATGTTAAAGAAAATATGGAGAAAAGTGAAGGAAATAAAAATAAAAGAAAGCAATATCACATAAAAGAAGAAACAAGTTTTTAGTAATTGTATTTATATTAAAGCCAAGGAATTTATTATATTTATTTCTTTGAAAGTCATGTTTGGTTTGAAAACTCTGAGGAAAACTAAAGGAAAGTAAGAAAATAGAAGGAAAAAATATATGAAAAAATCAAGAAAATTAAAATTAAATTAAATTTCATATACATTTTTATTTTTTCAAACTAACATTGTTTATCAAACTATTAATATAAAGATAAAAACATTTTAAAATATTTAAGTTTCTAAGTAATTTTATTTATATTTGATTTTCAATCTTTATAGATCATCAAATATAAGAAAATTATTTTCCTTAGTATTTTTTTTTTTCTTTTCTAGTCTTTTTGTTAAATCAAACACAACCTAAATTTTATTTTTTTGAATGAACTCAAACAAGAAAAACTATTTTTGTGTTAACCAAACACAACTCTAGTATTTTTCATGTCAACTAAATTTTTTTTTTTCTTTCCTTAGTACTTCTTAGTAACCAAACACAACTCTAGTATTTTTGCCCCTCTCAACTTATTTTATAAGTCCGCCACTGACCTCCCTTATACCCAATCCCTTCACCACTTGAGCACTTCTTTTCTTAAGTCAGCTCAAAAAGGAGTTTGCACTCCAATCCATAAAAAGTGCATAATATATATATATATTTATATTTATTGATTCAAACTTACAATAGATCGATATATCCAAGATACAAACTGCTAAACACCCTCAAAGATTAAACAATGTCCTTGTTTGGCTACTAGTGGATAGCTGTTAGCTGATAGCTTAGTTGTTTGCTATTAGTTAATTCTATTAGCTGTATGTATAAATGTGTTTGGTAAAATTTAACTGAAAGCTGATAACTACTTAATTGTGTAAAATGACCAATAAGGACATTAACCCAATTTATTGATGAGTATTTTTTTTTGTTAATAATTTAGATTTATAAGGTGAGTTTATTGGAAGAATTAAAACATCATTTACAAAAAAAGATTAGTCATTTTAAAATTTAAAAAAAATACAAATTTCTTGAGTTGCTAATTTGCAAAAATATAAACTTGTACAAATAGATAAATACTACTATTAGTTTATCAATAGAGTCAGGTACAAATTTTTATGTAAATCTGAGAGGATAATATGCTAGTATTCTAATATCATTCCCACAGCATTTTGTTATTAATATAGTAAGATGAATCATTGTGAGCTCTCCTAGAGTTTTGTGATAACCTTAGGGTAAGGGTGATAATTATTGACAATTTTGGGACAAATTTGTCTTTTTAACTCCACAAAGGCAATCCTCTATTTGAAAACGCTGCTCCTAGTAGAGTTTTTGAAACTAGCAGATTAGGCTCAATCCACTCTTCCAATCATCTCTTGACCAAACAGTAATATTAGAGGTTTTGACTGGTCAATCCTCTAAAATAGGTCCAATCCTCTAATTTTGGCACAAAACTCTCTCTACCAAAAGGGGCCAAAATCCAGGTTAATAGGATAATAAATCGGGCATAAAGCCTATAAATTTAATAATATAGTGACTAGAATATCTACGATTCTAATTCTTTAATATACTGACGACCATAATCTGATATCTTTAATTGATCGAATCTGTTTTGCTTGTCTTGAATCGCCCCCACACAAATAAAGTGCTGCAACAAAACAATGACCTCATCTTAAGAAGCCAACGATAAATCAAACATCACAATAAGACGTTGGCAACACTAAAAACAAGATAAGACCTACAACTTTGTACAACCACTTTATCGGGTGAAGAAAATAAAAAGTTAAATGCAAATCAGGATTTCGCATCAAGAATGCTAAAATCACCCTTCTTGCTTGAGGAAAATGGGCTAAAAGAGAACCATATGAGAGAAAATGAGGGGAAGGGTAGCTAAGGTTTCATCGATGACTTTCTTTTTTGCACAATTTCGATATATATTAGTATAAAAATGGTCATTACGACTGTGTTTGGTTCTTGAAAAAGGAAAGGAAATGGCGGAAAGAAAGTATGAAGAAAAAATGAAATAAAGAAAGAATGAGGGAAAAAATAAAAATAATGTCTGGCATATTATTTATAATTACAAATTAAAACCAATTTTATTTATTTTAACTCACTAATATAAAAATTAAATAATTTAAGAATTTATAAGTTTTTATATTTATTTATTTTTTACTTTTTCATTAGACAACCTAGAATGGGATATGTTGAACCTCACGTGACAGTCATGTGGATGGCCCGAACTCAACAAAAACTCATCTGGCAGGTGGCTCATGAGGGTCGGGCATGCTACCATCTCAGTCAACTCGGATATCAAAGCATATGGGATTGGGCGCTCAATTAAATAAGTCGTCTTGGGCACCGAAGACAAACAAGTGGAACACGTTGCGTTATTCACCACAACAAGCGTTATGCCACAATTAATATATAATGTAAGCGTTATATATTAATTATGGACCACTCATAACTCCATTCACTAATAGCAATACGCCACCCCAAAACCGTCCACACAAATGTATCCCCTATAGCTACTTATATAATAACATATGAGCTTGTATCCAACAAGAGAGGCTAAACTGCATCATTAGAGAAGTAATACAAATTATTTTGAAGGAACTGACTCCTTTCCATCAAGGCTGCGAGTGGGGAACGTAAAAATTCACGCTCTCGAATCTCGCCAGAAAGACAACCTAAACTTTTTCAAATGGGGTCAATGGGAGAAATCCTCATTCTAGTTTGAGCTTAAAAGGAACAATGATTACTATCATCAAACGAACGCGAAAAGATTAGTAGGAATCCTTAATTGTGCAAGAGTTGGCCTCTTTCTTAGCGACCAACATTGTCTTGCGCAAAGAAATGCAGTTTGCAATACGCTACCACCCTCCCTGGTAGCCCAACTGTGCCCCACAGCCTTGCACGATCTAAATCCACGGACAACTTTTCTCCTCCCCCTCATCGTGACCATCTTCCTATTAATAATCCCTAATCGATTAGATCTCCTTCCCCACGAAGAGGCCTAGATCCTGCATTGCACGCATTAGACGACATGTCATCCTCCCCTTTTGTCGCGATCTCAGATTAGGGATGCCCCACGCACTTCGCCACTAAAGTTTCAAACCTTGACCGCCTTATAAACTTCTCGCTTAGATAATGACACCGCATCGGTAATGATGCTTAGCGCTATAGAGTCTTCCTATTCAACCTAGCAAAGCCTCAACACCCTAATGGTTCCAATCGCTTAGTCTCAAAATACTAAGAACCTTCTTTCCACTCGCTTATCTAAGAGTTCGCGCCACTCAATACATGTGTTGGTCATGAGAAAACAAAGAGTCACCAGTCTTTTTCACATACAGATGGAGAGATCTGAGTCCATCAAGGACTTTATGAAGCGTTTTGGAGCCACGATCCTCCATCTTGATTCCATAAGCCCCAACATTGTCTTGTAGGCGGTGAAGCAAACCATTCGTCCTAATACCCAGTTTTTTTATTCGTTGTTGTTGCATCCCCCCATAACTACTGACGAGTTGTTCCAAAGGGGAAACTATTATGCTAAGCTCGAGGACGACATAGTCGTCGCGACCAAAAGGGAGGTCCCCGCGACATCAGATTCCAGGCACTATGAGAGGAGCAAAGGAAAAATGGGCCAAGACGACCAGGATAGAAAGGGCAAACACGACTCTAGAGATTCGAAGCGCGCCAACCATCATACAACAAGGCCTGGTGGATCGGGGAGATCAAGCCGTCAGAATTCGAGGTAAGAGGATAAGAACACATAGCGCACAAGGTCTCACGTTGCCACCTCTTAGCCTCATCCCGATCATCTCACCCTTCAGGGTCTCGAGTGGCCTAGCCTCAGAGGGGGAGAGACAAGTCTCACATCGAGACGCCTGACATTGTAACCCAGGGCGCTCTTACCTTTAAAGCGCATGTTCATTTAAACACATTTCATATACCCATTTCTAATATGAATAATTAATATTCATTTAAAACATAATTATTTATGGATATATGATATCACTGGCCTAATCACATTCTCTTGACATAAAAGAATATATATATATATACATTCCCTTAATTCAAATAGGAACTATAACTGCTTCATCAACACATTTATACAAATTGGCATTCCATGCCTTTTCAAATACATTTACAAATGATATTCCTAGAGTTCATCTCTCTTTGCTCACATCCCTATAAATATCCAAAACAAAAATGAGTCAAAAAAATATATTCTTCTCATGAAGACTTTTACATCATTGTTCAATGCAAAAATAGTTACAAACATCATGAATGGAATGGCACTTGAGCATTACTTCTATACTCCACGTTGTTTGAAGCGTGACTCGCCTGGGCGAGATTTTCTATCCCTGCTACTTTCTACTTGGTATTTTCATGCTTAGTGGTTTTATACAATTCTCTCTTTATTTCAGTTTAAATCAAATCATACAATTTCATAAGACAATGCTTTCGTACTTTCTTAAATGACCAATGCAGAAGTCATATACATAAAGATATACTCATTTAATCAATTACACCATCATCATCTCAAACTATGCATTTTCATGTGCAACAAATCATTCAGATCATAAATCATGCACTTTTTCATTCTCATTATCATTTTGCATTTTAGCCCTTTATCGAATTTAACTCATGCTTGCACAGATTAATCTAATCACCTGGCATGGTCTCACACATGTGCCTGGCAAACATGGTTTTATAAAAATATGTACTTGGTTGGTGTATACTACCGATATTGTCCTGCTAGGCTACTGATCGGTATGCCACAATAGTACTTTTGTTTGACTCTTATTGGTGTTCCAATTTATCCTTAACTCGAATTCTAACGGTTAACATTCTTTTAAGGGCATTAAAATCATTCAATACAATTTACAATAGTATATATATACATTTGTATGCAAATAGAATATTTACATTCATGCAATTTTCATGCAAATTGCTTCACAAGCAATTGTCTCAAATCACTTAAAACAAATCATTTCAAACACAAATCAATATGCATTTTCTGTAATCATTTCCAAAATTCAAATCATTTCAGAATTATTCAAATATTTTAGAAGAGAGAGAGAGTTTGAGAACAAAACAAAAATCGCCGCTTGATTCCACCTTCGAATCTCGATTTCAAAGCGCGGCTTGCCTCTCACAACCCTATTCAAATACAATGACAATCACATATTAGCCGATTATTCTAGGAAAGCTTTTGGTTGCGTTGATGTCTACCGAATACTCCTTCACTTGCAAAATTTTCTGGGGACACATGAGCCATATTTTGCTCATACTTCCTTCAAGAAAATTATAGCTTTATGAGTCTATTTTTAGTAGGAATTGGAATCATCTCATTTGGATCACCCATACTCAAGTTATGCCATTTTAATGCGAAACTGGTCGGTATGCCCAGCTCACTCATTTACTATTGTTTTTCTCAATTTCAAGGGTCTTAACTCCATAAATTGGTAATGGTCCCTTCTACTCATTTGAAGCTATGGTTCTAAGGTTTCTTTTCCAGTTAGAATAATCAAATTTTGATCACCAAAACTCAAGTTATTGCATTTTACATCCATACTACTCCAATTTGCAAGGCAAAATCAGACTGTTTTTACACATAGCTCCACTTTGACAGATTTCTGGGCACTTTGGTGTAACAATTTGCATAAACTTCCTTCAACTAAATTATTCCCCTAGAAGTCTATTTTACCCAGATTTGAATCACTCAATTTGGATGAGTGAAACTCAACTTATGGCTAAAACACCAAAACAACACCCAAAACAGAGTATACCCGTGAGCTACCCGAACACCTTTAAGCCCATATTAGGGAGCCTTAGAGCTACAATTTGCTCCTAGTCCCTCCTATAAATTTGTAGCCCTATCTCTTATGGTTCTTTAACTATTAGAATCACTTCATTTGGATGATTATAACTTAGTCTATAGCCAAAACAAGAATAGGGGTTTTGACAAAATTTTGACAGCATTTCCTTTGAAAACCCAACATTTCCCTTTTACAAACATCACACAAAACCAATCCAACCAACAATACTCTTCAAAACTCAACCCAACACAACCCTAAAACTCATTTACAACCAAAAAAAAACTCTTTTTATCCACATTTGAGGTTTTCCCCAACTCAAACACAAATAAAAGGGGTTTCTGGTTTGAGTCTTACCTCAAATCTCTTTCAAACTTCAATACCAAGGTTCCTCCTTGTTTTTTATCACTTTAGCCTTTGATTTTCATGGAGAAGTTCACAAATCTCCCCATTCAAAAGCCCTAGATCTCTCCCTTTTTCTCAAATACGGTTTTGCTCAAATGGGCATTCTAAGACCAAATGTGGTCTTAAGTCATTAAATCTCCATAAGGCTTTGTTTGGCCTTCTCATTAAATCCACTTTTCTCATTTTTGTCATTTTAACACTTAATTTCACTTTCATTTTCATTTCATTTCACTTCATTTACATTTTGGTCATTACATTCTTCATTTATGACCCTTAGGTCCTCATTTGACATTTTTATCAAATTTATTTGGCTTCCTATAAATTTTCCGAGTTGTATATTTTTTTTATTCTTAGGATTTAAATTCCAGAAAAATTTCATTTACTTTATTTTATATCCTAAACATGTTCCGAAACCGTTAGGGTATTTTTAGGGCGTTACAAAACCAATGACTGTTATCGGCTCCGACGATTGTTGAATTTCTTGGTAAAAATGGGACATCTCCGAGAGTACATTGAAGAGGTGCTCTCAAACAGTTCTCAACCCTTGCCACCCACAAGCTCTCGACCTATGATAGACACGATACTTGCTAGGCTGACATCGCCCAAAATCCAAGGTCAACTACGCACGAGTGTCCTTATGGCTGGAGTTAACTATAGTTTCCCACGAGCAGCATCCGACCCATCAACGGAGTAATAATGTGACGCCCCAAATCCCAAGGGTCTTTTTTTTTATTTTTAGGTCCCACTGGACTAGAAACCAAAATTTGGAAACCATGTAAATGCTAAGTCACGAATACCTACTCAAATAAAGGCACAATGCAAGACGATGTTAGCCATCGCCGGGTCCACGCGACAGAGAATTCCCTACGTTCAAGGCGACCTCTGCTGTGGCGAGCCTGGGCGTCTGTCAGCGCGGGAGCGCCTCGGCCTAGTCTGGCCGTGGCACACGGGGCTTCCCCTATCGCGACACAACACTCGCTTCTACACCGGCCGCATGCCATCCTTCGAACGCCCAAATTCTTAGTCGTGTGCGATAGCCTTCATGCATACTTATCGTAACATAAAATCCTCCGGTCGCGACATAAATTCCCTCCCTACCCCGGCCAACTCTATCGCTATTATAAATTGCTATGTCGCGACATTAGAATCGCTTTTATTGCGACATAATTTCCTCGTCGTCAACTCTCGTCGACATAAAAATACTCAATCGCGATAGAAAATCTTCCCAACCTGGCCAACTATGTCGCGACATAGAATTGCTCTATCGCAACACAAAACCTCTCCATTTGGCCACACTCTGTCGCGACATCAAATATTCTACTACGACATAAAGCCTCTCCACCATTTCAAAATCTATCGCAACATAAAAACATTCTGTTGCGATAGAAAACTTCTGGCCTGGCCAACTCTATCGCGACATAAAAATATTATGTCGCAACAAGAGACCCTTTGGTCTTGACCAAAACTCTGTCGCTACATAAGATACCTTGTCGCGACACCACTCCACGAAATCCTATCGCAACACTACAATTTTCTGTCGCAACCTGAAATTTCTTAGCCTCAATCAAGCTCCTATCGCAACCTTGACCTCTCATCGTGACCGTCTCGATCGCGACAAGGAAACCTCTATCGCGACATCGTCATGACAGAGAATTAGAACCCCTATCGCAACAAGGAAAGCCATGTTGCGACAATTTCTATGGCTTAAAAATCGAGAACCATGTCGCGACACGGAATTCCTGTCATGACATAGAACCAAAAACTATGTCGCGACCAGAATTCCTCGCACCCAAAACCAAAGAATAGCCTGCTCTGACATTTCTATACTTTATCACGACTCAAGACCCCCTGGCCGCGACCCAAACATGTAGTAGCCTATTTTTTGGCATTTCCTGTACCTCAAACACTCTCCCAATGCATTTAATTCAATACCACGCTTTTTACATGGTTATACGCAAGATAAAATCGGGAAAACTTTCCAACACAATATTGAACAAGTAAAAATAAGCTTTTATTACAAAACTTCTCATTTACATATACAAAACTGGATAAACTGTCCAGAATTTTACTAATTACATAACAAAGCCAAAATCTGGCCTTCTTTCTAACTAAGACCTCAAATGTGTCCACCTCATGGTGTACCTCCACCACTTGTAAATATTTTCCCACGACGGGATGAGCAATGCCCAGTAGAGGAATTCTCCTACAAGGGCTACTTCCCACCTAAGTGCACATGCAATGGCAAACACACACACATTCAAGTAAAAACATGCACATTCCTACTTGAATATCTACATACCGTGAATGAGAATGTGACTCACCCTATCCCATGTCTCGAGTCCTCACAGACTCCCTCACACATGCAAATGCCAAGAATGAAAAACTGTTTTCAAAACAAAAGATTTTTGTTTTTGAAAACTTATTAGACAATCCTCCGGAGCATCAAATCCATCGACAACCCTCCGAAAAATCCATCGACAAGCCCCTGGCGGGCAAGATTTGTCGAACAATCTCCGATATAATTTATTGGACATCCTTCGATAGGATTTGTTGGACAACCCTCCGATATAATTTATTAGACATCCTTCGATAAGTTTTGTTGGACAACCCTCCGATAAAACCGCCGCTTGTTCAGGTCGATGTTATGGCACTCACACCTAATACTATGCGTGTGTCCCTGCATATGAAATGCCGCACGCCATTTCATGCCAATTCATGTTAAGCATGCTTGATGAGAGCTACATTCAACATTTATAAATTATGGATAATTATATTTTCTACATATAATTTACATTCATCATGTAATCTATGTTAATACATCAAGAAAGCATATATCAACATTATTTTCACACACTTGCATGTCATTCAACTACCGAGCAACAACACACAAAAATCCTTGATTTAGGATCTCAATTCAACAAGGCATCATACGGCCTTGACACTCCCTGAACCAGTCTTGGTTCAGTTCACTTTACCACTTCCAAATTGGGCCAAAAACAACCCCAACCACCAAAACACACCACAAAACCCGAAAACATCAGCCACGTAATCAAACCAATCCTCGTAAACACAAAATTTCAGATCGCTCTAAACAAGCCTAAACTTCAAAATTCAGTCCCAAAATTTTGGGATTGAACTGCACGGCCACTCACGGCCCCAAAGAACCCTATGCCATTAAATGGCTCTTAGACCAAGAACAACTAAAGTAGGAGAGAAACCCTAGCCTGAGGGTTCTAAAATCCCAAATTCAGACGCGGCTTCCTCATCGCATAGATGAACTTTGCCTCTTGCTCCAACGAAAACCGATGGCCCGATCTCCGTAGATCTTAGAGATAAGGTAGAGCTTCTCACTCCACTTTCCTTCTTCTTCTCTCCTCCTGTGATAAGAAAAACCAGAAACACTCCCTTTTCCTCTTTTTCCTTTCTTTCCTTCTTTCCTTTCTTTCTTTTCTTTACTTTCTTTCCCTTTCTCCATTTTTGCCCTTTCTCTCTCCACCGAACACCGCTTATCCAAAGACTTGGATTTCCTTTCTCTAGGGTATGACACATGACCTCCATGGGTCACCCCTTAGACTTTCCCTTTTTGTTTGACTTATCTCTCCACATAACACATGTCTTAATGTGAGCCATGAATCTTTTCCTTTTCACTATTCATGTGCCATGTCACATGACGCACATAGGTACTGTCACACCCACATGCAGCACGCCCATGCCATGTGCACCCCTCACAAGCTGACATGTGGCAGCTACCTGTTCATGCTATGTGGCACCACTCCTTGTGTCACCCAACACCCGATACCTCGAAAAACATGAAATTCCGACTATCTCGGAATTTGATGAATTCAACTATGTAATTAGATTTCGCGAGACGATTCCAACGGTGAAGTCCGTTTTGTCATCCGATATCTAGAAAAATTTCAGGTTTTCAACCTGTACTACCTGTACTATTGCGGCAATTTCCGTTTTGCCCTTTTTTCATAAAAATTGAATTTTTCCCGGGTTTCACAAATAACCTTCACCAAGTCCCCCTTAAGGCATGTCTATGCCCCATGACGACACACTTGTTCTAACCTTAGAGATTGGAAAGCACCTGATGGAGCGTATATTGGTTGATCTAGGCAGTGCGACCGACCTCCTCTACTTACCCGCCCTGCTCCGCCTAAGCTACAAGCTAGATAATCTTCACAACCTAGGAAGGGTGTTAGTCGACTTCAATGGATCACATATCAACTCACTAGGGGACATAGTGCTACCAGTTTTGGCAAAACTAGTCACGGCCTTGGTCCCACTCACAATGATTGATGAGCCCTCATCCTTCAACTCCGTTTTAGGATGTACCTCAATTTACGCAATGAAAGCATTTCCATCATCTTACCACTAAATGCTAAGTTTCCAGACTCTGTTGGGCCATATTGACATAAGAGGAGACCTTTGGAACTCATAAAAAATTTAAATTTAAATTTTTTTAGAAAAATGGAAAAAAGGTAATTTGCTGGAATAGTCCCTGAGGAAAAGGTGGGATTTTTCTAGATCTCACTTACGAAAGGATTTCACCATCGAATCACCGCTCGTAAAATCTAGCACCTCAGTCGAATTTCGTTGAATTCCGAGACTATAGGAATTTCACGTTTTTCGAAAAAATTATAGAATTGGGGTACGAGTGACCACATGGAACCAGGTGATAGGACACCTGACCTGCCATGTGGCAGGCTGCATGAGAAGGCACCCCATGCGAGGCAGTCGGCACTACCCCACCGATTCAAAATATATATATAAAAGAAATAAAAATAAATAGAAGGAACATAATTATATATATGAAGAGAAATGGGAGAAAATAAAAAAAAAAAGAAAAACAAATGGGAGGAGGTGCATGGAAGTGCATCAAGAAGGAAAGGAAAAGGAAGGAGAGAAAAGAAGGAAAGAAAAGGAAAGAAAGAAAAGGAAGGAAGAAAAGAGAGAGGAAAGAAGGAAGAAAGGAAAGGAGGAGGGGAACCGGAACCAACGTCACGCAGGAAGCAGAACCTGACGGCAAAGGACCCGGAACTGCACTACGAGAAGTAGGTTTCCTCCTACTCCGGTTATTTTACGCCTAGGGACAACGTAATGGCCTAACGGTTTCGCTTCATTTCGGCGAATTAAGACGCGCTTGGCTTGTTGTTGTGTGACGGTCAAAGACCGGTTTCACGGGGTTTCGGGACTGTCCGAGACCGAACACTTTGTTCCGGGATGGCAAAATCCCAAGAAGAAGGGCAAATGGGGGTGTGCCCAAATTTTCGCACACCATTGCGAATCGGTCACATCAACTTCGGACGACCAAAACTTTCTCGTCCGAACTCCGATTCGTGCGTTCTTGGACTCTACAGAAAGCTTGTTGAGTCTAGAATTTAATAAGATAAAGTGCTCAGCCAAACCGTGGACTGAACATTGGGCTGGGTCACGGACAGTTGAGGAATGGTCAGTTATGGTTTCCGGAACTTCTGTTTTCTGAACCGTTTTGTATCTTAAATGCTTGGGATTATGTATGGCTTGAGCAGGGAATTGCGTGTTGAATGTTTTATTTGGTATTGACACAAGCTGGACTTTTTGGACTAAGTTCGGATTATTTCCAACGCTAAGTCTCGCGATTATGGTCGAATGGCTAATGTGTTATTGTTAAAAATTGAATAACATGTTGAATGTGTGAAATTATGTATATATATTTGTAAGATAAAATGAAAATAATTATATGTATTAAATATAATTTATCCATGACACTTGATATGTAGTGTAATAGATATGTTGCATGTGACACGTAACGTACATGTAGGCATGAAATGGTATGCAATGACATATGCATTGCATTTATGCACGAGACATCACGTCGAGTCGGGTGTAAGTGCATGGTTGGGGTCGACACTATGTTTAGTGTTCGACCATGGTAAATCGACATTGTGTTTGATGTTCGATGGTGGGCTCAATATTTTGGACTACATCCAATGGAGTCTCATGGGTACATTTCAACTGTTTTTGAATAAAACAGCTTTATCGAGATCGGTCTAATGTTTTGAATAAAACGTTTATTTAAACTATCCACTATTTTTTAATAAAATGCTTATTGAGATTGTCTAATGTTTCAATAAAATGTTTATCTGAGATCGCCCAATGATTTTGAATAAAATGCTTATTTGAGATCGCCCAATGCTTTTTGGAGTGAACAGCTATCTGAGATTGTCCAATGTTTTTGAATAAAACGTTTATCGGAGACTGTCTACTGTTTTTTAATAAAATAATTTATCGAAGACTATCCACTGTTTTTTAATAAAATAATTTATCGGAGATTGTCCAATGGCTTTGAATAAAACAGTTTATCAGAGATTGTCTAATGTTTTTGAATAAAATGTTTATCGGAGACTCCGCCCAACGCTTTTGAAGTAAAATAATACGACTGTCCAATGCTTTTGGCAAAAATTTATCGAGACTATCCAACGCTTTTGAATAAAACAATTTATCCAGATTGTCCAATGCTTTGAAATAAGCGGTTATCGGAGATTGTCCACTATTTCAATAAAACATAATGTTGTATGTTTGCCAAACATCCTACAATGAGAACCTTGGTGAATCCGTGGCCCACAAATGCATACACGGCCAAAGATCGGGGTAAGGAAATAAGTAGGCATTAGGGGTATCCAATGTGTCTAGAATTACAAAACAAAAAAAGCTTTTGTTTTGGAAAAAGGGTTAAGGGTGGGACGCCCTTGACGGTTTTTCATACTTGGCATATGCAGGCGTGAGAGAGTCAATGAGGACTTAGGATTTGAGTCATGAGGGGCATACTGCATTCATGACATGTTGACATTCAGGTACAGCAGAGTTTAAGTACTTGAATGTGTGTGATTGTATGTATTGGCATTGCATGTTGCTCTAGCGGGAGTAGCCTGGTAGGGAGACATATCTCTCCTGGCGTTTCACCTTGTCGTGGGACCAATTCCTTTCAGTGTGATGAATAGAAGACGGTGCTCCTTCGAGGCCATGAGTACAAAGAAGGCCGGGTTGTAGCCTTGAGAAGTATTTTTGTAAAATATATTAGACCAATCTAGTTATAATATATGTTGGCATGTAAAAGTGTAAAAGAGTTGTATATCAAACTCTTGTAAATATTATAAGAATTTGTATATTTGTAAGAAAATATACAAAAAAGGCTAATTACGAATATTCCACTTCAAGTTGAGGAGTCATTAATCGACCTCCTTGATTTTTGGAGGGTCACAAGATGGTATCTAAGCATACTACCCTGGTTTCAGCGTCACAAGACCATAGCGCCTAAAAACCTATTATGAGATTAAATAGCAAAAAGATGAAACGCCGATCAAATAGGAAAGACAGCTCGAGGCCCGCTTTGCCCAGCAAGATGATTCCAAAGTGGTGGAGCCTTTGCAACTGCACACCCTATTCGGCCCCAACAAGCCCAAGCAGGTTAGCCTAGGAAATTCCCTTTCTTAAGAAGAAGTTAACTTATTTTTATCGCTTCTGTAGAAGTTCTCTGATATTTTCCCATGGTCCCACACCAACATGCATGGCGTTTCTCCTACTATGACTCAACACTATCTAAACCATCAAAAAGAATGCAAGTCAATACAATAGAAACTAAGACAATTCCATCCAGTGTGCCGTGAAGTTATAAAATAGGAAGTTGACAAACTTCTTGAGGCTGGTTTTATCAAAAAAATTCAGTATCTTGAATGGCTATCCAATGTCATGGTAATCCCTAAGAAGAATTTCAAATGGCGTGTGTGCGTTAATTATTCTAATCTAATTTATGCATGCCCGAAAGATACCTTTCCCCTCCCACTTATCGATTAGATAGTAGATGCAACAACTAGCAATCAACTCATCTCTTTCCTCGATGCATACTCTAGCTACAATAAGATCCTGATTCGGCAAACATAGCATTCATAACTCCAATGGGGATGTATTGTTATAACGTGATGCCTTTTGGTCTTAAGAATGTCAAAGCCACCTACTAGCGCATGATGTCCTACATGTTTGAACCTCTATTGGGAAGAACCATGGAAGCGTATATCGACGACATGTTGGTCAATTCAAAATCTTAGGAAGACCATATAGCTCACTTGCGAAGCGTGTCAATTAATGAGGTTGCACTGCTTACGGTTGAATCCAGATAAGTGCGCCTTTGGGGTCAAATCTGGGAATTTCCTTGGGTTCCTAGTCAATGAAAGGAGAATCAAAATGGCCCCTGGAAAAGTCAAAGCCATCGAGCAAATGCAACCCCCCATAACCAAGAAGCAGATACAGGATCTCACAGGTAAATTAGCAGTTTTGAACAAGATCATCTCCAAATATTCGGATCGTCTTCGATCATTCTTCATAATGCTAAAAGGAGCTTCCTCGATAAGGTGGAGTCCAAAATGTGACAAGGCTTTTCATTCCATCAAAGAGTATATCGCCTCCCTCCTATCTTTGTCTCAAATTCCCATTGATGGCGCAGGAACTCCCACCTCGTATCCGCCACCTCTACTATAGCCAGGAGCGTAGCTCTAGTAAGGACTACGGAGACTAGCACAGAAGCCAGTTTACTTCGTGAGATGTTACCGCCTACAAACTAGATACACCGACTTTGAACGAATCGTGTTGACCCTCAAGATGGCAACAAAGAAGTTATGCCCATACTTTCAAGCCCACATTATAATCGTCCTCTCTAGTTATCCTATCAAAGCCATACTCCACATACCAGATGCTTCGGGACGAATCCTGAAATGGGTCATTGAGTTAAGTGAGTTCGATATTGAATACTGCCCGAGGTCCGCTGTAAAAGGTCAAGTCCTTGCTGACTTCATGGTTGAAATATCGAAAGTGCAACCTCAAGACATCGATAAGACAGTATGGATCCTTGAGACCGACGGTCGTCTCGGGCAATAGGATGGTGTATCCATCACTCAGGATGTTAAGTTTCCATTCACTACCTCTAAAAATGAAGCCAAATATGAAGTAATGTTGCTCGGACTACGACTGGCTAAGGAACTTTCGGTCACGCACTTGGAACCGATGTGACTTGCAGTTAGTAACTTCTCAATTGTGAGGAGAATACGAGGCCAAAATGGACGAATGGAGCAATATTTGAAGTTGGCCCGGTCCATGGTTGCTAGATTCATGAAATTTATAGTGGCACAAGCTCGAGGATCGTATGGCT
Organism: Tetrastigma voinierianum; assembly: GCA_016808115.1. Taxonomy (NCBI): domain Eukaryota; kingdom Viridiplantae; phylum Streptophyta; class Magnoliopsida; order Vitales; family Vitaceae; genus Tetrastigma; species Tetrastigma voinierianum. Next base: position 1,965,279 of record JAEQBH010000906.1, on the reverse strand, counting down.
CGGATGGTCGGAGCTCCCCGCTTTAACCTATCATCATCCAACGCATTATACCCATGCCATGTGGAGTTTAATATTATGGCTCATTCATCAATTCATAATGTCGCAATCCTCACAACAGGGACTTAAACTAATTGTTCCTGGATATCCCCTATATCGAGCTATTTGAGAAACAGACTCCTGTCTCGACAAATGTAAGCGGTAGGCTATCAAAGTGAAAGCTCGAGCAGCCAAGTATGCCTTATAGAACGATTTTTTGTATAGGCTATCATTTTCCAGGCCATACCAGAGGTGCATGTCTCCAGATGAGGCAAAACTTATCATTGAAAAAGTCCACGGATGCATTTGCGGCACCTATGTTGACGAAAGGTCATTATGTCATAAGATTATGGTACGTAAGTTTCTACAAGCCTACAACGGCTGTAAGAGTCCGAGCTATTCTGAAGAATTGCATAATATGCCGTACATCTGCACATCATCCATGCCCCAGCCATGACGCTCCACTCTGTGTCAAGTCCATGGCCTTTCTGCTAGTGGGGGATTGATATTGTAGGTCCATTACCTCAAGCTACTAGTAAAAGGAAATTCATCTTAGTGGCCATAGATTACTTCAAAAAATGGGCAAAAGCCGAGGCCTATGTACCTGATATGTTTATCAATATATTTCGTGCGGTGAGGAACATCATATGTCGGTTTGGGGTCCCTAACTCTATCGTCTCAAATAATGGTCCACGGTTTATTAGTAAGCTGATGAGTGTGAACTCACCTTGGCAGCTATTCCAGCTCACATGCTATTTTTGAGTATTTTATATCCAAATTCATGTAAAACTCATAACATTTCTTATAAACTTGGTTTTGTAGGATTCTTGATGAAAAGCAAGTAATTTGGGAAGAAATGAGTAATATATTTCCAAAAGGAGAGTCAACCGGGTGTCTCTGTACTAGCTAGAACATCAAATGGTCTAAATTCACTAATGGTTGCATTCTACATTCAAAGAGTTTTCCAATGACACCTCACACGCCCAAATCCGAGTTAAAATGAAGAAGTTATGGCCCCGGCAAGTTGGAGAATAAAACAAGTTGTTGAGCAAAAGAAAATGTCGCGACATTGCAATCAGAATGCTCATACTGAATTGATGTCGCGGACCAGGATGCCAGTGTTACGACCTGCACGTCGATGTCGCGATCCTAATGCTTAAAAACCGGTAAAGCCTCTCTAAATTGCTATTTTGAGTTATTTTCAAGCCCATTTCACCCTAGGACTATAAATACTCATTTTTTAGATTTTTTAAGGCAACGAAGGAGGTGGGAGAACACCTCATGAGTGGTTTCTCTAAAACCTTCCCATTTTTCTTTTCTTTTTTAAGCTAGGCATATTTTTTAGCGACTTTTCTTTTTTACCTTAAAGCAAGAAATGGATGGAGCTTGAGCTTTCTGGGCTTTTCAACACTTCTTTAGCCTTAGCTTAGTTTTTATTTTTATTAGATCTTAAAGTAGTTTTAGAGCATATTTTTATTTGTATTGAAGAGATTTCGGTGTTGTACGCAAAGATTCAAATTTCATTACTGTTGAGACAAAGATGAAACTCAAATCCCGATTTGTTCTCTCATTCCTTATCTCTTGATTTCTTTCGCTTTTCTTACTGCTTTTGATTTGCATGATCAATCCTGGTGAGATTTGGAACATTAAACACCCTCTAAGGGTGGGGATTAATTGTTGAACATTCAGTAATGAATTGTTCTAAGTATCAGTAGATTATATCCAAAAAGAGTTGTATCTGTACTCTGATTTCTAGGAGGCCTCTAATTGACACAGAGAAGACCATACCTGAGAGCAAAGAACAATAACTTGAGGGTATGATAAACTGATGTTTTTAGAACTAATACACTCTAAATATCACTGTGATGAATCACAAGTGATGTTCTAACCTCTGACTTCAAGGTTCCCTTCTAAGTGACAACATAAGTGTGTTCCCAAGGCATAAGGACCACCTACTGATTTATCAATTTAATGTTTAGAGGTCTCATCTCAATTTGGTAGAATAATTTTGATCCGTGTTAGCAAAGATTCTAATCAAGGAGAGAGAGTATTCTAATTGAATTGTGGACTGAGGTACCAATTATACTGAGAAGGCTTCGTGTTACCACCTATAGGGCAAGTTGTGTTCAAATTCTAAGAAATGGTTGTGAAGTACTATTTTAGGGAAAACAACCAAATCTTAAAGAGGATCAAAACATAAAAGTAGCTATTTAGACCCATTGACCTAGTTTAGGAATATGGTGTTCTAACTAGTGAAATGTATAGTGTCAGGAGGTATTCCAAGGTTATACTACCCTACTCTTGGACAAAGGCAGAATCCACCTCACAAATATTGCACTTCAAGGAAATGCAAACTTATTGTTAAATGATTGCCCCATCCCTAGTGAATCTCCTCATACATTTTAGACTTTATTAGTTGTTTAATTGGTAGATTTTAGGATTAGTTGATTAGTTTTAAATCAGTTTTTACTTTAGTTAAATTAATCTTAGGTCCATCATGTTTAGTCACCTAGATAGTGAATAGCCCTTGTACTCGAAGTGCTCAAATTCCAATTAGAGAGAACCTCCAACCCTCATGGATACGATATCCAGACTCCTAGAGTCCACTTTATTACTTGTATAACCCTTGCACTTGCGGAGATGGGTTGAGTGTTGGTAATACTTTTCATTTAAGTTTTTTGAGTATATTTACTTTTTCAAATCAGTATTTGAGTATTTACCACATTCACTTTCTTTGGCGATATTTTCATATATACACTACTGTCATCAATGTTTTGACACCATCAGCCGTAATCGACGAGCCTTTTTGGTAAATGTGTCAAAACTTTATCAACATAATCCATTTCCAAACAACATGCACCATATAAAGAAAAACACGCATTCAATTTGACGTCCCAGTCCAACGACCAAGCCGAAGTCACAAATAAAACATTACTCAGTTATTTAAAGAAAATGTTGACATCAACAAAAGGGAAGTGGGTAGATGAGCTCCCTATTGCACTCTGGGCATATCGCACAACTCTAAAACAGCCTATCGAGGAAACTCCCTATGCCTTGGCATTTGAGCCAGCTTTGATCTCACTATCCGGGCTTGAAACCCATGCACTTCAAGTGGCATACTTCAGCTCTTTCCTACCCTAGAGGAGCTCGAAGAAAAAAGAGACCAAGCAACCATCAGAATGGCTGAGTACCATCGCCGAGCCTTTCGCCAAAAGGAGAAAATCATCAAGCCTAGAGCTTTCAATAAGGATGATCTTGTATTTCAACGCACTTTCAATGAGGGAAAACTTGAGTCAGGTCTGTTCATAATTGCTAATGATGGATCCAAAGGTGCTTACATAATACAATCCTAGTGCGTAAATTTGGAGGCTCGTCCCTGAACTCGGCTTATTTGAAGAAGTATTTCCAGTAGAGATGTTTACATCCTTGTTCTAGTGAGCAAATAAAAGTTGCATTATTTCTCCATTTTAATGAGATTATTATTATGAGCCTTTGGCAGCTAGCCCTCGACGGCCCAAGGCCTCGAGCAACATAAGTCCCTACATGCGTTATTTCTTTATTTTAATAAGATGATTATTTTGTGCCTTTGGCGGTTAGCCCTCGACAGCCCTAGGCCTCGGGCAGCATAAGTCCTTGCATGCGTTGTAACACCCTTTTTTTGGTCCGACCCGATTAGCAGGTCCGAACCGAATCCGGTATGCTCTAATACCACTTAAGTGTAGCACCCCTTTTTCAGTCCGACAAGATTGGCGGGTCTAAATCAAATCCGGGATGCTCTATTACCACTATATCACTTAATCAAATACATTTCATTAATATAAACGTTTTCGTTCTCAAATCTTTGTGGAAGCGATTTCAATTTAAGATAAGCCCATAAACATTTACAAATTCAATGCAATTCTTTTACAAAATATGCATTTAACCAAAAATGGCATTTTATGTCGTTTACAACATAATATCCAAAACTGTATTCAGATATAGGTATAAAAATAATTTCGGAGTTGAACTCCTTTTGTTTACAAAACCATGTCATGGTAAAAAATGGTGAGGATGCATGTGACGGAGCATACCCGCGGAACTTTGAATGACTCAGCCTCGACCTCGGGTCCGCTAATCACGCTCTATCACTCCTGGCACCGCGCGCATTGATAAAATAATACGCTTAAGCATTTTCATGCTTAGTGGTTCTACATAGCTAATTTCATTCATCCGCTTCGCTTTACGCCAAATCATGCAATTTACTAAACAAACTTTCAAATCTGATGATCAATGTCAATACAATACATATACATATTTCATATACAATCATTTATGGTTCATTGATCATCCCAAATATACACTTTCATATGCATAAATCATTTATAACCAAATCATGCATTTCACAATGCTCTTTTCATTTCAATTTGCAATCATGCTTTTCAATTCCAATATGTTAATAATCTCATAATCAATTCAGTTCTGCCCTTAACAAATTTAACCTATGTTTTCTGTGATATGATATCAATCACGTGCACGATCCCCATCAAGTAGTTTCTGTGATAAAAACATTTGTCGGTAACACAATACGGTCCCATTACCGACTAGTTATTAGAAAATCATTTCGTGGAACACTACCGATATTGTCCTACTGGCTACGAATCGAGTAACACATCAATACGCTTGTTCACAATACTACCACTGGTCTCTTATCAGTATACTAAGTTATCCTTAACAGCGAATAAACTAAGCACATTCTATTAAGGGCATTCAAACTTTATAGAAAATACAAGACAATATGTACATTTGTATAAACAGCTTCATTTTCAATACTCATGCAATTTTCTATATGCAACATTTCCACAAATCAATTGCCTCAAATCAATTAAAACAAATCAATATGCTTTTCTTATACATTTAGAACAAACATTTCAAATCTTGAAACGAGAATAGGAGAAAATAGAACAAACCAATCTATCTCTTTCTTTTTTCCTTGTCGTCAATCTCGGTCCTAAGTTAGCTGATCCTCACTGGCCCCTAGCAAATCACACACATCACATATAGTAAAGTAACACTACTCACACTTAACGAAGTGCTGAGACGGCGAGGTACGGTACGTTTTTGCATTTAGTTTTATCCTTATTTGAACCCCCATTAATCATTTATTAGGGTCCTTAAACTATCGGTGTACGAATACGAGGTGTTCGGAAACAAAAATCCAAAATTTGTTCATTGAGAATAAGATACGGGGCTGCAGAGATACCCGAAGCGGCCTCTGCACCTCAACCTCGCGTGACGAGGCATCCCCATGACTGCGGCCGTGGGTCTGTCGTGGTGTGGAGTTCTGTGCGACGTAGGAGCCCATGTGCCTAATTTTTTTTCTTTGCTCTTTTGCGATTTTTCTCCAAAATCACTCAAAATCTCAAAACAAAACATGGGAATCACTCCCAATAACATCCTAATATCATCCTAAACCAACCATGAGCAAAACCCATGGATGGATTAGGGTTTTTCTAACCAACATCATTTAAAGAAATCTAGGGTTTGGTTCTTTGCTTAAATCCTTTGAATCTTCTTAGCTGAGATGTTTGATCATGAAGCAAGAAATGGGGATGATCTCCCACCAAAAATCACTTTTTCTTGCACAACCCTAGCTTCTCCTCTCACTCTCTTCTCTCAAATACGTTTTTGGCACAATGTGCCTTTCCAAGACCAAATATGATCTTAAGTTACTTATTCTCTTAAGGCCATGTTTGGCTCAAAACCCATTTTTGGATTTAAGTTGTCTCAATTTACCTTATAGCACATATATCACTTCTATATGCACTTAAACACATAAACATTTTCTCAAATGACCCTTAGGTCCTTATTTTACAAATTTCCAAATTTACCCTTTTTCACTTAGGTTTATTTCCGGGTTCAATTAATTTCTAATTTTAGCATATAATATTTAATCATACGCTCACCTATTCATTTCACTTTTCACAATTTAACAATTTAATCATATCCTTTAGAGAATTGATATTGAGGATGTTGGACATCTTTGACACTAGCGATAGTCGATTGTAGAATGAAAAGAGTGACCTTAAGAACACCGAATGAGGATGAAGTAACTTTCATCGGCAAGAGGTCAAACCACCTCTCTAATGTGATATTTGCAGCCATTGCGAGAACAATGATGCAGAAAGGATGTGAAGCCTATTTGGCTTATGTGATTCGATATCCCTACCGTTAGTGACTTTCCGAACGTGTTTCCAGAAGAGTTTCCAGTATTGCCTCCACAGAGGGAGATTGAGTTTGCTATCGACGTTGTACCAGGTGCCACACCGACATCCATTACACCGTACCGAATGGCTCCGTTGGAGTTAAAAGAATTGAAATTGCAGTTACAAGAACTGTTAGAAAAGGGATTTATTCGTCCGAGTGTATCACCATGGGGAGCTCCCGTGCTTTTTGTTAAGAAGAAAGATGGTACACTTCGGTTATGTATTGATTATAGACAACTGAACAAGTTGACAGTAAAGAATAAGTATCTGTTACCTAGGATTGATGATTTGTTCGACCAATTGAAGGGTGCAAGTATCTTTTTCGAAGATTGACTTGCAATATGGGTATCATCAGTTGAGAATAAAGATACAGATGTGCATAAAACGGCGTTTAGAACACGATATGGACATTATGAGTTCCTTGTAATGCCATTTGGTTTGATCGTCTCCGGCGGCTTTCATGGACCTAATGGTGTGTTTTCCAATCGTATGTGGATCAGTTTGTCGTAGTGTTCATAGACGACATTCTTGTGTATTCAAAAGATTAGGAAAATCATGACACACACCTTCGGGTAGTGTTAGAGATTTTGAGGAAAGAACAGTTGTATGCGAAATTGAGCAAGTGTGAGTTTTGGTTGAATGAAGTGTCCTTTCTTGGGCACATTGTATCGAAAGAAGGAATCCAAGTGGATCCAAAGAAAATAGAAGTGGTTGTTGAATGGGAAGCCACCAGAAATGTTACAAAGTCGTAGTTCCTTTGTGGTGTGGAATTACTTACAAAAGATCGTTAAAGGGATTTCTATATTATGACCCCGATGTGAGTTACTCCCGAGAAAAATGTATACGATTATGAATGGAGTGAAAAATGTCAAAAAAATTTTGATAAGTTGAAAGCATTCTGAATCGAGGCTCCAGTTCTTACTCAGCCAACCTGTGGTAAAGAATATGTGATCTTTAGTGATGCGTCACTAAATGGACTTAGATGTGTCCTAATGCAAGAGGGTAAAGTGGTAGCCTATGCTTCAAGACAGTTGAAGTCGCATGAAAAGAACTACCCCACGCATGATTTGGAATTAGCCGCAATTGTATTTACGCTGAAAGTTTGGAGACATTATTTGTATGGAGAAAAGTGTTTCATCTACACCGATCATAAGAGTATTAAGTATTTGCCCTCACAACGAGAGCTTAATTTGAGATAACGTAGATGGATGGAGTTGATAAAGGATTATGACTGTATGATTGAATATCACCCAGGAAAAGCCAAAATAGTGGCAGATGCTTTGAGTAAGTCGTCTGGCAGCTTGACGTTGAATGCCCATTTGTCATTATCGAGACGATGAATGCCGGAAGTGGTGGCGGAAATTGATAGCGAGACCGGAGATGTTGAACCTAGTGCTAAAGGCACAAAAGAATGATGAGAAAATTTCTGCCATAGTGAAACAGATTGGAGATGGTAAAGAAGCCAAGTTTGAGGTAAAGGAAGATGGAGTTTTGTATTATAAGGATTGGGTTTCTGTTCCTGATGGTAATGATTTGAGGAAAGCCATACTTGAAGAGGCACACAATGGATCTTTTGCTATCCATCCCGGTGGCACAAGATGTATCAAGATTTGAAATTTTCATTCTGGTGGTCCGGAATGAAAAGGGATGTATCAGAATTTGTAATCAAGTGTTTCATGTGTCAAAGAGTAAAGGCAGAGCATCTAGTTCCTTCGGGATTATTCGACTGTCGGAATGCAGTGGAAATGGGGCCAGAATCACCATGGATTTTGTGGTTAGGTTACCATTGACAAGGAGGAAGCATGACTCAGTTTGGGTCGTAGTAGACCGATTGACTAAGTCAGCTCACTTCCTACCAGTGAGAATCGACTATTTGCTTGATAAGCTAAGCGGCTGTACATCAAGGGAAATAGTTCGATTATCAGGATTCTGATATCCATTATCTCGGGGAGGCCAGAGGATCCAGGGGTTTACCTTCAGATTTTGGGGAAAATTGCAAGAGGCTTTAGGCACTCAACTAAATTTCAGTACAACGTTCCACCCGCAGACGAATGGACAATCAGAGAGAGTGATCCAGATTCTGGAAGATATGTTAAGGAGTTATGTGATAGACTATGAGGATAGTTGAGATTGACATATTCCTCTAGTTGAATTTGTGTACAACAACAGTTTCCAATCGAGTATTGGGTAAGGCGCGCTACGGGCTTTATATGGAAAATGTAAAACACCGTTGTATTTATGGATTAGAATTGAGCGAAGAAAGTTATTGCCTGACTTGATACAAGAGACTGAAGAAAAAGTGAAAATGATTAGAGAGGGTTGAAGAAGTGGCCAGATATGTAAGGCGGGGAAATTATATGCAGGCGCTGAAAGAAAGATGTTGGATATGAGATGCGAGAAAGTGTTTTGAAAGTCGCGCGGAAGAGGTGATGAGATTTGTGAAAAATGACAAGTTGAGCCCTAGATTCATTGGTCCATATGAGGTGATCGAAAAAAGTGGGTCTAGTGGCATACCGTTTGGCATTACCTCCGGAATTGGAAAAGATCCATAATGTTTTCCATGTTTTGATGTTGAGGAGGTACCAATCAGAGCCATCGCACGTAGTCTCTTCGGAGACAATTGAGCTAAGACCAAATTTGACCTATAAAGAAGATCCAGTGGAGATTTTGGCTTACTTGAGAAGTGAAAATTTAGACAGAAGATTCCGTTAGTGAAGTGTTATGGAGAAACCACAAAGGCCAAGAAGAAGCCACTTGGGAAAGTGAAGAAACGATGCGATACTTGATCCCTTATTTGTTTAATGAAGGTAATTTCAAGGACAAAATTTTCTTAAGTGGGGGAGAGTTGTAACGCCCCAAAAATACCTTAGAATTTCTATAATAATTTTATTATATATTCCGGTTATAAATTGAGCCAAACTTGGGTTTTTTCGGGAAAATTGATAAATTGTTAAATTGTGAAAAATGAAATGGATAGGTGAGCATATGATTAAATATTATATGCTAAAATGAGAAATTGATTGAACCCGGAAATAAACCCAAGTTTGGCTCAATTTATACCCAAAATATATAATAAAATTATTATAGAAATTCTAGGGTATTTTTAGGGCGTTACATGCGTCATTTCTCCATTTTAATGAGATGATTTTTATGTGCCTTTGGCGGTTAGCCCTCGACGGCCCTAGGCATTGAGCAGCATAAGTCCTTGCAGGCGTTATTTCTCTATTTTAATGAGATGATTATTTTGTGTCTTTGGTAGCTAGCCCTCGACGGCACTAGGCCTCGGGTAGCATAAGTCCCTACATACATTATTTCTCCATTTTAATCAAATGATTATTATGTGCCTTTGGCGACTAGCCTTCGACAACCCTAGGCCTCGGGCAGCATAGGTTCCTACAGGCGTTACTTCTCCATTTTAATGAGATGATTATACACAACAGACAACTTGGTAATATGACAAATGATCATTTCATTCAAAAATAAAAACCAAATGCAATGTCGGGAACAAACCACCTCTGCTAGTCAAGATACATTTCCAAGCGGCGGAGCTAGTGGCCCAACTACCATCAACTTTTTTTTTAGAAGGGGGTATTGGTGGCTCAGCCATATCAGCCAAGAACTCTTACAATATAATGATAATAGGCTCCGTGCTAGCCACCTTCTCAACTTTGGAAGTCCCCTCCCCTGTTGGTCCCTGTTGGCCACGAGCTTCCACTGCACTGCTTGGTTCATTAGACTCAGTATTGGGGTGGGCTCAAGGGCATCCTCCAAGGACAACTCTAGGTCACCACGAGCGACCCATTCAGCCTCTGCATATCTAGCCCAATAGTGGAGCTTGTATTGGTCCTAATAAATACCAAGCAATTTGGCATTGTATGAAGCCTGAATTCCGAGAGCACCCGTACCTTCTCAGCTTCTCATAAAGTGTCTTTACGTTTTATTTCCGCTGAGTGGAGGTCGCGCAATCTTTGCCGACGATGAGTTGCGTGGTGCTTTTATTTTAGCTTGGTAAAGTGCGCAACTGAAGGCTCAGGTTGATGCGGTGACATCCACCTCAAGCTTTGACAACTTTTTCACCTCAAGGGCCAGAGCTAGAATCTCCTTGGCTAGATTGACCCACTTCAGCCGAGCTTCTTCCAACTCCTTCTCTAATTGTGGCACCCGAGAGTCTACTTGCACCTTATTATACATTTCTCAAGCCCCCTCTCTTAGATAGAACAAACGACTTAGTTGATGTTGTCGTATGTCACAATACTTAATATATAAGTGCAGTATCATCTGTCAATTGAAATATCAGTGTGGCATGTGTGTGATTGAGGATGGAGTGATCTTCTTCAGACTCAGATCTGAGGATCAAATCATTCAGAAAACTCACACCACCTCTTGCTAGATCTGCTTTGGTCCCGATGGCGCCCTTTAATCGCAGGAGATTGCCTCGTCAGGAGTCCTTCAAATCACGACTCCTTGAATAACGATAAGTCTAACATAAGCACCTCTAGGGAAGGAGGGGACGTCGACCTCTCCACAGGTGGAGGGACCCTTGGAGATGCCATCGCCTTCCCTAGAGATGCCACCGATTCTCGAGACGAAGAAAGGACGAACGGATACGCATCACCAACATCACCTCCCACCATCTCCTCGGATGCTTCTTGAATTTGGGAAAGAAGGTGGCTCTGAACCCGCTCTTTCGCTCAAGCATCCCCCGAACCCTTGAAGTTTAGTCGCGGGACCTTCAAGAGTATAAACTCCTCTGGATAGTCAAATACCTCCCAAAGATTTGATGGCGTTAGAAGATGTCTGAAGTCCCTCACGGAGCTCGGGAGGCTCAATACCTTTACTAGTAAGTCGAATTAAGTCGGACTTAGATCGTCGACGAGTTTCCCCCAACCCAAAGAACTTGCACACGCAAACCATCACGAACGAAGTTAAGGTAGGTTGATTCCATTTAACCAAATGATCAAGACAGGGACAGAGTAAGGTCGAGATCCAAGCACTAGACTTATATCGGGATCTGTGTTCACCTGAAACTCTCGGAGCATGGGATCCTTTGTACATCCCCATGCACCAAACAACAACACATTACCTGTGGCCTGTTTTTACTGGTTGTGGGCAAATTCATTACTAATTGTAACGATTTCGCATCGACAACGAAGTAGTACCTCCCGAGGTTATGCTGCTTAAGGGTATATGCATAAAGAACCTCTTCCAAACCTAAACGCACCTCATATTTTCTATTTAGTACACACACCCCTAACAGAACGCGGATGATGTTCACATAGACATGGATAGGATGGAGTTGGGTAACGTGTAGAAACTGGTGTATTATGGGGGAAGGGGAAACTGCAATCCCTCACTAATATGAATCTTCAGCCAATAGATGAAATTAATTCCACCTCAATCCTTGTCCGTACAATCCGTAAAATGAGGTCTCGAGGAAGGAAAAGAAACCTGGACATTATGAGGGAAATAAAATTATTTCCAAAATGAGTCTGCCCGAGACTCCCTAACAGGTCTGTGCCATTTTATGACTCCGATAGCTTCAACACGCGCTAAAGTGTGCTCATAAGAAGTTGAGGACGAACCCTCGTCCACCCGACTTCCCACATTATCTTCCCTTTTAGCCATCCTCCAAGTGCCTCTATCACCGATACCGAAGCTTGAAAAATCCATCAGGGTAACTCATCAGGCCTTAAGGGAGAAGACCAAAAAGAGAAAAAAAAAAAAGAAAAAGACAACGCGGATGTAGAGACCACCAAATTGTGAATCTCTGGACACCAAAGGCTAACTTCTCTCTGATTTTCCAGTTCAAAGTTCATATTTACTTTCCAATGGTTGTAGAACAAGGATCAACAGCTGTGCAGAATACACTAGTACAGAGGAGCTACCCAGGAAAATGCGAAAGCATAACAAAAAAGCTCTTCAATGACACATGCAAGAAGCCTCCAAAGGAGAGCTGGGAAGATATTTAAACTCAAACATGGGTGGAACATTCAAAATCAATACTAAATGCACTGGTTATGTTTGTAAACACTCCAATTGGAAGGCAGGTATCTGGAGCCTTTGTGTAAAGCGAAATCATGGAGCTATCGGGGCAATAATGGCTTTTACGGCGCGCGAAGACCAAGAGTCTAGCGTCATTCCAGCGATGGCAGAGAGCGGCCCAGGGGGGCTGAGTGGAATGGGATGTTGAAACTCACATGACAGTCATGTGGATGGCCCGAACTCAATAGAGACTCGTTTGATAGGTGACTCATGAAGGTATGCTACCATCTTAGTCACCTCGGGCATTGAAACACATAAGATCAGGCGCTCAATTAAACAAGTCGTCTCGGGCACCAAAGACAAACAAGTGGGACACGTTGTGTTATTCACCACGACAAGCGTTATGTGTAATGTCCCAAAAATAACCTTTTCGTTTTATTATTTTACTTTATAACATTTTCTACTATTATAAATTTTTATTTTATTTATTCGATATTTTATTGGTTTTAAGTGATAAAATAGAGGTTTTTAAGTGAGAGTCGCATAGTGGATTAGTGCACCCCGGAAATTAAGCCCTAGTAGTTTAATGATATGTTTAGGAATTTATAACACAAGTTAAATTTGAAGTTTTTGGAATTTAAATGCTAGTGAAAAATATATAAATAAAATAAAAACTGGAATTAATACAAGAAGTCAAGAGTCAAAATATTGTTATTGATGGGGACCTAAGATGTATATGAAGAAAGTATATATCCAAAATGAAATGTGATAAGTTGTTGTGCAAATGAAATAGAAATGAAGGGCTTTAATGCAAAAATGGGAAATTAAGTCAAAAATGGCTTTAGCCAAACATGGCCTTGTACATGAAAATGATATAAAACTAAATCTTGTCTTGTAAAGGGGGAAGAACACATTTTGGTTTTGGGAGAGCTTAGGGCTACGGTGCTTGTGGGGGATGAAGCCAAATTTGGTTTGATTTACTTCATTTTGTTCAAGGTTCTATGTGATCAAGAAAAGGAAAAAAGAAGGAAAAAAAGAAAGCTAGTGAAGATCAAGAAGATCAAGGTTAGGAACCCTCCTAACTCCCTCTTTGATTGTGTTTGGGTTTGGTAAAACCCTACTTTTGTATATATATATATATGTGTGTGTGTGTGTGTGTGTGTGTGTGTGTGTGTTTGAGTCAGAGTTCAAGAAGCCTTTTTGCTTTGATTAGGATTGGTTTTGAGGAATTTTTATATAAAGGAAATGTTGGGGTTTTAGGGGAGATGCTATCTGAAATTTTCAAAGCCAATGTTTTTTGTCTCAGCCATTACTCATCCAATTGAGTTATAAAATTTTGGGTAAACTAGACTTCTAGGAGAAAAAATTTTCTTGAAATAGAAGTGTATTGAATTTGGACCCCATTGGAGCCAAATCGTGAAGTGAAGCTCTGTTTCGGGTAAGTGCAGTTCACGGATTACAGTTTGTTTGTTTTGTGTTTTAGATGCCGAGTTTTGGTATTTAGGCCATAAGTTGAGTTTCACTCATCCAAATTGAGTGATTCAAATTTTTGGATAAACTAGACTTCTAGGAAAACAAAGTTCCTTGAAATAAGTGTATTCAAATTTGGACCCCAGCCCTATTTACATGAAAATTCTGGTTCTGTTTTTAAAATAGAGTAGTCCCGATTGTTTAGAACATATCTTGAGTTTCGGTACTCCGAATTGGATGATTACAATTTCTGAATAAAATAGATTTATAGAGGAACAATGGACTTGAAGGAAGTTGTGTAAAATATGGTTCATTTGTTCCCAAAAAATTTTACAAGTGAAGGTGTTTTGGGTAGAAATCAACCCTAACCAAAAACAATAGCATGCACTGCTGATATTTTCTCTATTTGTGATGTATTAGGGGTTGGTGACGAGGAAACCTGAGTGAGATCGGGATTCCAAGATAGGAGTCAAGGAGCAACAACCTTTTTGGTTTGTTCTTCTCATTTCTTTTCTTATTCCAGCATTGTATTAGATTTGTCAAAAACTAAAATGATTTACATGGGAAAACTGCATGTGTGCTTTTGTTTTTAACCATAAACAAATTTATCTTAAGTGATTGGGAAATTGATTGCAAATGGATTCTTAGTAAGAAAGCGTGAGCGTCGAATGTGTTTATTGGGAGTATATATGTATATACAATATTGTAATTTACTATGGCCGAGTATTAATGCCATAAGATAAATGTTATCAGTCATATTCGAGTTAAGAGGATAGATTGGTATACCCGATACTTAGGTCAATGTCGATCTTTATGAGCAAAGATGATTTATGATAACATGATCGTAGCCAGCGGGACAATATCAGTAGTGTACACAAAATGAATTTATGAAATAACCGATCGGCAGCCAGAGGGTCGTCTTGTGTTATTAAATGTTTTTTTTTATACTGTTGTGACCTAGTAGGACCATCATAGGTGATTCCGTTATCCTATAGAAAGTCGAGTTAAATTCATTCGAGGAAAACTTATAAGTAAATGTGTGAAATACGTAATTTCCCAATTTTGAATGAAAAATTAACATATATATTGTTTATTGCATTGACCATTGAAAATGTGTCAAAATGTTGTTTTCGAAAAGATACATTGTGACGCCCCTAACTCGGCACACGGTGTCAAGCGAGGGTGTCTTTTTTTTTTCCTATTTACTATAAACTTATAAACTTTAAGCTTATTCATTCATATAATGTTAAACATTTAACTTTTATCATATTCTGTAGCAACGGATTACAAAATATATACAAACTCCATATATGGAAGTGTTCAACATTTACAATATTTACATTGTTTACAAAATAAACAAAATTACATATCTGAAATAGACCAAAGATTAGATTGGGCTCCCTAGTGATCGTGGCCTTTATTTGTGATGTGCGTGTCATGTCCTCGGTTTCCTCATACGTACCTACACGGTTAGAAAACACAGTCTTCGTTCACAGCTTAGTGGGAATAAATACATATGGACGTGGCTGGGCTTTTTAGTAAGTGTAAATTAGTAAACATGTTTCGTGCGGCGCCAAGTATATGCGTCGAGTTCACGTAGTATAGTGGCTCGTCAAGTGTCATTCCCACAAAGAGAAGCGTGTCGAATACTGACTTAACGCTTTAAATAATATTTGGATCTGACTTATATTAAATTAGCTAATTTAAATAGAAACTAATATTAAACTGTGAATTAATTGATTTATGGAAAACTGGAGAAAAGCAGGGTTCTGTCACAGCCTCACATGATGTAGTTCTAACTAGATAAATTGTTTGTTTAATATTTTTCACATATGATTTGCATTTAGCAGTTGATCATGCCTACAAGATATTCTCTCTCGAGATATATGCTTCTGTCTATCAAATGGGGTGTATTGCATCTCTGTGACCCTCGACTAAGATAAGCTTAAATGTATAAACCACAATGCCACTTGGAACCGGGATATCTACATTCCTAGATTGACCGATTGTTGCTTTATTCATGTCCCTATGAGTCATGTCTCTGATCTCGGACTCCTAGCAATGGCATGCCAAAGTTAGTAAACCCTAACATGTAATTATTGTAGAATAAAGCAAGTCGATAAAAATCATACTTATATTAAATAAAAATGAAAATTAAACTAATCCATACAGAGTGCGAGTTAGGTTTTGACAAAACCACAGAAGCGAAACCTAGAACATCTCTATGTGGAAGAAAACCATCAAAGAAGAAAAAAAGAAAAGACGATGAAAATAAACGATTTGGTAAGCCCCATCTCCTCTTCTTCAATCTTCTTCTTCTTTAAGAAGCTTGCCCTTGAATGTGTACTTTAGGTGTTTCCACCTTTAAGAGGGCTTCTCCTTCAAAGCTCCCAAATCTATCACAAATCCCGCCCACTTGTCGATTCCTCGGGTTTTGAGCTTTAAAAACCCTCCGTATGAAGCCAAAATGGGCTACAAATCCACCCAAAACTAGCTCGAACGTCAGCGATGGGTGCAGCAACGTGCGACGTCGGGATCTTCTGTTTTTGCAATGTCGCGACGTTGGTTCCCGACGTCGCGACGGTGCTGGTCCTCATTTTTTGCTTCAACTTATTAAGGTGCCGGCTTTGTCGTCCGGAACTCGATTTGGGGTGTTCTTGGTACCCGTTGAAAGCTCTTGAAGTGTAGAATCCATATATATATGACTTGATGCAATATAAGCTCATATGATATCTGAAAACATCAAAATTCAGTAGCCTCTCCTGCTGAAGGTGCTGCAATGTTTGCTTATTTTCTTCAAGGCTTGGAACTTGCATAACTTCTTTGTTCGAACTCCAATTTTGGTGTTCTTGGTATTCTTGGAAAGCTCTTGAAATTTGGAATACATACATATAAAACTTGCTTCAATTGGAGCTCATAGCAGTAATACAGAAAGCGTCAAAATCTGATGGCACATACATGACGATTTTTCCTGAATTTTACTACAATTCCACCAAATGGATGACCTAATCATAAGTATGAACTTTTAGAGCATTAGGGCACTTATTTAACATAAAAACACTAGAAAAACTAACTAAGCATAGGGATAAAATGTGACGCTCCAATCCCGGGGGTCCGTTGACAACTCGTCAACCCGCGGAATATTCGTGGATGTCGGGTAACCCAACACCACTCAAGAAAATCGAGGCGAGAGTCTCGCATCTTGAGGAGCTCTCACTCAAGGTACAAAACACATTCCAACAATTTCACAATAATGACCACCTGAGATCCATTATGAAGTAAAACCATGGCCACTTGGGCCCATGCATTAATACTCACAAGAGCCACATCCAACTGCCTTACAATAGTTCAAAGTTAATAAATCACTCTTAATTCAACATATATTAAAATGTACAATTTCTAATACATGTTATACAAAGAATCTCTACCAAAGCCACAGTCGGCTTTCTTAATGCGGCCTCTAGTGAGGCGTCGTCCTCTATACACTCCACATTGCACGAGAAATAGTGATCCCTCGGCGGGGTGAGCAAAGCCCGGTAGTGATAATTTCCTACATGGAGTTATTCCCGCTAAGTGCACATGTCATAGCGAACAATCACATCAGTAATTCACGTGACCTCTTCGAATGTCTGTGACCAATCCAGTATCCCGAGTCTGCGAGCTCCCTCACATACCCCTAATGAGATACGAGTAAAATATCTTGTTTTTTCAAAACAAAAGCTTTTTGTTCTGAAAACTTGCTGCAGTTTCGGTAAAATATTGAACTACCCTCCGAGTAATTGCTGGATAGCAGCTAGAAAGCAGTCATGGTCCTCATCAGGCGTCTGTTGGGCGACTCTCGAGGCAATTCTTTGGAAAATCTTCCTTGAAATTCCTTTCACAAACATTTTCGTTTTTCTTTCAATCTCATGTCATGCATTTACTCCTAATATTCTAGGGTGCTCCAGTGCATATGGAATGTGTAACACCCCAAATTATACCCTAATGGTTTTATAACATGTTTAGGGTATAATAAAAGTAAAAGTATATTTATCCGAAATAAAATAAAGATAAAAGTAAAATAAGCAAGAACTTGGAATTAATACAAGTATTAGGGTAAATTAATAATTTGCAATTCATGATGAGGCCGTAATTTAATAAGTTCATATGCCAAAAGTGATAGGATTTTTGAATAATTGAATTGAGAATAAAAATGAAAGTGAGGACAAGAGTAATAAAAGAAGAAAGATATTACAAAAATCAAATAAGGAAAGAAAGTGTGGAAAAAGACAAGTGGCTTGAAGGAAAGGGAGGAAGTTTCCTCCTTTGATTGGATAGTCCAAGGATGCTCAAAAAGAAAGAAAAAGTGAAATAAAAGAGGGATAAAATCAAATAAGGATAAGACGAAAATAAACTATCTCATTTTGGTCTTGGAGAAAGAGAGAGCAAGCAGATAAGAGAAGAGAAGAGAAGATAAGAAAGGAAGAAGAAGAGAATAGAAAAGAAGAAAGAAGGAAAGGAAAAAGAAGATCACAGGTATGGAACTATGAGTATTTGTAGGATTCTGTATAGAAAATTATGGAACTTGTTAAGTTCTATATGGAAAAGTATCGATTTTCGTACACTAGTATGGAAGTCTAGTTTTGGTCTAGAAAGTTTAGATACATGGTTTGGAACCCTTTCTTTTGTGTTTGGTTTGGGTTTGGAAACTCCCAAACTCATTTCTTGTTAGGGTTGAGTTGAGAAGAGCTCTAAAATCTATAGATGTGTTTTGGGAAAGTGCAGTTACTTGAGTTGAACCTTGAAAAGTTCCCTATGTTTGATCCTCACGGATTAAATGGGACCTTAGAGCAGGTTTTAGGTAATAAATAAAGGGAATTTGGCAGTAAGTCCTTCTTTGAAATTGTAATGCATCAGTAGAGTGATGTTAGGATTTTGGTCGCGATTTGGTGCTCTGGCAGAGCGAGTTATGGTCCCTTTCACGAGGTCAAGTCAGCTTGGCCAGTTCAGGTCAGCTCGTCTGGGCTGACTATGTATGACCTCCAACTTCGGAAGGTCATAACTCCTTCGTCCGAACTCCGATTCAAGTGTTCTTGGACTCTATGGAAAGCCCGTTGAGTCAAGAATTCATTCATATGCCTGAGGAGGATATTAGGTGTTAGACTGAGGTGTTAGACCAAGCTCACCGAGGTCAGGTCAGCTCGGCCAGTTCAGGTCTGCTCATCTAGGTTTGACTACGTATGACCTCTAACTTCGGAAGGTCATAACTCCTTCGTCCGAACTCTGATTCGGGTGTTCTTGGAGTCTATGAAAATCCCATTGAGTCAAGAATCCATTCATATGCCTGAGAGGGGACAGGTGTCGAGCCAGGGTGTTAGATCGAGCTCAGGGTCGGTCGGCTCGGCCGGGTTCGGTCGGCTAGTGCAGGTTGACTACGTATGACCTCCAACTTCGGAAGGTCATAGCTCCTTTGTTCGAACTCCGTTTCGGGTATTCTTGGACTCTATGGAAATCTCATTGAGTCTAAAATCTAACCATATGCTATTTAATGGCATTCGGTATCCACATCTGAAAATATGATTGTTGTACCAAGTGTACTAATCGCATGGGTAAAGTCAATTGAAATACATGATAAGAAAAGATAGATATGAACAAGAAATAGAAACATAAGTAGATTTGATATGTAAGGAATATAGAAGAAAGAATAAAATGATAAGCCGGAGAACATGTATAACTATATGGCGCACAAAGGCCCAGGATATTGAATGACCGGGCATATATGATCGGTGCTTCGGCACTCACGCTGGTGCTACGGCGCTATTACGTGACGGGCACGTATACATGACGGTCGCCGGCACTCTGCTGGCGTGTTCGACACTTCTGTGCGTGGGCAAGCACGTCTATGTTCCGTCACCGTCTTTGTACCTTGGTATATATTGTCTAGAGTCGTTCATTCTTTATCTCGGTCCAAGCGACGAATGTTTATCGTGTGTATCCCGAGATAAGGAAATGATAAAAAGGTAAATAGTTTGGACATGAAGGTACCTAAGGGTAGTAAGGGAATAAGTCTATGTTACTCCTATAGAGGAGGGAGATAGGGCGGTGCGAGTAAAAGCCTGTGAAGTAAAGCATTACAGAGTATAGAAATATATAGGTATATGTCATAGGATATGATAGACTAATAAAGTACATGAAAATATAAGTTAACAAGATATAAGATATTTACGAGAGATAGGTACATGTGAATGATAGGCATAGATGAATATAAGAATGAGTAAATGCATGCATGATAAAAATATAGGAATATATGTATTATGAGAAATATGAAACTGTAGTAATATGAAGCTACGAGATATGAGAGCAGTCTGATTAAAGTAATGATAGTATATATTGCATATGCAGTGCTTAGAATTATATGTATGGAGCATATAGAGAAGCATGGGTATAGAGACCAGTATAGAATATGACATAAGTATATGATCTGTTATATGTATATGTAAATGTGTAAAGTGAGATATGAGATATGAAAAATGCAAAGTTAAGAATAAATGATTGTATATATCTCACATATGATTACCGAATGACAATAATGATTCGGAAATATGAGATATGTACTGAACATAAAATACACATGGATTATGCCTTAGAACTGGTAGAGGATAGATAGGCGTAATACATAGAGAGATATAGTTTGCTACGACATACAAATACAAATATCGAGGCCGTTTGGGTGATGAGATAGATCCACGTTTGGATCCACGGTGGCCCGAAAGTCACCCTGGCTGCTCGGACCATATAGATGGTCGTGTCTCGTCTGATGATACGCGACACCTTTTGGGCTCTTATAGACCCTTTGTTTCGCCTGATGAAATCTGTTTGCCTTTGGGCCCTTATAGACCACTGTTTCACAAAGTGAGTACAGCGTCTTCGGGCCTTTATAGTTTCCTTTATCCACTTCTAAGGTTTATGCAGGCATGAAACATAAAACAAATGAATTGAATATGACATGTGAAAAGATATGATATGAT
Organism: Tetrastigma voinierianum; assembly: GCA_016808115.1. Taxonomy (NCBI): domain Eukaryota; kingdom Viridiplantae; phylum Streptophyta; class Magnoliopsida; order Vitales; family Vitaceae; genus Tetrastigma; species Tetrastigma voinierianum. The sequence goes on along the minus strand of JAEQBH010000906.1, from coordinate 1,944,542 downwards.
ATGAGAAGCATAGCATTGCTATGTGATGATAAGTTCATTATACGATCCGACATGATATATGAAAATGTATAAGAATGTAAAATGATCTGAAAAGTTAATATGAAAGAGCAAGTAATATGAAAAGTATAACAGGAAAACAATATATGAAAATAGTACATGATGACAGTACATGATAATAATATATGCAAATAGAACATAACAAATGGTATAGTATATAATCATGAAAGTAATATATGTATAAGAATATGACATCCACAAAATAGGATATGTAATATGAACCATTAGAAAAGATAATAGATCAAAATGATAAATCTTAGAATAAAGAAATATATATGATAGATACACCTAAATGAATAGATTAGAACATGCTATGAACACATGATAGAAATTGCATAAGTGCTAAGAGCAGTGAGAGATAAGTAAAAGATGACAAAGCACAGAAATACAGTAAATGTATAGATAGGAGATATGCCAAAGACAGAGAACAAAGAACATATAACGGAAAAGATTGACATGCAATAGGAATGTAAAGATGATAAGTAATAAAAAGTTATATGAATATGTATAGATATATGAAATGCATATGTATAAGCTTGTGACGGTCACCATTGGTGGTTGTCCATGCTTATGTTCCCACTAAGCGTAAAGAAAACATACAGTATTCAATCCATGTAGGTACTGAAGTAGAAGACAAGGATAAAGGCTAAGACATCTCATATGACAAAGCATACCCGACTCGAGAGATAGGTGCTCCATGCTATGCATGATCTCGATGTTTGTATTAGACATGTATGCATTATAAGGGTTTGTATAAGTAAATGGGACTCGATATATGTGTATAGATTTGAGGACACCACTCCGGTGGTAGTTCTTTGTAAATGTAAATGATTTTTGTTATTCTGAAATTGTTTGTATAATCACAGGTACAAGTTCAGCTCTAAGAAAGAACTGGTCAATGAGAGTCCCAGTATATAGTCTCGCGCCCTGGACTCGGTTCGAATCTGCCATCGGGTCGGATCGGGGATCGGGGTGTGACAGAATGCATGATGTCAATCCCAACAAACTCATGCTAATATATAAAACATGTATATACTAACATAATTAATCCACATAAATCATGTTATGCAAATTCACGACCAATAACACCAAAATTAGCTCACATGGGCTAATTAACAAACACAAGCAATTCATTTTGAATCACTCAACATCATAAAATCGCTACCAAAAATCACATCACTATTCGTGTGAGCGGTGAAACCCTCAGTTGGCACTATTCCAGCCCCCCTGACAATAGGGAGGATTTTCTCCACTCGGTTAAGCTTTTGAAAGCCCAGAAAACACACAACTAATCCAAACCTTTCGAACATCCCTAACCATTTACATAGCTCTTAGCCAATGAATAACATGAGTAGGAGGGAAAAGATCATACCTCTTAGAGTTGAACTCCACCGTCGGTGTCCACGCATAGCCCTCGCTCGTGAAACGACTTTGCTTCTTGCTTTCCGGGTCGAGGCGACGGTCCAAGCAATATAAATCTAGAGAGAAGGAGCTCCTTCTCTCTCTAAAATCACAAATCCCCAAGCTACTTCATCTCTTCCAGCCTACTGCACGATTTGTCTCAAAAAAATGAAGGAGAAGGCTATTTGCTATTTTGTCTTTATTCTCATTAACATTTGCAAAAATTCTCATTTGTCCCTTCATCTTGATTTTGACACTTGGCTTAATCTAAGCCATTCATTCTCATTCTCTCTCTAGTCATGCAACATGTGTCACATGAGTACATGTAGTAGGTGACTTTTGTCACATCACATGTCATTTTACGGCACCCGACACCGGGTGCCTCGAAAAACGTGAAATTTCCATCGTCTTGGAATTTGACGAAATTCGACGTGATAGCCGTTGTGAGCGATCGACGGTAAATCCAGTTTCATCATCGAATCTAAAATTTTGGTGCAGCCAAAGTGCAATTTGCCATTTTTCGCCAAAATTGGAATTTTCGGGTTTATAAAATGAGTATTTAAGATACTCATCAGCGACTCGTAGCCGCGGATCATCAACCCCATCACGCATGCATATACTTATGGCCGATATAACATTTACATATATTTATCCATTTCTCATGTCTACTTTTTCATATGTTTCATTTTTATCATATTTCATTTATTTTTTATGTAAATGCTTTCACTTTACTTCTTGTTCTTGTAAGTATATTATCATCGCATCGCTTGATCTTGTGCTTCTCATATCATATCATATGTTTTACATATCTTTATCGTTTTTCTTTTATGTTTCATGCTGCTAAAACCTTAGAAGCGGATATGGGAAATAACCGTATGTACCCAAAGGTACTATCAGCATGCGAGCCGATGATCTCTATGCAATATGTACTGAAGGTACTATCAGCATGCGAGACAATGATCTCTATTTGTATATTTCAGCGGTAGCTATAATGATCGAAGCCCAGGATCTATGTCATCGGCAAATAGGGATCGATATCACGTAAACTATATGTTGTAGCAACTATATCCCTATAGGCATGTCTATCTATCCAACTAACCGGTCTTAAGTAGGCAATCATTTTTATTATGTTTTCTTAACAATCTTTCAGGTATTAGAAAAAGATATCTCATATACATGAATACTACGATATCATGTATACTTTTGAGATATTCATTTCAAATAATTTCTTATAAACATTCTTGTACTTTTCATATAACTTACAATTATATATGTATTATCTTTAACTTTCATAACACATGTTATCATAATCCATATTACTATAATGCATTATTTAATATATCAATACATTTATATATTTATCTGATTTTGGTTTCTATCACCAGTGCTTTGACAGTTCTAGGCGACTCTAGAATCCATTTTTTACTACAATTTTGACCCTACTTTCTTCATGAAAGCTATTCTCCCCAATGTCTAGTTTGTACAGAAATTCTTCATTTGGACCAGTATAACTCAAGTTATGATTTAAACAACCGGAATTACTCCAGTTCATTGGATTGTTTGGAATGAGATTTCGGGACGAATTGCTCCGCTTCTTTGATGGGTACCGTCCGATGAATTAGAAATTTGGACCACTCACAATTTCATGAATATTTGTTCTCCTAGAGTCTAGTTTACCAAAAAAGTTGGATCAAAACAAGTTGGATGAGTGAAACTCAACCTATGGCCTAAATACCAAAAATGTTTAGAGGAACCCAAAGCGTATCATAATGCGACTAGAAAAGCGAGCATAGCACAGAATTTTAAGTCAGCCCAATTGGATATACTTATTTTAGGATTATTTGTTCTCCTAGAAGTCTAGTTTACCCAAAAATTTGAATCACTCAATTTGGATGAGTTATGGCCAAGTTATGGCCTAAACAAAAACATGGGTTGAAAAAAAAAACGGACAACATCTCCCCTAAAACCCTACATTTTCTCTATACAAATCTTTCCTCTATTGAGGACCACAACCAAACCAACAAGGATTCTTCACAAGCAGGAATTCCAAACCTCCAAACAAGTATCCATAAAAAAATCCGCACAAGCAAGTCTATACAAATCTCATGCAGTTCCATACTATAATCCATAGAAAACCATACAAATCCATACCTTTGATCTCTTGTCTCCTTCCTTCTTCCTTCTTCTCTTCTCTTTTTCTTCTTCTTCCTCTCCTTCTCTTCTCTTCTCCCTTATCCTACCCATAGGAGCTCTCCTTCATATACCAAAAATGAGATATTTTGATTCCAAAATAAGGCCATGTTTGGCCTTTTACATTTTTGCCTTCTTTTCCATTTTTTCATTTAAGTCCTTCATCTTCCATCTAATTGAAATCTTTACTTGTCTTATTTTTCACTTTAGCATATATTCTTATTAAATTATGACCCTTGGGTCCTAAATTGGTAAATGACCAATTTACCCTTGTCTTTTGTAGAAATTCCGGGTTTTGCTTATTTTATTTTAGTCTTATTTATTTTATTCAGGAAAATATCACATTTCTTTTATTATAAAACGTGTTATAAAAGCGTCAGGGGTATGGTAGGGTGTTACATACAAATCTTCAATTTAATGCATTAACAATAAATAAAATATAGGGATAGAGAAAACAAAAACCGGATTTATAGTGGTTCGGCACACTCTTGCCTACACCCACTTCTCCTCAACCTTCAATCGATGAGGGTTCCACTAGTGGCAAACTCTAACCCGAGCTTCTTCTTTTACACTTAGATTATGGCTCCAATGGACTCTTCACAAATCTTCTGGTTTATTCCTTAGGATATTCTTAGAATATCCTTTGGTTTATTCCATTATTTTGTCTCTATACTATGTAATGCATAACAATATTCATTGTATTCTTTTCTTTCTCTCATTCATGGTATCGAGTCATACTTTGGTTGAGTGAAAGTCGTCTCCTTGATAGATCTTCTCGGTCGGATCTCCTGCGATGGATCTTCTCGGTCGGATCTTCTACGTGAATCTTCTCGTTCGGATCTTCTCGATCAAATCTCATGACGGATCTTTACTCGAGTCGGATCTCCTCAGTGGATCTTAAGGTGAGGATACCACCTTGGTAGATCTTCGGTCGGATCTTCTCATTCGAGATCTTCTCAATTGGATCTCCTCTGGCAAATCTTCTGAGTCGGATTTTCTCCATCGACATCGGATAGAATTAAGTACACCTTTATAACAAGCTTTGTGCATATAACCTATATGTTCCAGGTTTAAGGGGAGTGTTGAGAATCATAAGATATTCTTAGACTATTCTCTTATTTATTCCCTAGGATATTCTTAGAATATCCTTTGGTTTATTCCATTTTTTTGTATATATATAGGTATACTATGTAATACTAACTCACTCATTCATTTTTAATAAGAAAAGTATTCTTTTCTTCTCTCATTTCACAGTGTATATAGACATTCCTCCATGTTTTGAAACCGAGCATACGAGCCGGGGTTCCAAATTTATAAATCTTTATCGACTAGTGATCCCACGTGCATGGTTTGAGAGGTTCACTAAGGTATTGAAACTTGATGGGTATATACAGTCTCAAGTTGACCATACTCTCTTCATTAACATTTGATCATGCGCGAGTCACGGTGTTGTTGAACATGTCGATGACATTGTTCTCGAGAGGATGGGCCAGACATTGGTCACATGAGGAACAGAAATGAAAAGGAGTAGCTTACGCTATCAAAATTAAGTCAAAGACTTAGGCCCTCTAACGTATTCATTGGGGATGGAAGTGGCTAGATCCAGGCAAGGAATCTTAGTGTCTCAATGGAAATATGCCTTGGATCTCCTCGGTGAAACAGGAATGAGCGAATGTAGGCCAATCGACACTCCTATGGATCCTAACACCAAGCTGAAGCCGAGAAATGAAGAAACAGCTGTAGAGAAAGGCCAATATCAACAACTAGTGGGGAAACTTATCTACTTAATATACACACGGCCAGATATTGAAAAACTGTGTGACGGTATGAAGTCAATTTCTAAGCAATCCTTGAATATGACACCAGAAGCTATATCACTAGCATCCTTAGATGCGTAAAAGGATCCGGGAAAGGAATTTATTGTTCACGAAGTCTCCTAACCATCATGACTTTGAAGTCTATACAGATGTAGATTGGGCTGGATCACTCATTGACTGAAAATCTACCTTAGGGTATTACTCGTATGTGTAGGGAAACTTAGTGACATGGCAAAGTAAAAAGCAACAAGTGGTGGCACAAAGTAGTCTTTAGGCGGGATTTTAATGCCTTAGCATCAAATTTGTGGTAGGAGGCTACAAGTTAACTACTCGTGTCCTATAAAGATGATGTGTGACAACCAATCAGCTCTTGCCATTGCTAAGAATCTCGTCCATCACGATCAAACCAACACATTGAAATTGATAGACATTTTATCAATGAGATGATAGAAGAAAAAACCGTAATTGTCACCTATGTGCCATCATGGCTTCAAACTGCAGATATCCTCACAAAGGCATTGTTTCATCCCAACTTCAAGGAGCTTAGTTCTAAACTTGGCCTAATGAATATCTATCTCTGGCCTAATTTGAGGAAGTAAGATTGCTATTAGGGAAATTCATCATATTGTATCTGAGTTGTAAATACTTTCTGAATTAGTATAAATTAATTCTAAAAGTTGAGGATGTAATTTCAGTCTCATATATATATATATATATATATATATATATATATATATATATATATATATATATATATGGAACTAATTAGTTCACTAATCAATATAGATTTTTTTTTTCCCAAATCTTATACTCAGCTTCAAGTAAACATTTGCATGTCACCGATATTGGTTTTATCCTTTGAAAGATGTTGCTTATCTTACAATGTAAATAACATCTATAAAATCTTTGATGATTTATTTTGTAATTCACCAGTTCTTATTTCATTTTTGTGTTTTTATTTATTCATGCAACAAAAGTAATTAGGAGCTTCCAAAGTAAAGGTTACAGCTTTCTATGTGAATCAGAAACAGGTTTAGTTATGGTGATATTGTATTTGCTTTGAAAATAAGTCTAATTCTATTCAATTAACAGATTTATACATATTATCATAGACAGAGACACAAACACATGCAAAGTAGCTAAAAAGGGGCACCTCATTGACAGTTTTTTTTTTCTAAACACATAAGTTGAACATCATTACACCTTGCCTTTGAAATTAAAGCTTATCACTCCAATGCTATTAGTTGGTTAAGAGAATTTCTCAAGGGTCTTATGGCATTCAAATTTTGTGATATTCTTGATTCTTCCACTGTTGGGACCTGTTGTTTCTATTGAGTTCACTTAGCTGATGATGGAGCAAAGTTCCTTGCTATAAGGAGAGCATCAATACTGCAGGATTACAGGATCCTTTATCTCCTTAGTTCTTGGAATCATGTCTTCATGCTAAGTCTTGGTTGTTACTCTTATTATTGTTGGGAATCCTGCATCAAAGTTCAGTTTTTCCTCCGCATACCGTTTCGTACATGTCATAGGCATTTGTTAACTCAAAAATGTTAAGCCTGTTTGGTGATTGTATGCTTTTCTGATATTTTATTGCAATAGTTTCAAATAATATATACACATTGCTGCTTAAATAATATGTTTGGGTTTTTTTTGTTTTTTCTTTTGCAATATGGTTTGTAAGTTGTAGTCAGTCAAAAGAAGTTAGAAGGTAGCTTATGATATACTACTTGTTCTAAGCTGCGTCTTGAGAAACTCTCTTCATCTCTTAGTTCCGAAGTATCCCATCAAAAGCTGACAAGTATGGCAAGTACTTCATAGATTCGTCTTTAGAGAATAATTGATTTATTTGGTCTTCTTTTCCATTCTGTATGTGAAGGAAACATGTATTTATGTAGAGTTAGTCTTTTCTATTTAATTTGATATTAAATAGGTAATTTATGATCAATAATATATACAACCGTTGGACATGATTCGATCATATAAAAGGTCTTGGTATGATTTGTACATGTAAAAATGGTTAATAGAATATTTGGTTTATCGTATTGATAGTTAGGCTTTTGATCTATACAAATAACAAATCGAAAATTGACAATCGGTTTTTTTTTTAACACGATTCGATCATATAAAAGGTATTGGTATGCTCGGTACATGTGGAGATGTTGAACCATATTAAAATTGTTCACTTTTTGTTATTTCAAACATGCATGTCAGTTATGTTAAGAGACCACTTGTCCAATTGGTATTAGGTATGCATATAATGTTGCATGTTAAGTGACCCTTGGGCAGAGATGTGGGAAAATTTGCTTTTAAAAATTATCTAGATCTTTGAATCGAATTTGTAAGTTTCCTTGTTCGGATAGTTTTATTTCTCCAAAAAAGATGTTGCAGGAATATGGAATAAAAATAGAAAATTAATCCATTTCTTGGTATTACCACATTTAAATTTTAAAAGAATTAATTTTACAAACTCAAAATTCCATCAAAGGATCCATCAAAACTTTATTTTCCTTGCTATTATTTATTATTTATATTATGCATTATTTTCTAAAAAAAATCATATAGAAAGAAATTATATGGTGATTTGATTGTGATACATTCAATTAAAACAAAAAGAAGTGCAAAACCTTAGCCCCTTTTCTCTTCTTTTTTTCTCCTGCCACTCGAAAGGTCTTTTTTAAGGAGGGGGTGATTTTTTACTATTTTTGCTTGAAATCACATTTTTACACATTTTTTTAGTTCATCTCTTAATAAAATGGTAATTTCTGAATTTTAGTCTTTTAACATTTTACGTGTTATGTGCATGTCTTTATTAAATTTGGTTTATAAATGGTTTTGTTACGATGTAGTGTTTTTTAAATCTCTTGTTGTATAACTTTATTTATATGGAGATAATTCAAACGGATAAAACGGATTCGATCAATCGAATTTATGAGATTATGATCTTGAGCATGTTGAAGAAATGATGTTATTACAGTCGAGTATATTATCGAATTTATAGGTTTTATGTCGATTTATTATCTTTGATAGCAGTATATTATTTCATCTTTTATGTTATCGATTTATTACAAATTTGAATTAATAAAATTATTTTTACATTACAAAAAATTGTGATTTGATTAAAAAACCTTTTGAAAAAAAAATGTGTAAATTTGACCCTCCATCAAATTGTGGCCTAATTTTAACAAAAATGTTCTTATTTTCTTGCAAAAGTAACCTCTTTTTTTAAGAAACAATGTAAATATATGAAATGAAGAAGGACAATTTTTTCAAAATGAATTATTTTTTAAGAAAAAATATGAGAAATGTTAGATTCACAATAAGGTTATTCGATGTCTTTTAGTGAAATATTTCTAAATTATATCACGGGAATAAGTATATCCTTTTTGTTTAATTATATATTATATTTTTTTTAAATCTATATTAGAATATTTTTAGCTTATCATGTCTAGCTCATATGGTAAAGTATTCAATGATTAAAAAAGATAAGACATAAAAAAGGAAAGTGTTCCAATTCAAGTCCAAGCAAAAATAATTTATTATATTATAACTAAAGTGTTAACTAAAAAATAAAAATTGTAAAATTTTTAAAATTTTGTTTTATGATTACTATTTACATAAATAAGTGACTAACTATGTACTTTTTTTCCTTTTCAACGAAAAAAAACCTATGCACTTTTTTATTACAAAAAAAACTGTGTACTTTTTATTAAAAAAACTGTGTACTTTTTAAGCTTTGTTAAGTCTTAAAAATAAAATAAAAATATTGTATTCAAACAAAATTCCCAACAGTAATAATATTAAGGCTCCAACAGTTATAATATTAAGCTTCTCTTTGAAATCTAAAAAGTACTCACAAAAAAAATTATAAAAAAAAAAAATTATCACATTTGATTTCTCCGTGAAAAATATAAAATAAATCAAATATAATTAAAATTTCTTAAAATTTTAAATATTTTTAAATTTTTAAATCTTTAAAAAAACAAATAAAATAAGTTTAAGTAAATTATAGAAATTAATTTATTAAATTCAAACCTATTTTAAATTTTAGTCGTAATTATCTGTTCTCCAACTTTTCCTCCGTATTTTTTTCCTTATAATTTCAAGGGTTCCAAATTGAGCCTAAAAGATGGTGTTGTAAGGTGCAAGGAACGGAACGGGTTCGCCTTTTGTCACGCAGCATTCGTTCTAGGCCTAGTGAGGTTTTTAGCGTCAACCGTTTCAATTTCTTGTTTCGCCTAAAAAATTTTCCTGAGAAAATAAATATTGTTTTACTAGTACCGAGAAAATAATAACCCATAAATGAGGCCATCCCACTCACTCCTTCAATCTTCTTTCACCGCTTTATACAGGGTTTCAGTCGACCATTGTTTGGCAATCAAGTCAAGAACAACTACAAGCATCTACACAGCCAACAAATTATAAGTGGGTGTTCGAAATGCGGACAGATAGGGTATTGCAAGGAAAATGTTCGATGAAATGTCGCAACGAGATGCCGTGTCTTGGAATACCATGATTGCAGGATTTGTGAATATTGGGAACTTTGAGACTACACTAAAGTCTCTAAAATCTATGAAAAGAGATGGGTATAGTTTTGGAAGCATGCTTAAGGGTGTTGGATCGATATATTGAGGTTGGACAGCAATTGCATTCCATGATTGTTATTATGTTGGGAATGTGTTTGCAATTAGTGTGCACTCTTAGAGATGTAGTCGAAATGTGAGAGAGTTGAGGATGGCATTTGAGGTGTTTTAAGTCTATTATAAAGTGTTCGTAACTCGGTTACATAATTACATTACATTACATGGAGGAATACTTTGATTAGTGGGTTGCTTATGTTATGCTGCTCAACAAATAACAAGTGGGTGATCTGGAAACTACGTTTTGGCTAGTTATTTTAGAGCATATCAAATGATAGACAACTAGTAAAATAGATCTTCAACAAAAAAAATGGCGATGGAGCAATCGGCTAGCCAGGATTGTTAATGCCCGATTCGCCTCCAAATGTTGGAATGATATTCTTTATAAATGTCCTTGAACGATATTGGGTATATGATGGAAATTTCTATTTTGGGTATGGAGTGATATAGATGAATGAAGGGTATATTATGTAATTATTAAGGAAGATAAAGGGTAAAATTATAATAGATTTAGGATATCCCCAAGTTTTTAGATCTTCGGCTATTGAAAATCTCAGCGCTCTTTTCTTTATTTAATCTCAAAAAAATTAACTTTGGAGTAAAATATAGAGCTTTAGATCTTTGTGCTTTTCTTTAGCTAACGGAGATCTTCTTATACGGCTATTGATTCAATTTAAGTGGAACATAATAGCAAATTGATGTTGGCACATTAATTGCTTCATGACCCACATTTGTGCAAATTGAAAAAACAGGTTCATGGTAAAATTATGAAGCATGGGTTTGCATCTCATACTTGTGCAATGCCATAACCACACTTACTCATGTGCCACATGTGGTGGTAGAGCCTTTAACGTTAAAATAAAGAGTGGTGGTGATACGATCCCCCCCACAAAATTGCACGGTACGTGTTAGAGCGTCTCGGCGGTGGAAGGCCTTGAAAAAATAGATCTTCGAAGCAAAAAAGCTAATTATAAGAGTGGTGAGCTTGATGCTCAGAGTAAAATGATTCTTGTGAGCAGATTAATAATCAATATTTGAATGAATATTACTGGGAGCTATTAAGCAGCGATATTGGGTATATGATAGAAATTCTAAATTTTGGGTATGGAGTGATATAGATGAATGGAAGGGTATATGATGTAATTATTAAGGAATAAATTAAAATTGGAATAGATTTAAGGATAAGTACAAAGTTTTTGAATCTTCGTATTAGAATTCATGTATGCAAACTTTTAAGTTAAATCTCAAAAAATTACTTTTTGGAGTAAAAAATAGTTTTAGATTCTGATCTTTTTTACTAACTACTGGAGATGCTCTTATACTCAATAAAGCAAAATCCCAATGATTTCTGGGTATCAGGAGCAACAGGGCATCAGAAGTCCACCCTCCTTAATCACACCAATTTGACTGTAAATTTTGCGAACAACTCTTTCAAGCTTTATCATATTTCTCCCGAGAAACCACCGGGAGGTTATCCACAACAATGATATTCCCAAAACCAGAAATTACTAACGTGAGATATATTGAGAAAGTGAGATACTAGCTCCAAACTTGTAAGACTAAAACTTCAAAGGCAGTCCCAAATCCCGACTCCCTAATTATCATTGACCATGACATAGAATATCCGTATTAACATCTTGTCCACAGAGTGAGAGTCATTGTTTGATATTACTGGTTTCTAATCCGATGCCCCAACAATGGTTTGTCAAAACCTTGTACATAACAGGATTACACCAACTACTAGTTCCAGTTCATTACAAAATCATCTAGACTTGGAAATCAAATCCTATCCAACCCTAAAATTTGGTTTTTTCCTGACCGCATTAAACTAAACAGTTCAATTAGAGGTAAATGACCCTCTCCAAGAAAGATCATCAACATAATTCCAAAAAAAAATAAAACAAAAGAAATTTTCCAGACTAAAACATACACTCTTCCGATGTTTGGATGAGGAAACTCAGCTACAGTAGAAAGCAAAACTTTGAGGTATAGATCAAAACCTAGGCTTGATTTCGAGGAATTTCAGGAAAATGAAACTAAAACAGTAAGGTATTATCTCAGAATGCAAAATCTTCCCTGAAGGAAGACGTACCAGAGTCAAATCGATATTTGATATACCGATGCCAAGGGTAGAGGCCGCCGCTCTGATATCTTCCATTGATGCTGTCGCTCTAATATCTTCCATTGATGCCCCTCCGCCATCCTGAGAAGGTGATTGAAAGTGAAAAAAGATACAAAATTTTGGAGAGAAAACAAAGAAAGGATGAGGACGGAGAAAAGGTGAGATGAAGAAGGGCTTTGGTTGGAATTGGAAAGAATATAAGGTATGGGTTGGGCTTAGGCTTAGAATTGTAGTCTTATTAGAATAACAGGTAATCTTGGGCTTGGCTTTGACACACTTCTTTTACTATTTATTTAAGTATGGCGGTTGAAAACTATTCCTTATGAAATTTTAAAATATAAATAAATAAATAAATAAATATATATATATATATATATATATATATATATATATATATATATATATATTTTGAGAGCTAGCTAATTTCACTTACATTGTAGTAAAAGACTTGAACCCAGGTACCCGGGATCCCACCTGATACGATTTCATATCGATTTCACATAAAAGTGTGGAATGGTACTTAAACACCAATGAGAAGCACTCAAGCCTAATGAAAAAGTATCATTCCAATGAAAGAGTGTGAAGAATACCTAAGCACCAAAAAAACTAGTCCAATGAAAAAGTATCATTTCAATGGAAGACTGTGAAGAGTACCTAAGCACCAAAAAAACTAGTCTATTAGGTGGAATAAGCTTGCTCGAGTTTAAGTCAGCTCATAGCTTTTGTTTGGCAAATATAGGATTGTATCAGGTGGATCTCGGGTACACAGGTTGAATTTACTACAATGTAAGTATGAATTTAGCCAGCTCTCAAAAAATGTGTATATATATATATATACATATTTAAATTTTTCATAAGGAATAGTTTTCATCCGCCATATTTCAATGAATAGTAAAATATGTGTCAAAATGACCAAGATCACCTGTTATTCTAATAAAACTACAATTCTTAAACCCGACACCTACCTTATATTCTTTCCAATTCCAGCAAAGCCCTAGCATCTCACCTTTTCTGAGTGCTCTTCCTGTGGTTCAAAGTTGCTATATCAATCATTTCCTCAAAGGGTCCTAAGACATATGGGTGTTAATGTATCAGCTTGATATTGGCCGATAAGTAAATTTAAATAAATAGATACGTTACAAAATTATAAATTATTAGAGAATACATGTAATTAAGTAAATTAAAATTAATAAAATAAAATTTATTTTATATTTAATACTATTTAATTATTATAAAACATTTACTAAAAGAATTATAAAATTATAATATATTGTATTACAAAATTATACATTCATTTAAAAGTAATTTAGTCTTTATATTCAGATTCATCATTAAATTAATTTAATCAATAATTTATTAATATAACTTTCATCGAAATTTGTTATTAAAATTACTTATTTGGTCGAAGTAGTATTTAAGTTAGTAGCGATTATTAGTATTGTTTGATAAAATAACTGATTAAAAAGTAATTTATTGAAAGTTAATTTACCAATAGACATTATAAAGATATATAAAATAACGCACATATATAGAAAAATGATCATAAAATAAATTACCGGAATGTAAATTATAAAATTATAAACATAAACAAGAAAAAAATTTATTATAAAATATACGCTGAGAATAATTGAATTCCTAAATGTAAATATAAGAACATAATAATAATAATAATAATAATATATATATATATATATATATACCTATATATATATATATATATATATAATGTTATTTGTTATTATTTATTTAAAAATATTTTGAGATAAAAAATTTTAAAAAAGCGAAATAGGTATTAAATAAATTTAGTGTATGAATTACAGTGGAGTGAAATGTGAAACTAAAGCATGTTTTTCGGGGTTAGGTTGTAAAATTTGAAACAAAGCGGGTCGATTTAGTAGACTTGTTTTGGCCGTATTACCATGTGGGTTTAGTAGGGTTATACAGTGGCTGAATTTTTATTTAATTTTTAATGTGGCTTTAGTAATTAAAATTTTAAATGATTAAATATAAATTTGATATTTTGTTATCTTTTTGTAGTATGGTGGTTTTAAAAGTATTATTATTATAATATATGATTAATATATTAAAAACTTTGTTGTTTACTTAAACATTTTCAATTCTATAATGCATATTTTTAATATAATTTATATGATAATTTAATATTTAAAAAAATATTGTATGAAAAAATTGCAAATGAATTTGGATTAAATAAATTATAATTTTAATATTAAATATATTTTATTTATCTCGTAGTCCTATTTTAAATATTAAATTCATTTTTATTTACACTTTTTAAATTTTATTCGATCCTTATATGTTTTTTATAAAAATGGAGTTCTATTAGTTTATAAATTAAATTTAACAACTAAATTATCAGTATATTTTAAATAATTTTATTACTTAAGCTATTGTTAATAACAAAATAATGTTATTTTTTAATTAATTGACAAAAAATAGATACTAATTTCTTTCATAATATGATTATATATTTTAGCAAGATGAATTTTCAAACAAATATAATATTTCATTATTATAGATGCTTTTTTAAATCATTTTTATTACAGCATGTGAAATTTATATTTATTAAAATTATAAATTAATTAATAGATGATGATAAATCAACCACTTTCGAGGCTATACATTTTTCTAATGTGGAATCACATGTTATTATTAAATATAAGGAGGATGACGATTAAGATTATAGGTATATGAGATTTCATTTGATACTTTGAAGTTGTTTTTCTTATATATATTATTAAGTTGTTACTTTATTATTTTGATCTTATTGGATTAATTAATTTGATACTTTTTGTTATAGCAGTGTTTTAACATTATTTATTTATTTATGTTCGTTTCTTTATTATTATATTGTTTTATCTTCAAATGCATTTATATATTAATTATTATTATATATTTGTATATTATTTATTTTTATTTTAAGAATGATGAATTTGTAAAAATAATTTGTTTAGTATTTTTTAAGGTTTTTGTGTGCCTTTGCGTGGTTGGCGGAGTTGGTCGGCCGTGCGCGAAATATAAATGGGTCGAGTGGTCAGCCTTATTTAAAATGAATTGCTTTTGAAATTGATTGAATTACTTAAGTTTATCGATTTCAAAAATATGGATAGTCCTTTTTGTTCATAACAAAATAAATTATAGAAAAATAAAAACGAAAATTTAAAATTTATAAGCAATTTATTCACTTGAATATTATACATTTATAGTTATTTTTATCTGAAGACTAATATTTTAAAATATTTTATTTTGATTTAACGTGCTTTTGTTTATTGATTGAAATTATAATTTGAGATGAAATAGAAATTAAAAGTTGATAAAAGAATATTTTTACTTAAAAAATTTATTATTCATTTTTAATAGATAATTTTGTTTTATCATGAATTATTTATTATTACTTTATGTGCAGGCCCCAAAAAAAATCAAAAGCAAAAGAAAAATCGAGAATGCTAAAACCACAATACGTCATTAAATTGGATAAAAATATATGAGCAGATCATGAGAAAAATAAAATTTTGATTATTTGGAATTTAAGTATTTTAGAAAAAAGCATAATTTAAAGCTTTTCGATAAGAACATTAGGTCACAATCATTTATCCAGAAGTTGATTCACAATCTTTCTCAAAATATCTACATGTAATTGGGTGAATAAATTTATTAAGCTTGAAATCGGCTATTAAAGCCTGAAAATCATATAATTAAATAAAGTTTTAATATCGTATCACGTTATAAAAACATTAATATTATATCAAATATTAATTTTATTAATTAAATAGACACTAACCCGCCTTCCAATTTAATAATACATATTTATAATTTCAGGAAGTTAATAAATTTTCCACCGTTCTGGAGTTGCCCTCCCTTCATCTTCTCTATCCTCACCGCCCTCCCTTCATCTTCCCTATCCTAACCTCCTTTCATCTACCTTATAGTCTAGTCACTTCACCAGGGATCCTTCCGCCGCCGGCCTCCGCCTCCCAGAAAGTCTTATCGTTTCCTCACCATCTCGGCATCGGCTAGAATTAGAAATCTGGTTCATCTCGGTAAGGAAGTGAAAAGGTTTTGATTTTTAGTTATTTTGAAGAGGAATCTCAGATTTCTCTTATAAAAATTGATTTTTTGTTTTTTTGTAACAGGTAGAAACGGAGTGAGAATATAAGAAATCGGCGCTGTATTTGCTTCTCGAAGACCGGAGTTGACCAGGTGAACTCAGGAATCAGCCAAAAACTTCCGAGTTTGGCCGATTCACGACCGAGTTTACCAATATCTCGTATCTGGTCTCGGACTCGGCGCGGCCATCTTCGAGACGGATACGACTCGGCCAATTAGTATCGGAATCGGCTAAGTTTTTTAACCCTTTCATCCCCAAGTAAGTTCTACACAAAACCCTAATCTGTCTCATCCTTTTCCCTACTTTCTCCCCAAAATTTGTATCTTATTATTTCACTTTTTCAATCACCTTCTAAGGATGGCGGAGGTGGCATCAAGGGAAGATATTAGAGCGACGGTTTCAATGGAAGATATCAGAGCGGCGGCCTCTACCCTTGGCATCGATATTTCAAATATCGATTTGGACTCTATACGTCTTCCACCTGCGGAAGATTTTGGCATCCTGAGGTAATACCTTACTGTTTTAGTTTTATTTTCCTCAGAAATTCCTCGGAAATCAAGCCTAAAGTTTTGCTTTCTCTATTAGAGTTGAAAGCCTCTATCCAATACGTCGGAAGAGTGTATGTGTTTTGGACTGAAAATTTCTTTTGTTTTGTTTTTTTGGAATCTGTTTTGGGAATTAAGGCTGATGATCTTCTTGGAGAGGGTGGTCATTTGGAATTCTAATTGAACTGTTTATTTTAATGGTGGAAAAACCAATTTTAGGGTTGGATAGGATTTGATTTCCAGATCCCTAGATGATTTTAGTAGACCAGTTATATTCTTTCATATTGCAATCCAGAGTAGTTGGTGTAATCCTGTGACTTCTATGTACAAGGTTTTGACAAACCATTGTCGGGGCATTGGATTAGAAACCAGTAATATCAAACAATGGCTCTCACTGTGTGGATAAGATGCTAACGGGGAGATTCAATGTCATGGTCAATGATATTTGGGGAGTTTGGGGATTTTGAGGACTGCTTTGAAGTTTAGTCTTTCAAGTTTGGAGACAGTATTCTCACTTTCTGATTATTCCACAAAAAAGTTAGTAATTTTATTTTATTTTTTGGTAGTGATGATGAAGATCTTCATGAAGAGGATCCTCTTGAATATGATGCGGGTTTTGGGAATATTATTGTTGTGGATAACCTCCCTGTGGTTCCTCGGGAGAAATATGATAAGCTTGAAGGAGTTGTTCGCAAAATTTACAGTCAAATTGGTGTGATTAAGGAGGGTGGACTTTTGATGCCTGTTGATCCTGATACCCAGAAAACACTGGGTTTTTGCTTTATTAAGTATAACACAGCTCAGGTAATCTTTCTTTTGATCCATCTCCACTTACTTAGAAGAATCCAAGGACTTTAAATCAATTCTTTGTTTGATTATAATCTCATTTTGGGAGTGTATGGGGTTTTGACCTGAGGCATAATTTTCCAGTTTTGTTATTTTTCTTACTTCTCTTATGGATGAATGATGTATAATATACAAGGAGGTTTTATACTGCTTTTATGTTTATTCTTTTACAAAGAAAAATAATTAATTATAATTTTTGACAGTGAATTGTCTTTTTAATTGTTGTATTGCTATGCTTATTCAGTTGTGTGCAAAAGCTGTTTGGTTTACTAATTACTCATGATTATGTGATTAATCTTGCCAGGTATCCGAGGAAAATGAAGGAAAGATAGTTTAGCTAATTAGGAACATCTGTTTCAAAAAATGATAGTGTGTATATAATTTTTTATTAAATTTACTTCAACTAGCTCTTGAGCTCTGACTCAACTCATAAGGGGAGGTTCTAGGTTTTTGTCCCAATGTGGACAAAATAAAGGAAAAAAACATCTATCTATATAATAAAATTTTCCAACTATTGGCTTCTGAGATGACTGAGGCGCGAAATACCAGAAAGGTAACTTTTGTTTTGGTTGGCAAAGGACAATAAAGATGCCTTCATAGTTTCAACAAGAGTACTGACTAGATTGAGTTGTTGTTGCTTAGATATCTGGTTTTTTTTGTGATTAATCATGATTATGTGATTAATCTTGCCAAGGTATCCGAGGAAAATGAAGGAAAGATAGTTTAGCTAATTAGGAACATCTGTTTCAAAAAATGATAGTGTGTATATAATTTTTTATTAAATTTACTAACTAGCTCTTGAGCTCGGCTCAACTCATAGGGAGGTTCTAGGTTTTGTCCCAATGTGGACAAAATAAAAGGAAAAAACATCCTCTATATAATAAAATTTTCAACTATTGGCCACACGAGATGGCCGGCGCGAAATACGAAAGGTAACTTTTGTTTTGGTTGGCAAAGGACAATAAAGATGCCTTCATAGTTTCCAACAGAGTACTGACTAGATTGAGTTATTTGTTGCTTAGATATCTGGTTTTTTTTGTATGGCAAAAAGGGTTTCCTGAAACAATCTTTTCAGGGAAATATTTTCCTTAAGACTTGTTCTTTCTGAGGAATGTGGCTTTTAAAAAAAAATTTAGATCTCTTTTTTTATAATTTAAGTCCAATTTATCTCAAAGCATTGGTCATGTTTTTTCTTTTCCTGTTAGAGTGATATACCGTTTCCCACTTTTCTCATTTTTTGATAACACATTTTCTGGGAACAAGTTATCTAGCAAGGTGTTTATGCTCGGTTTCTTTTGGAGGAAAGTAGTTTCTAGAATGGATATAGATATGAGATCTATTTTATGGGTTGCAGAATCTTCCATGTCAGGGAAATTTGCATGCTGTACACATCTTTTTGTGCCTGAGATTGTGACTTCTAGGACGTAGGTTGAAGATGAAATGATAAACTACCTTTAGTTGTATTTGGGTTGTAGAAACTATTTTCTGTGGAAGTATGTACACTGGGAGCCGTTCCATAGCTTTTTGAAAATAAGTTCCCTGGGATTTACAAAATCCAACTCCAAATTGAAGCAAGATTGGGCTCCACACATGTAGGCCTGCTGTTTTCTGATCATATATATGCTGCATGGTCTCTTTAAAGTGTGTAAGATACCTGTAATGTATGATGTGCCACTGTTAATATATATGTATCCGACATTTGTGTCCCACAAGGAGGAGAAATTTCTACTTTGTTGTGGGTGATGTTGGATATATGTTAGGGTCTTACTCATGCACTTCGTCGCAAACGGACAGAACAAGGATAAAGGGAGTTAGATTATTTCAGCATTGTGAACCTCACCTTCTGAATTTGGAAATTAAGCAAATCTAGGTCTTAGATACAAACTTAAGCCTGACAGTTGTACTCAAGTTCATGTAATTATCTTTTCACTATGTATGTATGATGTTCTCCTACTATGTATTATGTCATTTTCTATGTATTTATGTTTTTCCTTCTACTTTTGTTTCCTTTTCTTCTTCTTTTTACTTATAAAGCTTGTTTTAAATTTTGATATTTTTGTTCTGCAGTAATAACTAATCTAAATTGAGATAGCCTAAATTGGTCAGGGGGAATTTTGGCTTACTCAATTTTGTTACAATACCTGCTTGCTAAATGGATAGTTGGGATTAGAATTGCACTTTTCTGGCCTCCAACTTGTTCCAACCACTTGAATGTCAGGATTAGCTAGTCTTCTTAAGTTCAGGTTTTTCTGTTCAAGTATGTGCGAACCAATATTTGTTGGATTCTTGCTAGGATATTTGCTATTAACTGGAAAATGCTTGGGCAATATTTTTTTAATTTTCAAATGACTAATAGTGAATCCAAATTTATATTCTCTGTACATCTGTTCTTTGGAGAATTGCTGTGCTTGTGAAAGCTCCACACCACTTTTGAAGTGTGCATAGTTGGTGCTGGTTTGTGTGTGCAATTCCAGGCACATGGACAACCCTCAGTTGTTTACAGGGCATTTGATGAAAGCTTTGGAACACAATTCCATCAGATAGTTGTTGGAAAAATACTGCCTTTGATGCTAGTTTCTATATTGGGAACCTATAATTTGGAAACTGCTAATCAGAACTACCAAAGTTAATTCTCCTCTTCATCAACTATTGATGTAATCATTTGTCATTGTATCTGAAAATTTTGGTCATTGTTCCCAGAAGCTGAGCTTGCTCAGGAGAAGACCAATGGGTACACAAGTTGGACAGGGCACATATATTTGCTGTAAATATGTTTGATGACTTTGACAGGTTCATGAAAGTTCCTGATGAGTGGGCCCCTCCTGAAACCAAGCCATATACCCCTGGGGTAACCATTTCTATTAGTTCTTACTATGTTATGTCTTTCTCTTGTTATCTTATCTCTTTCTTTCTGCTTGTACTTGATTCCAGTTAATTTGGTAGTGAAATGTAGCAGAGGAAATTTAATAACATCCTCTGTTGGAAATGCGGAAAGAATGAGGAGAGGAAAATTAGTTGTTTCCTTCAGTTTGTAGAAAAGTGGAGAGAATGAAAGGGGAAAGGTTTTTCCTACTACTTTGATTCACAGTTTCTTCCTTGATATTTGGAGGTGAAAATTTTTTATTCCGGAAAAGAAAGTTATCAATATCTTTCTTCATTGACTTACTTATGTCCTTTGTAAAGGATGATACCAGGAGAAAAAATTAAAAAATATTCCATCTTTGCTTTTTTTCTCATAGACACAGGTTTTAGTTACTAGTAAGTAGATGATTTTTCTGTTGGTGTGTTGAACTGGCCACTGGATAGCCTGTAGTTCTGAAATTTTGTTTGTATTTATGTTTATATTTGGTGCTTGCTAGACTTATTGGTAGTTATGTGCTCCTTCATTGCCAACCACCTTCTGCATCTCAGCATTTTGAATCATCTAATTAATTTGTATTGGTGTTTGTTTCAAAAGAATAAGTTAACATGTAAAGCTTTATTGATTTTTGTGGTGGTTTAGTTCATATATTTAGCTTTCACATATTCAGTTCTATTTTGTTTAATGGGATTGAATTACTTAGGGTTTCTTTCTTCCTTTTTTTTGATGCGCACAAAAAAATCGCGTCCTTTGTTTTTCTTCCTTCCAGTATTTATACCTCTTGAAGAATCCTGGTGACTCTTTTCCTTTGTTTTTCCTGACCTTGTTTATGGTTGAAAGCCCCATCAAGCACAATGAATCTTTCTCTAAGGAAACCAGTAAAAATAGTCAACCTTCTCAACCTTTATCCTCAAATGATGAGGAAGTAAGGTTTCTGAATCACCATCATTCATATGAGTTGAAATCCTTTGCCCACTTAAAGTCTCTATAATCTTTACTCTGTATGAGCTTGGTTTTTTAATTTGTCTTCACAATTTCTCCTGTAACTGATTCTTAGTTTCTAAAATCTGAGTCTTCAAGAATCTTTATGGTGAGATGATAGGTACTTGCCATGTAATGTACTTCTCTATGACTACAGGAAAATTTACAGCAGTGGCTTACCGATGAAAAGGCAAGAGATCAGTTTGTGATTCGTGCTGGCTCAGACACGGAAGTTTTATGGAATGATGCAAGACAATTGAAGCCTGAGCCTGTTTACAAACGTGCTGTAAGTTGAA
The DNA here is from genome assembly GCA_016808115.1 of Tetrastigma voinierianum. Classification (NCBI taxonomy): domain Eukaryota; kingdom Viridiplantae; phylum Streptophyta; class Magnoliopsida; order Vitales; family Vitaceae; genus Tetrastigma; species Tetrastigma voinierianum. The sequence goes on along the minus strand of JAEQBH010000906.1, from coordinate 1,922,661 downwards.
ACATATATTAATGTTGTATTATTATCCCTTATACTTCATTAATGTTTGCATCCACAACCATGGAGACCATAAATATTTGATTCTCTTTTTTGTTTCTTTGAATTGAGAAGCTTATGAATTGTTGATATATCTATGCATGTGCATACATTGTTGGATTTCTGGCGGTATATCAGTATGATAATAGGATCAATTTATTTTCAGTACTTTTCTTGTGAAGTAGGATAGGTTGCTTTTTTAATTATTGATTGATCATTCTTGGGTGTCTAAGATGAATGGTAATGCTATATTTTGTTGCAGTACTGGACTGAGAGTTTTGTGCAGTGGTCCCCACTGGGGACTTACTTAGCAACAGTTCTGAGCAGAAGTGCTGCAGAGAGGTGCTAATGCCTTCAACCGTCTAATGCGTGTATCCTCAGGTTAATTTTGCGTGTTAATTTCCTTCTTGAAGTTAATGCTTTACTTCTGATTTATTGATCCAAAATTGGTGATCTTAATTCCAGATTCAGAATTGATTGAATTTCTCCCCTGGGGTGAGGAGAAGTATTTTGTTACCTACAGCCAGCCATGAGCCAAGCAATCCTGCATTGACACCCATGTAGGTTTTTCTATTGTCCCTTTAGAAGTATTTGTAGGTTAATTTTTGGTGAGAACCATGTCTAGTGTGATACTTGATGTAGAGGTTGTTCTGAATGTGTTTGATGAGAACTGGAAAGTTATGAGAGATTTCAAGGGAGTATGGATGAATTTTCAGTTGGGAGCTGGAAGATTTCTGGGGTATCTTGGCCTGTTTTCAGGTAATATATTTTTGTTATTAATTTGCCTGGACTGTGCATTATTTTCTGGCCTGAGTGACAGTTTTTGGTATTTGTTATTGGACTTATGCCAGGTGGGGAGGTGGGAAAGATGATAAGTACTTTGCCAGGATAGGGAAAAATGTGATATCTGTTTATGAAACAGAAACGTTTTCTCTTATTGACAAAAAATCCTTGAAGGTTGAAAATGTTATGGATTTCAGTTGGTCACCTGCTGACCCCATTCTTGCACTCTTTGTTCCTGAACTTGGTGGTGGGAACCAACCTGCTAGGAATTGAATTAGTAGCTGTTCCATCTTAAGGACGATTTGTCTCTTCTTGTTACATTTCAATCTCTTCCATAGGCAAGTCTAAAATTGATTAATGTTCTTTACTTCATAAAATATGTAGGTGAGTCTGGTTCAAATCCCAAGCAAAGAGGAGTTGAGGCAGAAGAATCTCTTTAGTGTTAGTGACTGCAAAATGTATTGTAGTAATGGGACTACTACAAGCATTAAGGTTGATCGATACCACGAAAACTAAGAAAAGCATCACATAGCTGACATAGGGTAAAGAAAGAGATATACCCATTGAGGTCTTGGAGCTTGAGAATAGAGCAGTAAGATCATTGCATTTGCTTGGAACCAAAAGGCTGGGTTTGCGATTTATTCATGGAGATAGCCCAGGCTGATGCCAGGTTTTATTCAATGCGTAGTGGCAGCAATACAGGCGGGTCTCAAAACTCACTACTCTCCAAGGAAGCAGGCAAATGCTCTTTTCTGGTCACCTACTAATTCGCTATATCATACTTGCAGGGCTGAAGTTGAACGGACAATTGGAATTTTATAATGTTGGTAGGCTTGAAACTATGGCAACTGCTGGGCATTTCATGTGGCTACAGACATTGAATGGATCCTACAGGAAGGTAATTGGGAGGAGAAAACTATCATATGTTTTACCTTGTTCTTAAACATTGGTTTCTTGTAATTAGAAGGAAGTTAGTCATATATTTTTAACATTTTGTCACTTTAGGTATGTTGCAACTTCCAGTGACTTCGGTTCATGAGATGGAAAATGGCTTCAACCAACAGTCCTTCAACGGCAAGCTCCTGTATAGGAGACTAAAAGATCACTTCTTCCAAGTAAGATAAACACCTTGTCATCTATATTTTATGGGTTTAAATGGTCTATGTTCAATATTTATTTTCATTGTGGCATAATTTTTTACAACACCTTGTCATAGATGCGAATGAAGCAACGCTAAAATTGTCTATATGAGAGTCTGTTCTAGGGTTCTTTACATGGAATGTAGGAAAAAAAATACCGAGTCAATGGTTTATTTAGTAGATAATCTAATGGTATGAGGATGGATGCCTATGCTTTTTTGTTGATGGTTTACAGTTCTTGTGGCGGCCACGTCCACCATCATTCTTGAGCCCCGAGAAAGAGGAAGAGATAGCCAAGAATCTGAAGAAGTACAGTAAAAAGTATGAAGCAGAGGACCAAGATGTGTCTATGTTATTGAGCGAGCAAGATCGTGAGAAGCGGAAGATGTTGAAGGATGAATGGGAAAGGTGGGTGAATGACTGGAAGCGGTGGCGGGAAGAGGAAGCGGAGAGGCAAAGGCTTAGGGATGGAGAAGCTAGTGACGAGGAAGAGGAGTACTTGGCAAAGGAAGTTGAAGTTGAAGAGTTGCTGGACGTTTCAGAGGAGGTGCTTTCTTTTGATTTGGATCAGGAGTGAGAGATTCTTCTTCTTCTCTATGCAGGTCTCTCTTTTGATTAATTACTTGGATTTTAGTTTCCAAGTATTTCTTTTTGCCTTTTGTGAAAGTAGGAGGTGGACCTTAAATTTTTCTGATTCAATGCTTGACAAATTTTCCTGGTAGCATTCTGGGACTTCTTGTTGTTATACTCCATTATAATATGAGGAATTTTTGTGTCTCTCTCGTTATTATTTTGGGAAAGTAATTTCAATAATTCTTATAAGTATGGATGATCTTCTACTTCTACACAAGATTGTTGGAGAGCTGGAAAAATCGTCTTGTGTAATGTCGGACTCCCAAATGTATTATTTGATTGGGTTGGTAAAATTTGACGAGATCGAACTTAGAATATTATTATTGTACAAATTAACTTTGAGATCCAAACCAAAAGATCGCTCCATGGACTTTTCTCAATTTCTTAATATTGCTTTTTATTAGCTCATTCTCTTTGATGTACTTTTGATTATTTTCGAAGAAAGCATAATTCTAACTGTCATATTAGTAAACTTGAAGAGGAGGCTTTCTCTTGGCCATGGATACTGATAAGTGTGATTATACTTACGAATTTTTTATCTTTGTGTATTGATCGCATATCGAATTGTTTGGAATTGGATTCAAAAGTAAATGAAATCATTTTATCTATTAGTAGTGGACAACATTTTATCTATTAGTAGTGGACAAATTGGTATATTATCAAGTTTGGGATTCAAAAGTAAATGAAATCCTTATCTATTAATAGTGAACAACATTTTATCTATTAGTAGTGGACAAATTGGTATATTATCAAGTTTGGGATTCAAAAGTAAATGAAATCATTATCTATGTTGTGAAAATATTGTAAAATACAAACTTTAAGTAATAGAGAATTTCTTTTTCTCTTTTGTATATAAGAAAAGAGAATGAAAAGAGAGAACTGAGAAATGAGAAAAGTGAGAGAGAGAGAGATGGATAAAGCTCGGGATGCTCTATAGATGAATGGAAGGGGGCCTTTTATAGGCTTACAATAAGACCATTCATTACTCCAAATTAAAGGTAAGTAATGAATGAAGTTTATGAACAGATGAAGGCATGAAGGTACATTCGTAAGTGTGGTCATTCATACCACATGTAACTGCTTTCATATGAATGCTTTGTAAATGCATTCATATGAATGTTCAGCTTCTGGCAATAAAAGCGAATAAAATTTCTATTAAAGAATATGTCTAAATTAAAACCCCAGTAAAACTCGATGGGATAAAGCACAATGAAGGAAAAAATGCAATATTCATATGATGTTGATTGCTCTTAGTTTGTTAGGACTACCTCGTTAAAAACCTTGCCGGTAAAACCTAGTGGGACAAAACACGGGCGAAGGAAAAGAGTGCGATGCAACATCTTGTCGCCATGCTCCCCTCATGTCGATATCTTTAAGTTGGCACATTCGATCTTATGTATTAGCTTCTTTGAATGTTGAGGTTGACAATGACTTCATGAATAAGTCTGCTAGATTATCAATAGACCGTATTTGTTGAACATCAATTTCACCACTTTTCTGGAGTTTATGTGTATAAAAGAACTTTGGAAAAATGTGTTTAGTTTTATCTCCTTTGATATAACCTCCTTTGATTTGTGCAATGTATGCAGCATTATCTTCAAATAATGTTGTCAGGTTGTCTTTGATAGAGGGTCCGTAGTTAACTGAATATGTTGGATCATGTGATCATAGCCATATGCATTCACGACATACGTGAGATTACTATAATCTACAGATGATTTGTGAATGTGGCCATCATTGTTTTGCTTAAGGATCTCCATGAAATGGCAGTTATATTACAATTAAATCATTACCACTGTTTGTGTCCCCAGCGCATAGTGCAGGTATCTTTTTGTATTAGCATATCCAAACAATTGTTGCTTTGATTCCTTTGAGTAAAATAGACCCATATCAGTTGTTCCTTGGAAGTAGCACAAAATATGTTTGATACCATTCCAATGTCTTTGGGTTGAAGCGGAACTATACCTGACTAATAAATTGACAGAAAAAGCAATATATGGTTGAGTACAGTTAGCAAGATACATAAGTGCACCAATGACACTAAGATATGGTACTTCAAGACTAATAAATTTTTCACCATTTTCACAAGGACGAAATGAATCCTTTTTTTCACATCAAGTGAACGAACAATCATCGGCAAACTCAAAGGGTGTGCTTTATCCATATAAAAACGTTTTAAAATTTTCTTAGTATATGTCGATTGATGAATTAAAACTCCAGTAGGGAAATGTTCGATCTGAATTTGAGACAGAATTTTTGTTTTCGAATCTTTCATTTCAAATTCTTTGAATATTTTGTTGTTAACATTGTTCTTGAAGTCTGATAAGATTTAGATCGTCATTGTCATGCTTGATAATTACAAATCAGGTTTACGATTTCTTAATAAAAATGCATGGGCATATAGGGTTGTTTGCATACCCATACGTCAATAAATACTCGCTAAGGCAAATTGTACCACATCTTGTCCAGAATTGTGAATTCATATAAAGATCGTTATAATTTGATTGAGCACATATTGCAAGGCTTTGTATTATTTGTGACGATTTAAATCCTTGAGTTTTCATATAAATGTCATTATCTATGGATCCATATAGATAAGTTGTGATGACATCCATGAGGCGCGCTATCCGATCCTTGAGGCTGCGAGCTTGTGCGACGAAGAAGTGATTGCGTGCATGACCAGAATATGTTTCCTCGTAGTGATGCCGTCTTTGCAAGAAACCTTGTACTACTAATCGCTTTATATCTTATGGTCTCATTATTTTCGTGCGCTTTCATACGAATACCCATTTGTACCTAAGCGGCTTTACACCTTTAGGTGTTTGGATACGAGGTCGAACGTCGTTTCATTAACGAGTTTAGTGCGCTTATAACTTCTTTCTATTTTGGCAAATCATTTCTATTTACACGACATTCTTCTACATTTGTGGTTGGGGTTCTCATCATTTCTTGATGTCTAAGGCCATTGGAAAACAAAAATATTATTGATAATAACTTTATTTCAATCCCATTTTTCTCTATTATGCACATAATTTATTGAGATCTCAAAATTTTCAGGTACCTGTACCTCTTCAAGGGTTAATTCTTTATTTTGAATCTCTTCAAGGGCCTTTTGTTCAATATATGCCTCTACAAAGGCCTTTTATTCGTCAAATGCCTCTACTGGGGCCTTTTGTTTATCAAATGCCTCTACAGGGGCCCTTTTTTTTTATCATGTACCTCTTCGAGTGTCCCAGTGTTGTGTTCTCCTCTTTCGGGGAGTTACATCTTTTGAACCAATAGGTCTTCCACGCTTCAGGTGTATTTTAGACTCATTTGCTAATGGTCCTTCAGGAACATTAATTCGTGCTGGAGCATTTGCAACCGGGATATGTGACTTTGTCACTTTCTTTGCATCAACAAATACATATGGTAATTGATTTGCAAGATTATGTAAATGAATGATCCTTTGAACTTCTAGTTCACATTGATTTGTACGAAGATCAAAATGAGATAATGTGGATGCATTCCAAGAAATTTCTTGTCGTTCTTCTTGAATCGACTTTTCTCCCCCTAATGGTGGAAATACAGTTTCATTAAAATGAAAATCTGCAAATCTAGCTCTAAAACATCTCACACAGTAGGGTTCCCAGATATCTTATGATGAGCGGCGAATCAAACCTACGCAAATCCAAGTCTACGTTGGACCCATTTGATGCGTTGGCAGGGTGCGATTGGTACATGGTGCTGACGAAAACTTCGTAAGTGGGAAATATTTGGTTGTTTACCCATACAAGTTGTGAAGTACTTATGTCAAGATGTTGGTCTAATTCTTATTAGACTTTGCGGCATACATGCTGACATGTCCACAAGTAGATGTTGGCAATTTGGTCTTCATCAACAGTGGTTTAGCTATTAATTGAAGACATTTGATCAAAGACTCCGCTAAACCATTTTGGGTATGAACGCGAAACATAAGATGCTCAATATTTATGTGACCGCCCGATCGAGAATTCAGGTTGATTACCCATCAACGTGAAACACTGTGAATGTGGGTGACGGAGCCTCTCTCACGAAAGTGGGGCGAGTAAAACATGCGGGAGCTCTGCCGAAACAAACCTGTCCCAAACAATCGATATAATATATAACATGAGTAAAGCGACCACTTGAGCCAGTACAATCTTTCATCTGACATATCATTATGTCAAATTAGTTTGAAGTTAATAAATGACTCTTATACCACATATATTGAAGTTTTAAACATTCTAATACATGTATACATAATGATAACAAAGCCACAATCCGGCTTTCTTCTAAGCGGCCTCTATGATGAGCCGTCTCCTCGTACGCTCCCTGTACCTGAAATAATGTTCCCTCGACAGGGTGAGCTATCGCCCAGTAGTGGAATCACCCTAAATGGGTTACTCTCCACCTAAGTGCATATCACGATGCTCAATGAAAACATACATTCAAGTAAATCGTGATCCTACTTGAATGTCTACATGAATCAACTCATGCAGGAGTCTCATCGACTCCCTCACACTTTACTAATACGTGAAACATTATTTCCATAAAGATATTTGTTTTTATTTGTAGGCTTGACCCTTCGATATAAGTAGTGGATCGACTCCGATGTTTTATTTAGTGGACAACCCTCCGATGTATATCAATTGGGCCGACTCCGACGATTGATATTTTATATGGACTACCCTCCGATAATTATAATTGTTAGTCAACCCTCCGAAACCATTCTCTCAAGAATCACCTCATGCACTCACTCCTATTGTTCTAGGGTGCCCGGTGCATATGAATGCGCATGATGCCATTTCGATACAATTTATACAACACATGCTAATATATAAAACATGATACATATTAACATAATTTAATCACACAAACATGTTATGCAATTGTCATAATCCATTTCACCAAAAATTAGCTCACGTGGGCTAATTAACAACCACGAGCAATTCGATTTGAATTACTCAACCAAACACATTATTTCTGATTTATTTACGTGAACACTATTCCGTGAGCGATGAACCACCGAGGGATTCTGCATTTCACGACGCTCAGCGTCGGTTCCACCTTGTGAACCGAAATCGATGATCATTAGGCCTTATGCATATCACAACACAATCCATGGCATAAATTACATTAGCCACGGCGTTAGTGAGTGGTCGACTGTAAATTTGGGGTCCGTAAATTCAAAATTAGGTCCCAGTATTGGGGCCAAATTAACAACCGTTGAGAACACCGATTACTTAGAAAACATTATAAAACACTTAAATAAAGTGTAAAACCCGAGTAGGACTCGTCTCTACCTCCACGGAGTTTTGTGAAACTCATTGGCAGGAGTCACGCGTTGCTCTCTCCGCGTAGAACAGCTTTCCTTCTTGCTCCGTCGAATTCCGACGGTCGGATTGCCCAGAAACCTAGAGAGAAGGAAGACACTCTCTCTCTAAAAGTATGGAAATCGGCTACTACATCCCTCTCTGCACGTTATGTTTTCTCCTTTTCGATAGGTATTACTTTGTCTTTTCTCATTTAAGAATTTAAATAATGACCATTATGTCCTAAACTACGGATTTTCGACATTTTGGCACTATCTAGGCGGTCCATTTCATCATATCTCTACTCATGCCAACTTGTGTCACATGAGTACATGTTATAGGTGACTTTACCGTCCGTCACATGTGTTTACGGCTTTCGATACGATGCCTCGAAAAGAAATTAATGTCAACTCATTGTCTCGAATTGACCAATTGACGTGTTAACTAGATTTGCGAGCGGTCTGCAGCGGTGAAATCGTTTGTCATCAGAGATCTTAGAATAAATTTCTGGATTTTTACGAGTACGATTTTCTGGATTTTCGAAGTGGAATTTTCTCGGGTCTTACAATTGACATACAATAGTCATTTGAGAGTTTGTGAAGTAAATCACCAGCATTATCAAGTTTGATTGTCTTGATTGGATAATCAGAGAATTGTGCTCTTAATTTGGTCATTTGTACAAGGAGCCTAGCAAAGACAACATTTCTTGTAAAAAGAAAACATATATGTGACCATTTAGTGGAGGCATCTATTAGGACCATAAAATAACGAAAAGGTCCACATGGTGGAGGAATAGGTCCACATATGTCTCCATGTATTCTTTCTAAAAGAACTGGTGATTCAGACATGATTTTATTAAATGATAGTGTTATTAATACATTGAACAAGGGTCATAAGAAAATTTATTGGGCAAAAGAATCTTCTGGTTCTTTATTGAATGCCCATGTGATTGTTCTATGATTTGCCGCATCATTGAAGATCCAGGGTGACCTAGCCTGTTATGCAAAAGAGTAAAAATCTTTGGGTCATTGAACTTCTGGTTCATTACAGCATAAAACTCAATTGGCTTTATGGTCATATGATATAACCTAGAGGAGAATGCCGGGAGCTTTTCTGCAACAATCTTTTTCCCATAAATTATAGAGGTAATATAGAAACTTTCTTTATTACCTTCATTCATAGTTTCAATATGATATCCATTTTTGCGGATATCTTTAAAACTAAACAAATTTCTTATTGATTTACTAGAATATAACGCATCATTAATATGAAATCTAGTTTCATTTGGTAGCATTATATTTGCTCTTCCGGAGCCTTCAATTAAATCTGATGTACCATGGATGGTATTTACACTAGCATTGTTACCTATCGCAATTAAAAATATTTTCTCTCAAAGGATTGTATGCGTGGTTGCGTAGTCAGTAAGACATATATCACCATCATTCATCTTGAAATTCAATAATACATAAATTTAGATAGAGATAAAGATACAAATAACAAGATGATATTCTTATTAACTCACAATAACATACATGAATTATTCAATATTTGTTTCATCATCTATTAAACAATTGAAAAATTATCACTAGGACCTTGAAATCATATCAAATAAGATAGGTTCAACTTATTTCTCGACCAAAATTAGTTTATACCATTTTTCCTTTATCCTTTAATGATACTTGTCAGTCACGGATGTTTGAATGATACAGCCAGTGCGAGACCAATGTCTTTCCATTCCACATCTATAGCAAGTCTCTTCAGGAGCCTTAAAAGGTTTTTTATGTACATTTTCTTCATCTTCTTGTTTTGTCTCACCATTATTTACATGTAGTAAGGGAAATGAGTATTTCCTTTTGAAGGAGTTAGAAGAATGATTATTAGAGTGTCGGGAATTCTGCCCATGACTGTAAAACCCATGAAAATTTTAAATTTAAATTTTTCAGATAAAAAGGGGGCAAAACGGTAATTTAATTAAATAGTTTGGAGAAAAGTTGGGATTTTTCTAGATCTCGGATGACAAAATGGATTACTGCAGATTGGAATCGCCTCAGTGAAAATTGCTTCTAAGTGAGATTTAGATTTGAATTAGGATAATTAAATTTCCACGTATTTCGAGGAAAGGCGTGTCAGGCGACACATGGCAAGCCATGTGGATGACATAGCAAACCATGTGGTGACACATGAGCCATGTGGTATTTTATGGCGAGCCATGTGAAAATGACATGTGACCATGTGTCCTGATACATGGCCAAAGGCATGCATGTGTGACATGTGAAGCCATGTGTGTGACACATAACCCAAGCCATGTGTGTGACACATGGCATGCCATGTCAGCATACATGGCTCTTTGCCATGCCTATATAGGGGCTCACATGAACATTTGGTAGAGGCAAAGGGAGGCTGAGATCGATCCGTGGGAGCGCGACAAAGGAGAAGAGGAAGGAGGAGGAGGAGGGAGGAAAGGAAAGGGAGGAAGGAGAAAAGAAAGGAAGGAGAAAGGAAAGAAAGAAAGAGAAGAGAGAGGATAGGGGAGGGAAGAGAGGGGAAAAAGAAAGAGGAAAGAGGAAGGAGTGTTGTGCGCGATGAGCAGACCGGACGACCAAGAACCGGAGCTGGCCTGAGGTGGGTTTCCTCTACTCACGGATTTATTTTACGCCCCAGGGACCGTGTAAATGGCCCCCGGGTTTTACGTCCGTTTTCCGGACAAATTTGTATGTTGTGTGGTTTGTTTGTGATTGTGTGATGGTCAAAGACCAGTTTGAGGTTGGGACATCCCAGTAGACATGTTGCAGGATAAGCGTCAGCGAAAATGGCAAACGAGGTGTGCCAAATTTCCGCTTAGCGCCAGATGAAGCAGCGTCAACTTTGAGCGACCATAACTGGTCAAACTCCGATTGCGTTCTTGGACTCCAATCGTTGAGTCACAGAATTTAATAAAATAAAGTTATCAACCAAAATGTAAATTTGAACATTGAGGTACAGAATGCGGATAGTTGAGAATAGTCGTTTGGTTCCGGAACTTTGTTTGGGAACCGGTTTGTATCAATGCGTGGGGTGCATATGGTGCGGGCAGGGGTGTGTGTTGGATGTTTTGTGTGGTATTTACAAAAAAAAAAACTGGACTTTTTGGACTAAGTCTAGATTGCTTTGTGAGCCAAACATGGCGGTTATAGTCGGGGAATGGCTAATGTGTTGTGCCATGAATTCAATGACATGTTGAATATGTGATTATGTGATAAAGATGGAAATAATTATATGCATTGGGTTGTATGACTGACATACTATGTCTCAGCCTGGGAATATGAATTATGGCATTACTTGCCCTAAGTAATGGTTGGAATTAATTTTTAATACATGCTTGAATGATGTGTTGACATGGATGGGCTGAATGATAGAAAGATGGCAGTGCATGCTTATGTGATGTATTGATTTGAATATTGGAATATTAACACTGAGCTGCATGTATGTTAAAATATATGAAATGTTGTGTGCATTAGACATAGTGTTCATACTTTGGTGTATGGTGTAAGATCCATGTAGAGGTCTTCATACATTGGTCATAGGTTTGAGTGCGATGGCACAAATTGCATTGGTGTGCGGTAACACCACATTACATAGAAAGTGTGTTCCATAGTACTGATTTAGCGCTGCGTTTGGTGTTGAATCGTGTGGGCTTAGGAATTGGGCGAAGTCAATTGGAGATTCCACAGTGTTAAGCGAAAATGGAAAATGAATGTGTGTCGAGGGGCGTAGCAAGTAGGGATAGATACCCTCGGGTGGCACGAAAACCTAGTTAGACGGCGTATCCAGGTGAAAGCTTAGAAAAATGTCGGAGGGTGTAAGAGACCAGCGGTGAGACCCGAATAGTTCTTGTTGCCCGAACCGCGAAGCGATTAAATAAATATCACGTAGGCTACGGGTTTTGAGATGGGAGTGGAATTTGACTCGATATTGATTTCCCTTTGCGCGCATTGGGTGGTGGGTGAGGTTGACCGTGCCCAGGGCGTGTAGAGTGTCGTCTCATACATGCATGTAGATTTTTCCATGATAGGGCGACATGTATGCACGGATTGGTTGTTGGTTTGGTATGAAATGATCATTTGCATATTGCACCTAGGTGGTAAGCCCTTGTAGTTTATCTCTGCGGCGTTAGCTCACCTCGTCGTGGGACCCCCTTTTCGGATACGAGACAGTACGGATGGACGGCTGCTCCTTAGTAGGGATTATGAAACGGGCAGTTGTGGCCTTGATTCTTGTTTATGTATATATTAGAGCAATTAGTTTTAATATATGTTTTTGTATTAAGAGTGATGTAATAACTCTTTGATCTATAGAAATGTGGTCTTGTAACCGTATGGGACGAGTATGGATGATGGACCCTATTGGGTCATTTTACTTTCAGTATGGATCTCATGATATGAGACACCTGGGGTTTCATGCAGAGTTGACGGTGTGCGGGACCCCAGGGTTTGGGTGTCGACGATGTCGAACGCCAGTACAGTACTTAGGAGCTTGGACTTGGGCTTAGGCCATGGTCATTAAGGTATAAAAGCATCACAACTTGGTATAGCTTGGTGTCGGAGCTTGGGTTAGAATTACCTAGTGCTTGATATCCAGATCATAGTTTGTTACCAAGGTCTAAGTAGGAGGTTACCTAGGAGCCCACGGGATAGGATTAGATCACAGCATGCATTGTGTGTTTTCTTATGTATGCTTTGATTGTATGTGCGTGATTGTGTGTTACAAATTACGTGAATTATATACGTGGTAGGATGTATATAGGAAATGCAAACACTAGGATTGAGAAACGTAACCTTAGGAGTTCGAGAAACGAACGGATGGTTCGGGATATTAGGTCTGATGATGGTTGGCATGTATCTTGGTAATATTAGGACCACGAGAAATGATTCTAAACTTGTTGTTTGACTTGTGTAGATGGCAAGTAGGAAGGGGGCTTAGAGGTCGAGACCTTGGGGACGAGCCATCGAGACGTGAATTCCTCCCCTAGGGATTAAGGCGAGAATCGGTCGCATATGTCTGGGATGTGAGTTAGAGATTCTGTGATTCCACTCACAAAGTGGACCTTCAAAAGTTATGGACATGTTAGAGTTCGAGGTCATCCTCAAGATGGACCGGTTGACTAGCATCAGTTGTCATATAGATCATGAGTGTATGAGAGTTACCGCCACACACCCGTACGATACTTGTGTCGTGTTTTGCAGAATAGGCACGATGCTTCACCCCACAATCGTGTACTATTCACGATGGCACCCGCAGTCGATGTGTCACAGCCTTACCCCGAGGATGAGGGCGAGGCAAGATATGAGTTTACCGTGGCTCATGAGCACGGTGATCTTTTTTCAATCAAGTTACCGTGGATTACCTCCAATCAGGATAGACTTCACATTGAGTTGTATCCCTGCGACGTCAGCCATTTCTATGACTCAGATCGAATGGCTCACTGAAAGTCATGGTTTTCAAGGTCTAGATACAGGAGTTACTGGGCAAGGGTTTCATTAGACCGAGCACTTCACCATGGGGCGCTTCGGTTCTAGTTGCGAAGAAGGACAAGACCCTTCAACTATGCATCGATTACAGACAGTTGAACAGGGTTACAATCAAGAATTCCGCATCCATTAACAGGATCGATGACTCGCTTGATCGGGCTAAGTGGAGCGAGTCTACCCAAGATGCACCTTCAGACCGTTACCACGCTTGAGAGTTGTGGAGGCAGATATCCCTAAGACAACGCTAGGACGCAGATGGCACTTCTGAAGCACATGATGTCTCGATCACGAATGCCCCTGGCATCTTACGCGGATTCCTGGCGGAATGTGGTGTCCCAACCCTATTTAGATCAATTTGTGGTGGTCTCTTGTTGATGACATCCCGATCTACTCCCACGTGAGGTGGAGCATGAGGATCACTTGAGAATCGTATTTCCACAGCCTGGAGGGATCATCAATCAGGATGCCAAGTTCGCAAGTGCAAGCTTTGGCTTACCGAGGTGGGTTTCTGTGGGACACGGGTGTCGCCAGGTCGCAGCACCTCGGGGAAGGTCGAGGCCGTACGAGTCGGGAGAGACCGTCGCCGAGACACGTAGCTTCGACTCATGGTATTACCGGAGGTTTATAGAGGATTTCTCCCGGTTAGCAGCGTCTATGACGATCGGGACCAAGGAGTGTTAAGTTTGTGTGGGATGACTCATGAGCCGAAGCCCAGAATTTAAGAGGAGGCTTACTTCGCTCCTATTCTAATAGCGTCCCTGAAAGGGGACAAAGGTACACAAAGGTATCAGGATGCTTCAAGGACGGACTGATGTGTTTGATGCATCCGTGAAAGTCAGGGCTTATGGTTCCTGCGCAGCTGAAGAACACGAGCGCACTACCCCACGCATGACACGGAGTTGGCACCGTAGTCTTCGCTTCCTGACGGTGCCACTACTTATATGGTGAGCAGTTCGAGGTGTTTTCAGACAACAAAAGTCTGAAATACATCTTCATGTAGCGAGACCTCAAATACGAGGCAACAGAAGTGGATGGAGTTGAAGACACGACTTCACCTCAGACACCATCCCGGTAAGGCAAATGTGGTGTCTGGACATGGCCAAACAAGTTACCAGGAGTACCGCTAGTATAACTTCCTGAATGGCGATACCGAGACAAGCAAGCGTCAGACTACGCGACGATGAGCGTGCCAGGTGCCAAAGCTCACGGGCGCCGCCTCATCGAAAGGCAAGAGTGACAGAGCGTCCTAAGGGCGTGACGCAAAACTGCATCCATCGTGCACCGAAAGTACAATCGTACACGGACAAGGCTCGGGCCATCCACACGATGGTAGTCTTCTGTGATGTGGGATCTGGTCAAGGGTCCCCAAATGACGGATTTGAGGGAGGAGATCCTCGTATTCCATCGCTTCCCGATTCAGACATCCGGTGGTAAAGACGAAGATGTATCGCGGACCTTCGCCGCCCAGACATCGAGCAGATGAAGAGGCATACCTGGGATTTTGTCCACTGTCTCACGCGCCGCTGCGTAATGGTCGAAAGCACCGCAGGCCGCCAGGCTACCCAACCATCGGAGATATCGGAGTGGAAGTGGGGAGCACATCACCATGGACTTTGTGACTCACTTACACTGACATCGCAGGCTACGATGCTGGTCATCGTGGACCGATTCAGCCAAGCTCAAGACATTTTCCCCTCGGCCGTGGCGATGACCTTCACACCGGGAGGCATTCCCCCGTAGGTCAGGAGAAGGCCGTGAGATAGTACGGCTTCATGGAGTGCCGCCTCCATAAGATCTACCCGGGATCCTCGATTATTTTCGCCTCAGCTCGAAGAGCCTTAAGGCCATGGGGACACACTGCCGATGAGTACGCTTTCATCCCTCGCACTGGATGGTCAATCAAAGCTTTAATTATCTTATATTTTTGTATGACATACCAAGGAAGTACACTTGGATCTCAAGGGTAGCTGAGTGAGCACTTGCTGCGTAGAAGTTCCGCTACAATAACAAACTTTTCTTTCTTTACTCAGCGAGCATTCCCGGGGATGGCGCCCTATGAGACTCTTACTTCGAGGCCATGTTGATCACCAATATGTCGGGATGTGAGGTGGAGAGAGCTCCATCACTAGTCCGTATTTGACAGAGACACCCCTGAGAAGGCGGGTATGATCCGAAGCATCTCCTACCAGTCAGAGTCGACGTAAGAGTTACGCCGATGTACGACGACGCATCTCTAGAGTTCAAGGCGGTGATCATGTCTTCAAGGTGATGCCTAAGAGAGGAGGCAATCGGGATTCAAGAACGAGGGAAGTCAGTCGCCGAGGTACATCGGACCCCAGAGGTACCGAGCGGGCGCGGCCACAGATCGCTAGCTGCCACCGCCAGTTCATCGAGCGTTCACGAGGTGTTTCATGTCCCATATGTCTCAAAGTACACCAGATCCAACTCATAGTGGATCGGGAGAACTTGTTGTTGATGCGATGGGACTCGAGGAGGGACCGCTGCGTATCATGGATAGCCGAGCAGTTTTGTGTGGCAAGACCGTGAGGCTTGTAGCTGCGCTACGGCAAAGACCGAGGAGTCGAGGAGGCGCACACGGGAGCCGAGACACCGCAAGCGCGCCCAACCATCCCTTCGCTCGACAGTGAAGTTGCGCGCTACTATTAATGTTTTAAACACTATCACATATGCATGTGTTCGACAGGTATAGTGTGAATTTCGGACGAAATTTTCGAGGAGAGTAAAACCCGTGAAAATTCTTAAATTTAAATTTTCGTATAAAAAGGGGGCAAAATCCACATACCGAAATAGTCCGGGAGAAAGTCAGATTTTTCAGATCTCGATGACAAAAAGGATTGCAATCGCTTGGAATCATCTCGCGAAAATTAGCCACCCAGCCGGGACTTCGTTGAATTCCCGAGATATCTAATTTCACGATTTTCGAGGAAACGCTGTTTCCGCGACACATGGCGAGCCATGTGAGTGACACATGGCAAGCCATAACATAATGCATGGCAAGGCATGTGACAGGACACATGGCAAGCCATGTGTCAACATGCATGGCTCTTGCCATGCCTATATGTGGGCTCACATGGGCCAAGCAGGTGAGGCAAGGAGAGCTCAAGATCAGTCCGTGGGAGCAGCAAGGAGAAGAGGAAGGGAGGAAGAGAAGGAGGAGGAAAGGAGAAGAGAAAGGGAGGAAAAGGAAAGGAGGAAGGGGGAAAGGAAAGGAGAAAGGAAAGAAGAAAAGAGAAGAGGCAAGGGGAGGAAGAGAGTAAAAAGAAAGAGGAAAAGGAAGGAGTGTTGCGCTAGCTGAGCGCATCGGACCACAAAGAACCCGAATCGAAGGCCACAAGAGGTAGGTTTCCTCCTACCGTTATTTTACGCCTGGGGGTCGTGGTAATGGCTCACTTCGTTTCGGGTCCGATTTTCCCGACAAATTTGTATGTTGTGTGGTTTGTTTCCGTGATCAGGTGATGGTCAAAGACCGCTTTACGTGGTTTCGGACTGTCCAAGACTAAACACTATGTTCTGGGATGGCAAAATCCCGAGCAAAATGGCCAACGTGGGTGTGCCCAAATTTCCGCACACCCTTGTGAATCGCCGCGTCAACTTTGAACGACCATAACTTTCGCCCAAACTCCGATCACATGCTCGTGACTTCCTGCAACAAATCTCGCTGAGTCTAGAATTTAATAAAATAAAGTTATCAACCAAATCAGAGGCTGAACATTGGGCCGGGTCACGAATAGTCGAGGAATAGTCCGCTTGGTTTCCTAACTTCGCTGGGAACCTAGCTTGTAATCTAAATGCACGGGACTCGCACATGGTCTCGAGCAGGAATCGTGTGTTGATGTTTTGTGGCGTATTTACAAAAAAATCGACCTTCTGACTAAGCCCAGATATTTTTAGGCCAAGCATGGCGTATTTATAAATGAATGGCTAATGTGTGTTATCGCTTATGAATTCAATGACATGCTAAATATGTGAAATGAGTGTGATAAAGATGGAAATAATTATATGCATCAATGTATGACCGACATACCATGTCTCAACTAAGAATATGAATTATGGCACATTTACCTAAGTAATGGTTGGAATTATTTTAATACATGCTTGAATGATGTGTCGGATACGAATGAACTCGAATGATGTAAAAGATGTGCGGTATGCTTATGATGTATTGATTTGAATATGTGGAATATTAACATTTAATCGCATGTATGTTAAATATATGAAATGTCAGGTGCATTAGACATGAGTGTTCATAGCACACACATAAAGGTGCATGTGTAGAATGTCCATGTGTGAGGTCTCTTCATACATTGATCACGGGTTCGAGCTGTGGGCACAAATCAGATTGTGTGCAAGAACACCACATTGTATATGAAAGTGTGTTCATGGTACTGATTCGCACCGCTGCGTTGAATCGTGGGTTTCGGGAATGGGACGAAGTCCACCTGTTCCATGTTGTTAAACCGAAAATGAAAATGTAATATGTCTAGCGAAAGTGGGATGTATACCCCCTCGTGTGAAAAGCCCGAACCCGACAGGGACAACAGATTCACCGGTGGAAAGCCCAAAATGTCGAAGGGTGTAAGAGACCCACAGGAGACCCGAAAGCCCTCATGCTCCAAAAGACACTTAAACGATTAAATAAATATCACATAGACTATGGTTGTGAGATGGGAGCCTGGATCGACTCGCATTGATTTCCCATCTAAGACTTGCATTGGTGGTGGGTCGAGGTCAATTCTAAGATTGGGTATGTGGAGGTCGCCTCATACATGCATGTAGATTTTTCCATGATAGACAAATATGTATGCACGGATTGTTGTTGGTTTGACCGTGAAATGATCATTTTCATGTGCAATCTCCAAAGCGGAAATAACACTCGTAGGATTTTATCTCTACCGGGCGTTAGCTCACCTGCCGTGGTACCCCTTCGTGCAATGTGACTGTGCACAGCAGTACCCACGCTCCCGCAGGCCGATTAAGAAGTGGACCGAACTGTGACTTTGATTCGCTTTATGTATATATTAACGAACTAGTTTTTAATATATGTTTTGTATTAAGAGTGATGTAATAACTTGATCTATAGAAATGTATGGTCTGTAATCGTACGGACGAAGTATGGATGACGGGCCCTATCAGTCATTTTACCGCACGCGGTCCGGCGATGCACAATGTGTTTCGCCAGGTCGACTGCGGTGAACGGACCCCTGCTTCGGGGGTGTCACAACGACCACGACTAATGACCACGGTCACACTCACGACTACGACCACGTCCATGCCCATGAGTTTGAGACAATATTACATTCACTTCAGGGAATGGTTCGGATCCAGTTGGACGAGATTGATAATTTTTCATCAAAAGCTCATTATTTTGTTCAGCTACTAGAAGACATGATATTAACTCTGAATATTTAGTAAATCGATTTCTCTATATTGGCCACAGAGCACATTAGAGGCGTGGAAACGCTAGAACGTTTTTTCTAAAGATGACTTATCTATGGATTTTTCTCTCGCATAGCTTTAATCTGTGAGTTTATTTTAAATAGAGCTGAGTTACACTCATCGACGCTTTAAAAATTCGCAAATCCCAAAGCATCCAAATACAATGAAGCTTGTTGGGTTCACCGTTTTTTGATGGTCAAATCTATCCTTCAAGTTATTCCATAGAGTGAAAGGATCTTTTACAGTAAGATACTCATTTTTTAGATCCTCGTGGAGATGATGCCTAAGGAAAATTAGTGCCTTTGCACAGTCCTACCGAGACTCTTCATTTCCTTATTTTATTGTTTCTCCAAGATTCATAGAAGTTAGGTGTATTTCAGCATCAAGAATCCATGATAGATAATTTTTACCAGAAATATTAAGTGCCACAAACTCAAGTTTTGTGAGATTTGACATTTTGGTAAACTTTTAATATATGAAAAAAAATGATAATATAATTTTACCTTTGTTGGAACAAAATCGTGCTGATAACGCTCACAGAAAAGACAAAATAAACTTTTAAGTAAAAGAGAATTTCTTTTTCTCTTTTGTATATAAGAAAAGAGAATGAAAATAGAGAACTGAGAAATGAGAAAAGTGAGAGATTAAGAGATGGATAAAGCTCGGGATGCTCTATAGATGAATGGAAGGGGGCCTTTTATAGGCTTACAACAAGACCATTCATTACTCCAAATTAAAGGTACGTAATGAATAAAGTTTATGAACGAATGAAGGCATGAAGGTACATTCATGAAACATTCATGAATGTAAGTGTGGTCATTCATACCACATGTAACTGCTTTCATATGAATGCTTTGTAATTGCATTCATATGAATGTTTCACTTACAACAATCTATTAATAGTGGACGACAATTTATCTATTAGTAGTGAACAAATTGGTTTATTATCAAGTTTGGGATTCAAAAGTAAATGAAATCATTATCTATTAATAGTGAACAACATTTTATCTATTAGTAGTGGACAAATTGGTATATTATCAAGTTTGGGATTCAAAAGTAGATGAAATCATTATCTATTAATAGTGGACAACAATTTATCTATTAGTAGTAGACAAATTGGTATATTATCAAGTTTGGGATTCAAAAGTAAATTAGATCATTTTATCTATTAATAATGGAGCAAATTGGTATATTATCAAATCACGTGGATATAGGTATCTTGAGAATACGTCTTAACAACCAATAATTTACGATGTTAATGGAGTATTTGGACCCACATTTTCACAGATTCGATATCATTGACAGGTATCAAACATTAATGGAGTTCTTGGGCTTACTTATTCACATATTCGTATAACGAGAAAGAAAAGTGAGATGTTTCAACAAATAAAAAAAAAGTCCAACAAGACTTAAAATACTAAATGGCACGATGGACTGCCGCAACATGAATGAATGAATGAAGTGAAGACACAACACCTCTCACGCCATTAATTTCCATCTATCGTCACTCATCACCACTTCCCCAATGCCATGATCCATTTTTCCATCTCCCCCTTTTATCACATTGTATTACCATTAAAGCATTTTAAAATACTAAAACATGCTTTTATAGCTTCAATTTGAAAAAAAAAAAAAATCTTATCAACAACCTTAAAAGTAACATGCTTTAATTTATCAGAAAAAAATTCTATCGAAAAATTTACGAGTCTGTTTGACAGATAATAAAAAGAGTTTTCTATTTTAAAAAACCAAAACTAATTTTTAAAAATTCATAAACTTTTTATATATTAAAAATGTGCTTTTCTAAGCATTACCCTCAATTTCCATCTTAATTCCACATTGCTTATCATAGGTTGGTTTGAATTAGGTGGGCTAAGCACTTAATCACCAAGTTGATTCTGGATATTTCCAGTGGATGTGGATGTTTTAGTGGCCCCCTGGACTTTCTATGAAGCTGTGGACTATCAATATTGCTCATTTAGACTAAGAATATGGGAAGAGTTAAATTAAGAATATGGGAAAATGTTTTTCTTTGATATCTATTCATTTGGAATTACATTATTGTAATATTTTGTTCTCATAAAGAGATTCGAACTTGATCCTTCATAATGATTGCCCAACCCTTTATTCACTGAGTCAAGTCTAGTTACATGAAAAGAGGTTGTTTGATTATCATTTTTCATGCGCGATCCATGTGGACTCTAATGTAACTATTGATGTAATTTTGTTCATTCCTTGTTCTTTTCTTTTTTCACCAAATTTGATATATAAAATCAAGATTATAATTACTTTAGAAAAACACATTTTCTGCTCCTACACTTTCACATTTTTTTTTTTGACATTTATCTCATATATTTTAAAATGTTCAAACTAATCCCATACACTATCTAAAATATGAAAAGTAAGCCATTTTTTTGAACGGTGGTAACGATTGTTGTCTACCTTTCCTCGAAACCCGCCCTACGGGCATGATTGTCAATCCACACCTCAAGCCTAAAGGCTTGAAGCGTGAAACGATACAGACCTTTCTTTTATAACTAGATTGTGTCCACTTATCAAATACATGTTCAAAGTAATGCGCAAATTTCTAAATTCCTTAATTTTAAAAATGGTTATTTCATGCCAACAAAAAAATTATTTCTAAATTTTCATTCTCAAATAGAGCTATTCAGAATCTAAAATATTTAGAATCTCCTAAATTTCAACTTCGAACTAATAAAAAATGTCATTATCCAAGTAACTTTTCCAATTATCTTCCAAAATCGAAAAATCCATATAAACATGAACTTATTATTAGTTCAACAAAGTCTAACATAAAATTCAAATCAAATCCTAATGAAAAGATATCAACGAATGAGAGTTAACTTAAAGCCTAATAAAGAAATATTAATATAGTTTCATGGATCAAAATATTTCAATCATAATAAAAAATAAAAGATACTTTTTTTAATCAAAACTTTCTATTCAAAAATAAGATGGAACATTCAAAATGTTCCATCAAAACATTCTCAAATTCATTTTAAATCGGTTTTATATCAAACGCGATCCAAACAATTTCATATCAAATTTCGATTCAAACACTTTCATATCAAAATCCAAAATCAAATACATTTCAAATATATTTTTTCTTTGGTCATCAAATATCAAATAGTGTCCAACCATTTGAAACTTTTTAAATGATGCCCAACTATGAGGGACTTTCAAATGGGTTGCTAGCCTCAAATTATTCATTTTAAGGTGGATGAAATCAAACTACACTTTCACTTTTGTTGACATTTACACTATAAACTTTGAAATGTTAAATTTAACCCCTACTATGGAAAACATGAAAATTGACCTCTTGTATGTGTATTTTAAAATTTTTATTTAAAATTTAGATAAAAATTAAAAGACATATTTTTAATTTTTAATTATTTTTGGTAGATAGGATTATAAAACCCGAGAAAAATCTAATTTTCTGAAAAAAAAAAAAAGATAAAATGGTAATTTCGGTCAAAATCCATAATTTTTTTAGATGTCGGATGACGAAACGGACTTCACCGTTGGAATCGTCTTGCGAAATCTAGCTACCACGTCGAATTTCGTCGAAATCCAAGATAGTCGGAATTTCACGTTTTTCGAGGCAACGAGGGTGGTGCGGGACACTTGGCACATTTTAAGTGGCTCAAGAGGTGCCACGTGTCACTAAGCACTGGGCTTAAACATTTAGCCAGCCAGCCTTACAAGACATTACTGGCATTTATCGTCATTCACGAAAAATCCCAACTAGAGGATAAGTGGATAAGGAAATCCTATGAGCCAATAGTGGTTGATGACAGTTATAAGATACTCTTCTTATCCACGCCAACAACCATCTTGGGAGAGGGGATATAAACCGAGAAAAATGAGAGAGAAAAGAGAGGATTTTAGAGAGAGAAGTTCCCACATTTTCTCTGTAATTCCCTGATCGACCACATTAATCCCGACGAAATAGTTATCAAAGTTGCTCCCCACGACAGCTACGCCGTAGATATCGGGTTTTATGAAGCCGACAAACTCGAAGGTAGGGTCTTCGCACTTGATTTAGTCCTTTATTTAAGAACCTTGTTAATGGTCGAGGTTTCGAATGTTTTCGTGGGTCGAATGACCATGAAGCTTATCCAGCTGACCGAAGGCTGGAATTTTCGTGGCTAGCTTCTGATTGTTCTGTGCCGGCTCGGGAGACCTGCGGTCCCGTTTGTGTGTTGTGATGCTTGGACAGCACCAATGAACTGCCTGATTTTCGCCCATGTGAGCTAATTTATGTTATCATGCATGTATGAATAAATAACATGATGATCGTGTATAAATTCGTTAGTATATGCATGCTTAATATAATATGAATATTGTGAAATGGTATATTACATTTCATATGTACTGATAACTCTAGAATAATAGGTGCGAAAGCGCATGACATGAAAACGTGGTTGCTAAATGGATTTCAAAGGAAGATTTTTCAAGAATTGTCTGGGAAAATTGTCCAATACCATCTCTTAGGAAGACCCATGACTGCTTCTCGGAGAGTTACCCGACCAGACTACCTCGGAGGGTTGTCGATAGATTTTACGAAGTGACATTATGTTTTTCAGAACAAAACCTTTTGTTTGGCTTATCACGTACGTGAAGTCGATGAGCTGAGAGTGGGGAGAAAGGGTGGAATACATTCTCATACATTCATTTAGACATTTGGTAGGAACGTATAGCATTTTGCTTGAATATTTGGTTTGTCATTGTATGAGCACTTAGGTTGGGGAACATATGTGTAGGATAATTCCGTTCACCCAGGCGTTCTCTTCGCTAATAGAGGAAAAATTATTCCAGTGCGAAGGTTCCACTGAGATGGGGTGCAATCCGAAGTCTTAGAGACGAAAAAATGACCATTTGTGGCCTTGTTATGTATTTTGTAAAAATGGGTAAAAGGCCCGATTTTGGATAATTTGTAATCAAAGCAATTGTAAATTCACTTATTTTTGCAAATATACGTTTTGAGTGAGTATGGATGTATGGCCAGACGTGATACATTTTACTCATGTATGTGTATCGTGATATAGAGGTGTGGGTTTCAACGAGGTTGTGGTGATCAACGGGACCCCCGGGAATGGGGCGTCACAAGGATAATTATTTTTATTTAAAATTTAATTTTATGATAAAAAAATAGTTTTTTTTTATAGATAATATATAAACTTAATATTTATAAGGACTATGATTTTTTTACCATATACTTATGGTATTTTATTTTTTTATAAATTTATTAGAATGTTATACAAATATCATATAATCTTTTATAAACTAAAAGATTGATTTAAAAATTTTTGTGGGTAAATTATTTTTATTTAAAAATTTATTTTTTGTTATAAAAATAATAAAAACTAAAATTAATATTAGCAGCGCCCAAAACTAGGAGATTAGTTGACTGAATCAACAGCGGAATACAAGTGGATGTCGGGTTGCAGGTACCACTTGAAAAATCGTGAGTCTCCTTTGTGCAGGAGCTCTGGCTCACGATTTTACTATACTGTCCCAAAGCAGTCCAATAAATGCAATATAATCTCAACATGAGTAAAAATGCCTCTTGGGCTCACAAACCAATACTCATAAAATCAATTATCATAACTATTCTTCAATTATCTCCCAATAATTTAATGATTGATAACACTTTATTTTATGAAACACCTTAAAATCTACAATTCTAATACATGTTATGTCGAAAACCATCAAACCTAAACCGAAGCGTCTTCAAAAATGGATCGTCTTCTCGGCGCTCCTTATACACGAAATAAGGGGATCCACGGCCCGGGGTGAGCTAAAAAGCTCGGTAAGGAGAATCGCCCTAAGTGGGCTGCTAGCACCTAAGTGCGGTCTGATACTCCAAGTAAACACACACTCAAAGTAAATACATGATCCTACTTTAATGTCTATGATCACCCCATATCCACGGAGTCCTCACGACTCACTCACACTTGCCTAAGCCATGTGTAAGAAATAATCATTTTCAAAACCAAACTTTTGTTCTTGAAAATATACTGCAAAATAACCGACTGGTACTAAATATGGAAACTACCCTCAGAAATTGAATTGGTTGGTGAGCTTTCGAAACAGTCATGATCCTCATCGAAATGTTGGCCCATCTCAACCAATTCTCCGAATATCATCTGTGAAATTCCTTTATAAACATATGCCAGTTTTTATAAATACCTTGTCATGCACTCACACCTAATTCTAGGTTACAGTGCATATGAAAATGCATTATGCCATTTTCAGAAATCATTTACACAATATGTCAATATGCATATTTTTCAATCAACTACAATTACACATGTAATTCAACATCAATCATCACTTGATCTAAGCTCATGAGCAAATCATAATCATCACCAATGGCTTACAACACAATTTAATTCTATATAATTGCTATTGTGTCTTACCTGACATTAACCTAATAATTCTTTGATCCAACCAACTCTCCAAGTCATTCCTACACATACCAAGTCATTCAATTCACTTTGATTTGTCTCTCACTTGCACTGGACCTTTTGCATGGCCATTTCCGCATGAAACCAGGTACATTTTAGATCCGAAATGTGATGGAAGCATCACGGGCAACCCACATGACTTTCTCAGTTTAACTTTTGGAACTTAATTTCTAACCCATTTCCGGTCCTATAAACACCAAAGCATAATTTATTGAATAAATTATGATACAAAGCTCCCAAACAGTCCACACACACGCATCATTTGTCAAAAATCTAATTCCCCAGTGGTCCATGTTTTGGAACCGATCGACAACCATTCGGCATTTATTCATCAAGCATGATTTAAAACAGCATTTCGGAAATTTAAAGACCCCAGGCAATAGCAGTTTTAAATGATCCACGACCATCAAGAAAATCCCAAAGAAATTCAACAATTGATTCATGTTTTGGAATGATCAACGATAAACCTCAATGTGAAAGCATTGAAAAACCACTTAAAAATGGGAATAAAACGCCGTGAGAAATCTGCTACCTCTTGGGTTGTCAAACTTCGCAAACCGGGGTCCACTGCGTGGCACTCGTGGAGAGCGTTTTCCGCCTTTGCTCGGTCGAATCCAGCGGCGATCGGCGTGTATTATTTACAGAGAGAAGTCGAGGCTACTGCCAGAATCTTGTAGATTTTAGTCCATCCTCGCCTCTTTGCATCTCCCCAGAATGACCGCGTTTTGCCTTTTGTTTAATTTGGAGGAAGATGGGCCCGTAATTACGCTAATTTGTCTTTAGTGACTTATTTCAACAAAGAAATGACCTTCGTCCTTAACTGCCCAGGGTTGATTTTTTACTTTATCTGGTAAGCGTTTCTGTCATTTCTCTACTCATACCACTTATGGTACATGAGTACATGCTATATGTGCCTTTAAATCATCGAAAATCAATTTACGACACGGCTTAACGATGCCTCGAAAACGTGCCGACTGGTCATCTGGAAAATTATGAAATTTAACGTGCCAACTAGATTTCACGAGACAATTCCAATGGTGAAATCCATTTCATCCGAATCTAAAATTAATTACAGTTTTTAACCGAAATTACAATTTTGTATTAAATTACGATTTGCCCTTATTCTGAAATTAAGAATTTCTAGATCTCCACAATTATAATCATTGATATATATTTTTAAAATTATTTTTAAAAATAAATACGAAGAAAAAAGTCATGATCTACATTATATATATTTAAATTCATATTATTTATCTAAAAATAAAATTTTATCTAAAATTTGAGAAAATTATTTTTTAAATAAAAAATAATTATCCTACCTACCCAAAAATTTAAAAATTTTAAATTTAAATTTATCAATATTTATATAGTTTTTATAGAATTCTAATAAATTTGTAAAAATAAAAATAAAAATATTATGATTAATAATTTTTTTCTTAAGTTATATTTTAAAAAATAAAATACCATGAGAAAAAAATCTCCCTCTTTATAAATGTTAAATTTATAAATTATTTATAAAAATTAAAATTTATTTAAAATTTGAGAAAACTAGTTTTTAAATAGAAATAATTATCTTATTTACCCAAAAAAATTAAAATAAATTTTATTATTTTTATTTAAATTTTAAATAAAAATTTAGAAATACACTATGCTAAGAATCAGTTTATCATGTTTTGATAGTATAATGAGTTAATTTTGTAGTATGTCCAAAGTGCATGGGAGTAAATGTCCAGCAGTGGGTGGTGAAGTGTAGATAACGACAATTTATCACCATCTTAAGAAAAGGAAACCAAAGATTTATTGGAATAGATGTTGCATCATACCATAAGACATTTATTGGAATAGAGTAATTTCAACAGAAGTAAAATCACAAGCATGAACCAATATCACAAGAGCAAGGAAACTAGAGATTGTTTATGCGGTTCAACAAAAGCCTACATCCCTATGCAATGTATCTCAATATCAATTATATTTATACATTTAGTGCTTAGTAGAGACAAGATTCCCCGTTCTCAGTCGTTTCTCCTAACTCTCATAATTGAAACATAGAAATAAACTCATATTTCCCTCACGCAAACATCACGGACTCCTACCTCTTGATCACTCCAACTCAACGGTATCAACACTACTCTTAAGCTAAGACTTAGACGTTACTGCGAAGCTACTTAATAGTGAAAGCTCTTACATTTAATCTCCTTTATGTATGAATCGATCATCTTTGGAAAAGCATCTCTTCTCCTTTTAAGCAGCCCTTAGGAAATCTTTTCGATGTTCAGAATCTTCATATTGCCTATACCTACTCAACAAGCTAGTTGTGAAAACCTAATCTCATTCCATATTCATTATTGGGGAATATTTTTCATTTGAAGATCCACAAAATAATATCCAATCACTCTCATTTGATCCGTTCAATATTGCATAATACTCTCCTCTATCATTCCTTGCTCATCACGCTAAATATTGACTCTTGATTTTGCCGAATATTTCCCCAAGATTCGTGTGAACCAAATTAATAAGGTAAGTTATGTCACACAGCTTGTTCTACCATCATCATCTATGACACGCCAACTAAGGTAAGTTGTGTTACACAACTTGTTCTACCTTCTCGTGTGACACTACTGGAAAAGACATGCGATTTATTTTGCATAAGATCATGACAAGAGATATTTTCAACAATCTCCCCCCTTTGTTATTCTTTGACAAAAAAAGAAGCATGTTTGACAGAGATTTTCAAGAAACAAAGACTAACAGGAGCAAAATAATCAACATATCAGAAACAACATATGCATCCTATCATTGTAGAACAGTTGCCTCAAAAAAAAATTTTCTTGTTGAGTAAATACTATATCTTATCCCAAAAGACTCCACTAAAAGAACAGAATAACAACAGTATAGTCAGAAAACCAAAAACCAAGAGCAATGATAGGAGAGAAAAAGACAACTTCAATAGGATTTTTGTATCTCTTCTTTCTTTTTAGTAAGCACGATGACCAAAACAAATCCTCTGACCCATGGTTGGTTGGAGAACTACATGAAACATTATCACCAGTAGTTGGCTTTGGATCCACTCAGTAGCTGGCTTCGATCAACGGCAAGAGGTGTAGAACTTGTCTCAACCGATGAAAGCACACTTTGTGAAATCCAATTTATGATTGCTGCACATTACAGAAAATTGATTTTAGCTACTACAAAAGTAGTAGCTAAACTATTTATTTAGTGAAGCAAATTTCTTAGCTACTAAATAGCTACTATAGGACGAGTAGCAAAATTCCTTGTAGTTGTTTTCTAATTTTAGCTACTAGTAGTAGCTATTACTTTCATCGCTTAGCTAATAATGCACGTGTCATAGTTAATTAGCTACTAAAAATAATAGTAGCTAAAATGAAAAATGTAGTAACTAATTTAGGTAAGGAGGCGACTATATATAGCTACTATTTCGCTATATTACGTAGTAGGTAAATAACTACCGACAATAGTAGTAGCTAATGTAAAGAATGTAATAGCTAACATAGTGAATATGACGATTATTTATGGCTACTAAAACAATATATAGCTACTACTTAGCTACTACATGACATAGTAGCTATTTAGTGACTGAATTAGGTAGTAGCTAAGTATTATAGCTATATAACTACTAACATAATAGCTATATAGGCGTAGCTATTTAGCAATCGAACAATGTCAGAAGCTAATAAGGTAGCTATTTAGCTACTATATAAGAGAAGAAAATTTTAATAGCTATTTAGTAACTATTGTTTTGTAGTAGCTAAACAAAGTAGCTATTTAGATACTAAGTTAGTAGCTAAATAGTAGTAGCTATGTGGTTAAAAAAATGTAGCAGCTAAGCAGAGTAGCTATTTCGCTACTGTGTTAGTAGCTTAATAGTAATAGCTATTTAGCGATTAATTTTTGTAGTAGCTATGTAACGTAGCTATTTAGTGACAATTTTGTAGTAGTTGGTGTACGTAGCTATTTAGCTAACAATTAGTAATTAAACAAGAATAGCAAGTTAGTGACTAAACTAAGGTAGTAACTAAATTTATAATTAAATTAATTAATAATGATAATTATTAAATTATTAGAACCTTAAAACAAATAATAAAAAAATTAAAATGAAATAAAAATTATAAGATCCTATTACCGCAACAACTAACGTCCATCGAATAACATAAACCAAAATAACTTGTACTAAATTTCATGTTCTAAATAGCTATACAATAGACCAAAAAAGTTCAACAACAGGAATGTTCACATATCACCGATAGGGGATCATCTGTGGTGGGCTCGCTTGTGGTGGGGTCAATCCACATGTGGAGTCAGGAGTCGGCGAGGAGACTGCGGTCGATTGAGCTAAAGCCTCTCGCAGAGCCTTAACCTCATCAAGTTGATTCAGAGCACTTTAACCTTAGTATCCACTTCCTCTCGCACCTCCGCGACCTTTCGTCCTTGAGCTACTAATGAAGCTCAAGATCATTCTTATGAGCATGCAAAGGGAATGGTAAGATGGGCCACTCGTGTATACCTCGAAGATCTAGCCACCTAATCCATATATATGAGTCGCGCTTATTAGCTACCACAACTCGTAACTATGCTGCATCTTCGTCGACAAATGTTGTGTTCTCTCTTGAACCTTCATCTATTTGTACCATCCGTTGCATTTCTTGATGCACAGCTTCCTAGAAAATTTGAATAGATATTTAGACAATATATGAATGTATAATAAAAAAAATTGGAAGTAATATAATATACTTTAATTTATTTTACCCCGATTTACGAGCCCTCTCACAACTCCATAGATGAGTGGTCTTAGAAGTGTGCAATTGCTGATGGATCTGGATAAGGGATGGCTTCTTCCCGGTCTCTTTCTCCTATATAGAAATATTAGTAAAATTAGAAGATATATTTGTTATGATCTTACAAATCAAAATAAAATTAAAGTAAGAGTTCTAAGTACTTACAATCCTCCTAACATGCTATGAGAATGAAATGGAACCCCCAGCAGGTTCAAGGTCCCAGGCCCGGTCCAACCTTCTGCTCAAGGCTCGTAGACATCTGCCTCGACGAGTCAAACCTCGTTAAGCACTTTGCTTCATTCCACCTTGCCCATACGGGACTCAGAACATGCACCGGCCTCCCATGTTTTCTCCACTTATTCAAATTATCTCTGTATACCTAGACTCAAAGTGCTAACTCCTCTAAGTTGCTTTGATGATACCCTCCATCTCGACATCCCATGAGAAATATTTCTATAAAGAAAGTTAATAGTTACTCATAAAAGTACGAAATAAATGTTAAAATAATTAATACTAATATTTCTAAGGAAATTTAGACAAAGTTTCCTCTGTATTGGCAATAATCCAACCTAATAAAACAAACATATTAAGTACTTGCAATATAATAAGACACTTATATAATATTCCTCAACTAATCCAACAACATCTCAACCAATAAACACAACACTTCATATATTCAATTTGTCATGTACACATTTTACATATAAAGGCTATAAGTGAATGAGTTATTGACAGGACCCGACCCGGATACACTCCCAGGATTTCCCGGGTGGTCCCGCCTAGTGAAGTCCCACTGTACAATCCCTAGGGAAGATACGGTGGAACTCCACTTTAAGGAGGGAAGTAAACACATGCATTAATTTAATATCCCAATTATATATAAAAGACCCACTACATATATGTATAAGTGATCCATAAAAGTTCGATACGAATATCGAGCATTCTAAGAGTATTTGGTGAATTTAGAGGCCAAGAGAGATGAATAAGTCCAATACAACAAAACAAACAAGATAGATGCTGTATAGTGTACCTAGCCAGGACGGAAGAGCAAGGTCAATCCGGGCGCGAAATAAGCCCTACGAACTGTCTGGACCTAGGGAACGGATTTAAAACAATAATGTGAGATAATAAATCTCAGTGAGTGGCATAGTTTATAAGGAAAATAACATTCTTTTTATTTGCAAAGATTTCTTCTCTCAAAACCTCCTGGCCCACTCTTTAAAGTTTCCCCGTTTAGAAACATTTCACAAAACCCAACTTTTACCCCAAGTCCAACATATGTAAATCATGCTCAACAAATTAGCCGACACAATGTTAAGAAAACAATAATCTGAACTGCACACAACATAAAGCCAATCATAAAGCATGTATAGCCACCATGTAATAAAGTAACCATGAAATGCACCATAACCATAAGTATTAAAATAGTTATACCATATTCAGAAATCAACAGCGTACCATACCATGTACCCATCATAAACCGTCTAAGAAGCCCGACTCACAACACCGCGGGCAACTACAAAACCCGTGGTTACACCCGCCATTACGTGGCAAATTAATAAAACCTCCGTGCACCGTCATCACGCGGGCAACTAATAAACCTCCGTGTAGACCCGGCCATCACGCGGCAACTATCAAACCTCCGTAAACCCGGCCATCACGTGGCAACTAATAAACCTCCGGGTAAACCTGGCCATCATGTGGCACCTAATAAACCTCCGGGTAAACCTGGCCATCATGTGACACCTAATAAACCTCCGGGTGAACCTGGCCATCACGTGGCAACTAATAAAATCGTTCCCTTACTCACATGTACTTTCCCAACAATACCGTATCAGAGTCATTCCACAAAATCTCAAGATCCATTTTTAAAACAATAGTTTTTCAAGGTGGCTTACAACCTCAACTAATGCACCCAAAATATTCAAATACCATGCACTCATCCACGAACTCGCACAACTTCCAAACGCTAAAATGTTGACAAAATTCACATGAAATGCAACTTGTTTTATATGAGACCGATAATCACATTTGTATGCAACCAACCATTTGATCAAAACAAAGATATATGTAAAATATTTAATCACAATAGATATATCAACATAATACCCCAAATCATTTAAAACATATAAACGACTCACGACTACGACGTCGTCATTCAAGCAGATCGCCTCCCCACGGCCGAGTGCCCCCGTAATATAAATAAAATACCACCAGCTCCAATAATCGAACCAACGACACGGGATGCCCCCTAGCGCCAAGCAATTTTTTTGTAACTAAGGAACCCCACTAAATTGGACCGACAGCCCAATTATATAAGGTGCCCTATGTGCCCGATATCAAAATTGGGGCTTTTCGCCTCGGAGCTAATTTCTCAAAATTCGAACCGTCTAATAATTTATAAAACATCCACTTACCAATCCAACTCCAATTTACCTAACTTGACCAATTGGTACTGATTTTAGTCCAAACTTCTGCATCATCTCGAAATGACCCAAAAATGGAAAACCAACCAAACGATGTCCAAAATTCACAAACCATATATCAATGGAAAGCCCAAGAGACCAGGAACTCATTAGTACCATTACCTTGGTCCAACAGTTGTTGTGGTGGCCGGAAAACTCGATCCAACTACGGCCAACTCGCTTCCGCAGAATTTCAAACTATGAGGAACTGCAAAAGCGGGCCACGAAAAATGAGTTCCGAGGGTCCAAAATGGTGGGAGGGAGGTATAGGTTACTGGAATGGCCCGGGAATGGCCGGAAGTCAAGAAAGTCCTGCGACGGCGTCGCCACCGCTGCCGTCACGCCCTATCCCAAATACGCTGGCCGGCCACGCTAGTCGAAATCCACTGGCGGATCGTCTGAGGTCGCGGCTTCCCCAGTCGGGCGCTGTTGCGGTGGTCAGCCTGATGCCCTCGTCCAAAACTCCACTACGCAAATGGGTTAAAATGACCCAACTCCTGTTCATGATTTGAGAGCTCTCAGTGGCTCGAGCTCAAGATTGCGTTTCAAATGTGGCTCATTTGGCACCCAGTTATGTTTTTATATAGGGCCTAGGGCGCTTTCTCGTGTAAAAACCCCGACAAACTTTACATCGTAAAGTGTCGTTTCAACTTCTCATAGTCGTAACTTTATCCGTAAGTCTGATTGTGACGTTCCGCCGTCTATTAACTCAGACGACGAGGCCTACGAAATGGTGCTTGGGGCTTAACCCAAAACTATTTATCCCTCGAAAGTCAACTTGGGCCCACATACTAAGTGTTGGTCAAACTTGGTCAAACGTGTTAAAACTCGTATTATTGCACTAAGTCGTTGACATGATACTCCTGAACTCCTTCCCCCAATAAAAGAATTTTATCTCTTTTGTGATGGTGCTCCATTTATACCCTTTAATGTCAACTCGCTCCTTGAAAATGGAGGTGATGCGAGATGCGCATCGATAAGACTCGACAAACCTAAAAGCATGCAAATATCAATTCTCACACATAAAAAAAATTGAAGAACAATAATCTAAAATATTTCAATATATTATGTTCATTTACCTCCCATTCTCCACAATCAACTGAGTCCTACCAGATGCTGAGGTCACAAGTGTAGACATGGTCGATGGTGTAGACCCAATTGGTAGTGAAGGTGTGGTCGCAGCCTTATGCTGACGGCTTCCAATGCAATCAAGATGATTCCCAGACGGTCGATGGAGGGGTATGCACCTTCCAGTGGAGTGGTACTACTAGACCTTCTCGCATGGGATAGTGTACCCCGCGACGTCCGCCTCCCGCCCTCTACCGCGAATTCCCCATTTGATCCTTGACCTCGCATGTCTGCAGTAAAGTATATAAACATGTTAGTACAAGTTTCTGAAATAAATAAATAAATAAAACATATGTGAAAAATTATGAACGTGATGTAAATCACCCACTAATCATTATCATTATCATCTGGTTCTTCTTAATCAAATCCCAACTCATATTCAAATTCTGTTTCATTCTCCATTTCGCTAATTCGAATCAATTTGTATTATCAAGCCCATCAGATCGACTAAGGACATCGTTCATCGAGACAACCTATATCGCATGAAATTGCATAAAGATCCTCTTAGAATGGTCGGGCTTCGTGGTGGATGAATTATTCCGTGATGATTAAGGAATTTCCACAATAAATTAAGTGCTTTTATTTTATTAACAACCCACCAATCGGCTCTATCGCATCTCAAGCTAGGATATGGACAATAATGCACCCGAGTAGCTTGTTAAGCCAAAACAAAAGGTTCATACTTGTTAAATCTACGCTCTGGTTTTACCTTCTACATGTTATATTTAGACGAACCCGTCCCGATATTCGCGTTGGATCAAACCATTCACACTGAACAATACCGGCTCACTGAATCGCCAACTGTGATATTCCAACTCTACAACTTCCTAAAGTCACCATGTAGTCATTCTAATGATGATCACTATAGTTAGGACCCTTTCGATGCGTATCCATTATTCATCAGGCCTCTTCGTTCCATGTCCCATCGAGTGGAATTTATATGCATTTACAAAATACCGGATATGTTCTACAGCCCTCAAAGGTCGCTTAGCAAGATCATTGAGTTATGTGTCTGGCGATATTATTCAAGAATTGTTCACCTATATAAAAAACATAGTGAATATGGTTAATATAAGTATGGGTATATATATATGAAGAGTAATTTTTAAGTGGCATACTACCATTACTTACATATGTATTGAACCAAGAGGCGACCTTTCTAGTAGTCAGATTCATTTCTGGTGATCGGGCTATGTCCACTGACTTTTGCATAGTTCATCAGTATAAATCCTTATAAGCCAAATAATTTACATAATCATATTATAGATAACTACATAAAAAAATGCAAAAGTTGATTAGATACACACATTATCTAATCAACAACGAATACTTACTTATTATATGGATCCACTTATGAGCAATTCAACAATATATAGGCGTGTGCAGCATGAAACTCTTCCACGATAGTCGTCAGACATGTGGCCCGGGTCCAAAATGCGCAGTCTGTGATATTTGAAAATAGACAAATGTCTCCTCGTTTTCTCCCACCCTTCCACAAACATCATATTTCGCCAAGACTCCTTCTGCCTTGCGCGTACATGCCCCTCAAAAATAGTATGACCAAAAATACCAGTTTCTTCAACTAAATAGGTATCGTGATATCAACCTTCAACACGTACTTATTTTTCACATTATTTTTAGGCTTACGAATGTACCTAAGATTATAGGTTCGATTTGTAAACGCCTGCCTAAGAGAGGTATGCATATGTGAATCGTAGGGGCGATAAGAACACTAAGTGAACTTGTAATATTTTGGGAGTCATTAATAAGGATGAAAATATGAAATGATAAATTTATGGAACCCACTGTGGTACTAAAACAAGGGTAAAAGTGTAATTCGCTATAAAGGATATGAAAATCATTAAATGAGTAGAGATGGGGGCCATAATAGAAATAACAAGAGTTGTCTTGCAATATTAAAGGATCAAGGACCCCTTTGCAATTAAGGTATAAAAATGATATGGAAGTCATAATGTGAGAAGATAGGATGCCAAAAATTGAAATAAAATAAGTTGATTTGCAAAAATTAAAAGGATGAAGGACTTAATAGCAATTAAGGTATAAATGGGATTATAAATGTGATGAGACAAACAAAAGCCAAATTCATTTTTTGTCTCACAAAAGCTAGGGCTCATGTTTTGGAGAGGAGAGAAAAGAGCAAGGAGAGGAAGAGGAGGAAGAAGAGGAAGAAGAAGGAGAAGGAGAAGGAGAAGAAGGCCAAACCAAGGTATGTTTTTGTCTTGAATTCATGGGTGTTTTGGATTCCTGGGTTTTGGTTTGAGAATTGTTGTTTTGTCTAGTGGTTTTGGAAGAGACTCCAAAACCCTAGATTTTGTTGAGGTTCAGGTAAAACCCCACTGGTAAAATAAACATGGAATCATCATATTTATTGTTTATAGAAGAATTGGTGGACCTTGGTTGAATTCATAAGATTTTCACCTAGGGTTTTGTGGTATGAATTTCCAAATCACCAATTCAAGTGTTGTGGAGTTGTTTTGAGTTAGATTTCATGTGGTTTTTGAGGTATTATGGAATAGTTGTAAAAAAGATAATGTTGGGTTTTTAAAGGGAATGCTGTCAAAATTTTTGTAAAAACCCCTGTTCTTGTTTTGGATATAGATTAATTTATAATCATCCAAATCAATTGATTCCAACTGGTAAAGAACCATAAGAGATAGGGCTACAAATGTATAGAAGTGACCAAGAGCAAATTGTAGCTCTAAGGCTCCCAAATATGGACTGAAAAAGGTGAGCCTGTAGCTCAATTGATTATGCTCGCTTGGGTATGGTTGTAGTGTTTTGTCATAAGTGGAGTTTCAATCATCCAAATTGAGTGATTCAAAATTTGGGTAAAATAGGACTTAGGAATAAGTTATCTGGAAGAAAGTGTAAGCAAATTGTAACTCAAAGTGCCCAGAAATTTTCCAGTGAGCTATGTGCAGATTCTTTTCTTGTCAATTTGAGTAATCTAGATATAAAATACAATAACTTGAGTTTTGGTGATCCAAATTGGGTGATTCCAATTGGAGAAGAAACCTTAGAACCATAGCTTCAAATGAGTGAAGAAAAATTTCCAATTTATGGAGTTAAGATCCTAGAAATCAAGGATAACAGTAGGTGATTCAGTGAGTTAACCAAATTAAGCATCAAAACATGTTGTAATCAGGTGATGTGGTTGAGGGCTTTAGAGAAAAAATTTTAAATTGAAAATTTAAAGAGATGTCATTGGATATATAAAGGATTGATTTGGAGAGTTTCATAATTTTTGAAGACCTTTTGAATAATTTTTGGGTAATAAAGTCCATAGAGTATTGTTGGAAAAATGTTGCCAAAATTAGTGGTTTTTTTTGTTAGGGTTTTTTTAGTGCTCAAGGGTAAATTGTTAATTTGGCTTTATATGAATGTTGTGTGACCCTAAAGTGACTTGCATGTGAAGTACGTTAAGTTTTACGCTATACGCAGGCGATTAATACGTTGCCGTATTCGCTGAGTGTGTAGGCTAAAGCAAAGACTGAAAGTATGGAGTTGTGCTCAAGTTTCGGGAAACAAGAGATGTGAAACTGATTTTTGAAAATTGAGTTTTAAAAAGGAAAGATTTTTAAATGTTAAATGAAAGTTTAATGTAAATGTTTATATATATATTAGCTATGTATGCATATGTTAAGGCATTATGAAAGTTTAAAATGTGTAAAAGAATGTATATGTGTTTTAATGATAAAGTAAAGATTTAAATGGATTTATAAATGGCTTTGGAAGAAATGTTTTACTGATGGTTGCCCTAACCTCATATGATCAAGAGGATCGATATCGACTGCAGTACTCTTAAACGTGTAAGGATTTAGAGGGAAGAAGTTATAGGTTACTAATCGAGGGGAGGGAAATAGATTTTTAGCGTATCTCTACACGTGATAAGGTGCGCGACCGAACCCTATGCATGGCGGAGTTTCTCCACAATAAAGATAGTAGTTATGACTGATTGAGATCAGTTCCTCACCGTCAAGCATTCGGAAATCGCTCTCGTGTGTTTAATTCCCGGTTCCATTAGAAAGAAAGTTTAAAGCATAAATCGTTTTAATTTATAAGCATTTATTACTTTGATATATACCGAAATGTTGTCTAAATGAAAATGTACACTCATCGAGCCCTTTAGCTCACTATTTTCTCGATGTTTAAAACATTTTCAGACCCGAGACAGTGCACCCAGAGGAGCATCCCCCTGCGTAGTGAGTCGAGCCATCGAGGAGACAACGCCTGCGGATCGCATCAGATATATATTTTGCATATTGTATATGTTGAATAATTTGTCATGTATATGTATATATGTATATATTGAAAAGGAACTACGCGCATGGATCCTCAAAGGGACGAGGCACGAGCGGCTCGCTTTGGTCCCGCCAAGCCCAATCCTTTTATAAAACCGTATGGAATTGAAGAAGTTTTGAATGTTTCATGATTGAAATAAATAAATGTATATGTGTATATATTTTTGCTGGATTGAGTCATGGTGTTTAATCATTGTGGACGAGGAGTCCTAAAATGGAAGTTGAGAATTGAAAGATTAGAAGTGTTTTTAAATGTTTTCGTAGGTTTTTGTAAATTTGGGAAAGTCCGACAAACAGAGGAAACTCTGGCCGATTTTCTGAAAAATTTAAGTGTTTGAAAAAAAAAAAAAAATTCTACCAATTTCACTTCGCATTATTTTCAAAGATATGTTAAAGATCGTAAAGGGGTTCGGCCCATGGATTTTAATTGATTGTTTTCGAGGAAAGTTTCATATCCATCGGAGTGCCGGAGGTCCCCACTACGAAGAACCGGCCTAGATCCTCACGATCGGGTCATTTGTATAAGTGAAAAGTAAGTAATCATAAGAACAAAGAATTACCTTTCGAAAGGATACATCCACCGAGCACAGACCGCCCAAACAAGTCGCGCTTCATGAGGCAAGTGTACGCAAAGGCTCCATCGAAGTCAAAGAAGCTGAGGAATATGCGCCTACACACAATCGATCTCTTCCTTAGTCGAGCCATGTCATCATTTTGATAATTGTAGTTAGATCCTGAAAAACATGCTTAACTCGTTAGTGCCTTCACACATTCCCGCGGGCAAATAGCTCACCTAAAGCAATTGGCAACAACCTCTGCATGAAAACATGACAATCATGGCTCTTCATCCCAAACAAATTAAGCTTTTGCATGTCCACATATCGAGCCAAATTTGATGCATATCCATTTGGGTATCTTAGATTTTTAACCCTTTCACACAACACCTGTTTTTCGATCTTATCAAGCGTGTAGCAAGCTTTAGGGTACTTGGTCATTCCCTCTGCCTTCTCCAACTCCGGGCTTCTACAGTACTCATTCAACTCCTGTCTAGACTTAGAGGTGTCT
The DNA here is from genome assembly GCA_016808115.1 of Tetrastigma voinierianum. Classification (NCBI taxonomy): domain Eukaryota; kingdom Viridiplantae; phylum Streptophyta; class Magnoliopsida; order Vitales; family Vitaceae; genus Tetrastigma; species Tetrastigma voinierianum. The sequence continues at coordinate 1,883,531 of JAEQBH010000906.1, read as the reverse complement.
TTAGTTTTACTTGGCACATTCATAACCGTGTTAAACACGTTATCAAAGACATTTTTCTCAATGTGCATGACATCTAAGTTATGTCGAATGAGTAGCATGCTCTAGTATGGCAAATCCCAAAAGATGCCTCTTCTTTCCATCCGCGCGAGCTTTACATATTGATCATTAATATCGAGGCTCCAACTTCGGGCTAATCTTTTCAATCCAAGGTTAGTAATTAGGTAAAATTTCGTTTCCACTAATATAGGAGGTGTCGTGGCTGTTACCACCATATTTATACGAAAAGCATATCTATTCCTTCGAAATATGTGGTCTGCCGGTAAAAACTTACGGTGGATGTCAAACCAAGATTGCTTTCCACTCTTTGAAAGTGTGAATGCCTCTGAGTGACCTATGCAATACGGACATGCCAACCGATTAGCTGTGCTCCACCCTAACAACATTGCATAACCAGGGAAGTCACTGATGGTCCACATTAATGCCGCTCTTTACTGGAAATTTTGTTTTGTTGAAATGTCATGTACAAATTCCAACATCCCATAATCTCTTTAACTCGCCTATAAGCTGTTGCAAAAAACATCTAGCTTCGCTTAGATTCCTTGTGACCCGCACTAGTACGCTTAAAAACATAGATGTCTCTTTCATACACAACCATGGCGGCAAATTATAACCGTTAAAATCACCAGCCATGATGAATATTGTTGCCCTGATTGCCTTAATGGTTGGAACTCATCGGTACACAGCCCTAGTCTCACATTTCTATTCTAACCGCAAATCGGTGCATCAGACGAAATGCTTCCAAGCAATGGAATCGCAGCAAGGTCGCATTTCTCCTTCTCTACAACCTTCGTGCTCGCATGCCACCTCATATCATTAGCTAGTAGCCTTCAAGCATACAACCTTAGCAATGAGGAGACAAAGGAAAGTAGTACATTTTTCTCATAGTGGTACATTTGTTTTTCTTCTTGTATTTGTTTTTACTCGAGTTGGTCTCTTGTATCGTTGATGGCCACAAATCTTACAAATCGTGAGATCATTGTCTTCTCCCAAAAACAGCATACAACCATTGTTACAATAATGGATCTTCTAAACTGGTAAGCTTAAACCTCTGACTAACCTTTAGCTGGCCGTAAATTTCCTGCGGACGGTGATTCTATCCGTACAACCTCCTTTTATCAATGAGCAATATCATCAAACTCCCTTGAGACATGTGGTGTTCTCGCTTTCATATTCAACATTCTAAAGAACCAATGATACCGTGAATGTCTTTATAACCGGGCCACAATTCTTTTTCAACACTTAGCATATCAAAAAAAAATTGTGCTTCTGGATTGGGAGGTTCATTCGATATTTCATTAATAGATTGAAATCGTGCCCAAAGAAGATCCATAACCATACTATGGTATGCATTTTCAAATTAACTCGTATGTCGTCACATCACCGCACTCTTGAATTGAATTTGATTCCATTTCCGTGTTCGCCTAAACATAATACCCCTGTGATAAAAGCCATTCTTCATTAAGTGATACTCTACGCATCAATTTGATGATAACTACTGCCGGCATCAGAAGTGTACATGGACATTTTTATCTTATTACCATCCATCCATTCTGCTTACTACATGCGACTATAAATTTCTCCAAACCAACCAAAAACTCTAGGTTTAAGAGACCATTTATGAGCCTAGAATACATCCAACTTTGATTTGAAGCCATTTTAAATCTTGAGCTTCACAATTGTAGACAACTTTAGGGAATAAGTCAATATTTTATAAGAAAATAAATCCATGAAAAGCAATTGTTGCATGTAACACTACTATGAAAATTGAAAAAACTGAAACTTATGAAACATTTAAGTATAGATTACAAGTATGTCATTCTTGAACTTCCATATAAATTTAGGTAAATTGGTTTCCTATCCATTTAGAAATGCATAATTCTCTAAGTCATTCTTACAGTGTTTTATCTCAGCACAAGGAAGAAAAAATTCAGCAATATTTTCTATAGTTCTCCAGTACGCCCAGTTTGATTAAGGTATAAACACAATGTGATTACTTGGCTAAGTAGCTAATATTATATCACCTTATCCAAATATGCGCGAGGAAGAACAAAGAATAGTATGCGGATCTACTATGAAAAAACACTAGTAAATCACTTAGTAGGCATTATGTATTTCCAACCCTCAACGAACAGTTAAGCATCATTTCTAGACCAAAATTTATGTCAATCATATGATAGACATATAAATTCCATACAAAATTAAGGTTGCTCTTGGCTTAGACTCATTGTTTTATACAAATTCTCTTTCTTTGTTAGCCTTTGATATACGATATGATTTCATCATGCATTCATGGCAGGAGAACTAAGTTTTTCATCATGCATCTAAGTTGATCTAGAGCTGCTTGATAGAAATTAAAATAAGAGGCTGTACCCTTTTTGTCAATTCATTACCACAAGTACCTGCATACACCAAAGCAGATCAAAACATGTATACGACACATTAACAATATAAATTAAAATGTTCCTATTAGTTAAACAGAAAAATATGATCATGCGCTACAATTCAATTGTGTCTCAATGAAAGCCTTAGTTGTAAGTATGACATCAGAGTTCTAGACTTGTAAAGGTCTATTCACGCATAAGGCCTACCACCCTAGATAAGTACAATGGTAATTATATACAAGCTAAAAATATCAAAACTTTTTTTTGTAGTCAAAGAGGCAAATATGTTTGAAAATGTCTGGAGTGAATAAAGTATAATTGCCTGGCAAGGAATTTCTCGATTTCACAAAACATACTTAAAAGGGGCATTCCTAACTAGAGAAAGAAAATCGGACATATCCCTGAACGTAGAATCATTCTAATATTTTTAACTTATAAATTGGAACTACCATATGTGTTTTAATACGGCATGGAGGAATCTTATGTACACAGGAACTGTGGGCGGGAAATTATGAGAAAGATCCTAGCATCCAACCATTGATAATATGATAATATATTCAAAGAGGGCAAATCTTTATTATATATATATATATATATACTATATATATATCTATATCTTATATATATTAGATTTATCAAATAAATAAAATCGAATTGGAACACATGGTGTATGTTGGGGGGTTAGTGGTAATTACACCTTTTAATATCAGTGTGATTCCCCAAATATCAAGTAAAAGTGTAGATAGAAATGAAATAGAAATATTTCATGCATGTGGTTATGAGCCTTTCCCAAAATTCTATCCACATTCGATTTACGCTACGTTTTTTAGATATCTATCCTTTATTGGAATCAGCACTTATCCATCTATCCGTCAATCCATATATGCCTTATAAATACCTATGTGGGGATCATCAAAATCATATAGACCCATAAATTACTCTTCTCTTTCCATCTTTAGTTTCATCCAAATCCCAGCCAGGCTTGTGACTTTGACGATACCATAATAAATATCATCAATGTCTTCACTTACCACCAGTACTCTCACTTCTCTTCAGCCCCGAAACCGGCTGCTTTCTTGGACACCTGAGTCCTCATTCATGGCTCTCATCACTGTCTCTGGAATTGGTGATCTATGATCTCCTCCCAGTCTAACAGGTCTCCCACCGAGCCCCACAGTTTCCATGTCACCTCCAGCCTCCCCATTTGATCTCATGACTTCAGTTAGACCATCAAGGTCTGGTGTGTGCGGCATGAGCTCAGGTATGATGGACGCAGTCACCTCTGGCGACCCGGCGTCGTCATGTCATTTTGGCTCCATTGGCCTCTCCTACGCTCAGGCTTATGGGAATCCCTCAATAAATATCTGAGGACCTCTTACCACAGCTCCTCATGCAGGCACCATGACGGCGCTGCGATTAATGCAAAGTAGATCTATTAAGAATCAACAAAATTTGTACATCCTGGTTTCCTAAAGTACTTCATTTCTTCATGATATAATCAATCTAAGTCGAACTGAGAGGGATAGGTTTTCTTGTACATATTGATTTTGAACTTTAAAATGAGTAGATCACTTTTTTAGTTTAAGGTTTTATAAAAATAGTAGAGTTAGAAAATGTTTGTAATTTGAAAATAAAATAAAGTAAAGATGAAAAAGAACTCCTTGCAGAGTCTTGGGGTTACTAGAATTTGGGTTCTGAAGAAGAGGTATCTTGCCCGAGTCCTCAGGTTCCATTTCCTGCATGGCGTTGGGATGAGTATATAGTCATTTCCCAAAATGGATCTTATTTCTTTGAAACTAACCTCAATTATATTTTCCTTTGATAAACATTTACTAAACATTTATATTCCTTAAGTGAAAATCCAACATAGCCCACTACGAGAGGATGCATGTCTGACCTAATGAATCATGATGATCTAATGATAGCATCCTAATTCAAAGAAAGTTGCAAATGTCCAGCTAGGAGGATATATATTAGTGAGGCTTTTCAAACCTAAAGTTAAAAAGGAGAACATGAATGACAATAAATGCTTGCATTAAAAGCCAGGGAAGAGCTTGGAGATGTACTCCACATCCCTAGCCCTAGTAGCCTCTCTTAAGAATGGGGACTTTAGCCAGCATTCGCAGGTTGTCATTCTCAAGGAAATTGTTTAGTTTGCTAGAAAGTGAGAAAGGACTAAAGATAGAGATAGCGAATAAAGAAGCGAATGCAGTGTTTTCTTCTCCACGAAGATTAACAGATTCAGGTCAAGCGATTGCACAAAATGGCGAAACTATATGGCCTTACGATGAAGTGAAAAACCAAAAATACCGCATATTAACGATGTATCAGGGAAAAAGGAAATAATAAGCGCGGAATTATTCTGGGGTAAAGTAAGGCGGGAGGGATTTTCCAGTGGAAAATTTCTTAGAAATCTTGGCAGATTTTCGCGCATCTTGCATGAGAATCTTATGTTTGCTGTGAAACCGCTAGCCACGCGCATACACTTCAAACCTTACTTGAGCTATACACTTGAACTTTACCGTGATGGATTCTCTCTTGGATTTGAAGGAGACAACCGAATTCTATATACTAGAATAGGTCTGACAAAAAAATGGTATCAGAGCATTCGACTACAAAAATAGCCATACATGATCGGAAGTATAAAAGGGAGCTTAACATGTGCCAATTAAGGTTAATTGGAATGAGGTCAGTACACAAGAAAGACACTCAAAACCTATAATAAATAGGGTTGAGATGCATATTTGGGTACTAATGTGAGTGCCGAATAACCCAAACCCCGCTAGCCATTCTCTCCTTCTTCATCTCCCCAGTCCCACGCCCTCCTCAGCATCTCACCCACCGCCTCCTACATCCTCAGGCTCCGCTTGATGGAAAGCAGATCAAAAATGGAATAGAATGTACTTTTTGGAATATTGTCTTGGCAGTGATTTGAGGCTAGAACTTTAGAGAGAATGAAGGCGAGTTACTATTACGACCTATTTCTCACGTAAGCCCAAATACGAACAAAATAAGAACAAAACGAGAAAAAAGCATAAAGCAAATATGCATATATGTCACGAAGGCGACAAGCGAACCAGCGTGAGGGGCGTTTACTTAGGCCGCCCCTAAATCTAGCCACATGTCGTCGAGACCTCAAAATCCACAATAAGGGAAAAAAACAATGTCGGAGAGGTGCAGAACCGCTTATACAAGGCTAATTAAAAGCGAAGAAAAGCGAAACGAAGGGTTTTTGTTGGTGCAAATAAAGAACTTATGTAGGCTGTTAAAAATGGTATTTATGTAAATATGGAAGACTTCAGAAAGTGAGACAAAAGTTGAAATTTTTATAAAAATTTTATCTGTGATCTTGGTATCAAGACTATATAATGTCTCCATTTGAGAGTTGTGAATATTTCTTATATTAAATTCTGATTCCGTTTATGATAAGATAATGTTTTAAGGAATCATGATCTGATGAAGTCATTTAGATTGTGATTGAAATAAAAAGATCGACACTATCATGGAAAAGAAGAATCAGTTTGTCTCAATAAATATTATATTACTTTATTATGTATTTGTTTTTTATTGCATTAGAATAATATATGTGGTTGATTTTTTACTTCTAAAACTTTATATGAATTTTTAAATAAGTAGTGGATATTTATCAAAAAATTTTATACAAATTTATCTTTTCTTATATAATTGTTTTGTTTAATATTATATGAGGTATATATTTGCATTCACCAGTGATCGTAGTTGGACTAGTGAAGGCTAGTCATAGATAACTTTTGGGTTCATTGTTCAGTTAGATTTTTAGAAATATTAACTCATATATGTGACCTGAATTAAACATATTATTTGATAGAGTTTGTTTAGAAAGAGCTTCATTTTTTGTTATTTGAAAAAAGGGATAAATAAAAATAAATCATATATAGTTAGGATTTTTAGTTTAATAGTTTTGAAGTTGGATGAGATTTAAAAGATTAAAATGATGAAAGGAATATTAAATATTGAATAATATAACATAATGAAAGAGTGTTTTTTAAAGAAGAGTAATTATTGTTTTAAAAAGAAAACATTTTTTCATTTTATAATATATTTAACAAGAATTGTAAGAATAACTAGTTTGTAGGAGAATCTATGAGTGGGATTGGTTTTCATCATCAGTTGAAAGATACGGGTTTGTAACCTTCTCTATTCCAAACAGATTGTTTTGCCGTTTTTAGAAGATTCAGGTCTTACTGGGATTTGGAGTTCATCCCGATATTTAATTGGGATTGAAATCGGAACATGTCAGAACTGAAACAAGAAGTCCGTGCATACTGTATTTGAAACCGAGATCAGATGGAAGTGCCGTTATGATGGACAGATTACGACCACATTGAAAAATTGTCAGACCATGAAAAGTTTTGTGACAGACCTAACGTTAGTTAAGAGCGACTTCCCATTGTATCTGGGATTTCACAATACATTGCTCAGAAGCTCATATGAAGATTTGCTATTGTTAAATACTCTGAGGATCTTGACAGTCAGTGAAAATTGTAAACTTTGTGTAGAGGAGAATGACTATCAGTAGTGTTATAACAGTGAGTCAGTGGGAATATGTATAAATGGGATAATGAAATTAGAGAATTAAAATAAAGATTAATTTCCATAGTGAAAATGTTTAAGATATATCATTTTCAGTGCTAGGCTGAATTAAGAAAGACCAAGGCAAGCAAAGAGATGAAACAAATGGATTTCTGATATTGCCACCAGAGCAATTTGTGTGGAGTTTTGTAATCATTGAATTAGAAGTCAAAGATTAAATGGAAAAATAAAGGTGTTGCCTGTACTATTGCTAATGTGGCAAAGTGATAATCAGGGGATCTTTTTGTGACCTCGCCTCGGCATCAATAAATTAGTTTTTGCAAATCCCGCCCGACTTTTTGCCAGTTTTCTTCGCCAGTGGTGGTTATTGAAGAAAATTATATTTTATTGTTTTTTATGTTATAATCATTTTATAAGTTGATTTAATGTTGTTGATATAGTATAACGTCATTATTGATAAATCTTTATTATAGCGTTTTATCACATATAGACAGTTGAATGAACCAGACAAGTTCATTGATTCGGATATCTATCTCTAATTACTGATGATACCATGTATTTGAATCGCTGGATTTTGAATATTAATAGATTTGCGTATTTCTTGTAATTATTACCACTTTAATAACATACAGTTGGTTTTAAGTCGTTTATCTTTGAATCTATGAATCTGTGCGGATTTTAATCGGAAATTAGTATTATTAACATCAGTGAAATCTTTTAAATTTAGATGAATTTTCAAATGATATTTTCCGATCATTTTAAAAATCGGATCGGTCAGTCGATCGATTAGATGCCGGACGTGTTGTTACCTTTTTCTCGGTTTCATTTGGTTTGATCAGCCAGTTGGTTCCTAAGCGATGAATCGATGCTTTTACAGTTAGGTCATTTAGTCACGATTTTTAAAATATTGATATTTTGAAATACCACGGGCATGTTATCTGTATGTAAAGGATAGATTAAATATCTCTAAACTTAACTAGAGTACTTTTAGTGATGAGTTTGAATTCATAGGCGTGTCATTCTTTTTTTATTCTAACTTATCCAGCAATGTTTGGCCCATTATCGTGCGTGTCTCTAATTTATAAGATGCCTTTCCTCCAGAGCAATTTATATTGTCCCAGTTGACTCAAATTATTTTAAAATGAAATTCTTAATTATTTTAAAAGCAGATTTTTCTCAAAATCCCCGTTTTGGTCACAGTAAATGTTGCCCGTCGTAGAAAGTCAATTATTTAGAATTCGTGAAATTTTTTGAGTAACTTCTAGATTTCGTCAAGAGACAAATCCAACAGTGAGGTCTATTTAGCCATCAGGATCTAGACAAATTCGGGTTTTAGTATGTACACTATTGTGACAATTTACCATTTGCCCTTTACCCAGTAAAATTTCAAATTAGCAGGATTTCACCGGCAAATATTTTGGTTTATAAAATTGTTATAAAATTTATAAATAATCATTACTAATTCTAAATTACTTTTTATTAAGCATTGATTAAAATAATTTAATATTTAAATTTGTCAAACACTTAAATATTATATTTTTATAGTTGAATTTGTCATTTAATTAAATATAATTTTAAAATTTATAATAATATATATTAAAAATTCAATTCAATATATAAAAATTGACTTATTTTAATTTTTCATAATTGAATTTTTTGAAAGTTATAAATGTTTAAAAAGTTGGATAAACTTGTCATAATTCTGAAGTTACAATTTTGAATTACATTTAAAGTTATAAATCTTTTTTAGAAAATGAATCAAAACTTATAAGTTGAATCAAAGTTATTTTTAAAATTTTTATGTTGTGAATTTAGAAAATTTACAAATTTAGCTAACATCAGCAATGTAGTAGCTATTGGTTACTACATAGCTACTACTTAGTAGTGAGAATTAATATGTTAGCTACTAAATAGTAATAAACTAAATCGTAGCTATTTAGCTACTACACAATGTAAGTGGCTGTTTAGCTACTACATAGCCTACTTTAGTAGTTAGGTTTTGAAAAAGGCGAGTAGTATTGCAGTTGTTAAATTGTAGCTGTGTAGTAGCTATTTAGCTACTCACATCAATGTGTTAAGTTATATAGTAGCTGGCCCCAGTGACAAACAAATGTAGTAGCTATGGTGGCTTTTCGATGCATGAGCTACTATAGTGGCTGAGTGTATGTTGGCTATTAGCGTGTGGCTATGGTGGCTGTTTAAACTCTTGCCAGAAGTAATAGTAGCCTGTTAAGCTACTACATAGCTACCATAAACCCAGCTATAGTTTTCACTTGTTAATGTTTTAGCTTCTAAATAGTAGTTATATAGTAGCTATTTGGTGACTAACAACAATTCAGTAGCTATTTAGTAAATACAAAAATAGTAGTAATGTAGTAGCTAAAATAGCTACTACATAGCTACTACTTAGTAGCCAAATTGGTATGTTAGCTACTAAATAGTAGCTAAAAAGTAGCTATTTAGCTACTACCAATAATGTAGTAGCTACGTAGCTACTATATAGCTACTACTTAGTAGCCAAGGTTTTGGCTTGGTAGTATTTTAGCTTGTAAATAGTACTGTGTGGTTGCTATTTAGTGACTAACATCAATTTATTAGCTATGTAGTAGCTATTTAGCTACTATTTTGCTACAACTATTAGTAGCTAACATTGGTGAAGCCACTTTTTACTACTACATAGTAGCTATTTAGTAGCTAAGCCTGACACTTGTTATACTGGTAGCTATTTAGTAGCTATGTAGTAGTTAAATAACTACAAAGTGACAGTAGTAGCTATTTTTAGTAGTTATTTCAGGATTTTCTAGTAGTGAATATTAGCAAACACCACAAGTTGGTGCTCTTTGTTAGAGCGTAACAGATCCTCAATATAGTGAGCCTGAGCTACCAATATATACAGATCATCCTCGAAGGCGAGGTAGTGTCCTTCCGGAGTGTAGAGCTAAGATGATGGGCACCATGGGGGCGGAGACTAGTGGAGCAAAGGTAGAATCATCCGATGAAGAATCATACTCAGGAACTTCTGTGCTTGGGGTGGTGTCAGACTTATGTCTTCCCCCAAATAGCTTGTAGTTAAGACGAATCTCGGAAGGAGGACCACTAGAGATGTTAGCACTTAGCACTAGTGACAATAGAAGGTTTCTGATTAGCAAGAATCCTAAAAATAATATATGGGTAACCAATGCCAAGTTTCGAGGCTTCAGAGTTTGCATGTCTCTGATACGTGTGTTTGGGCATGAGACTGAGTTGAAAAGATTTAGCGGTTCGATCAAATTGATGGGGATTTGTGATCGTTTGACTAGTGGGTCGGGTAACCGTTTATAAACTCTGCTGCTTTTATGCAAAGCCCTATATCCCTTGTAGACATGCAGATAGAAAGAAGGTAAATTTCTCTTCATCCGAGACAATTCTATGATGCTTTCCCTTGTAAGAACATAGACTCTTTGTCTGATGTCAGGAAGTAGGCGAGGAAGGGTTCCTCGGGATGGATAGTAGAGGTATTAGTAGAGACAGTGTTGTTTGTGTCAAAATGCAAATATCCTACCTATGTTTGATGTGGGTTTGCTTTACTCCCTTTAGCCTATAAAAGGGACATGCTTTGTTTAAATCTTATATATATCATTAAGTGTTTTGTAATGTGATTGTTTTGGGTATTTACTTTTGCATCAATTTCTTCTGAAATTGATTTGTGAATGTAAGCTTTGTATTTTCTCTTTCATTAATAAGTTCGTTGCCGGGGCGTAGGCTATTGCCAAACCTCGTAAATTTCTAGTGTTCTTTATTTGGTATTATTTTCTGCTTTATAACTATTTTAGCTGTCATTATTTTGTATCAGAGATTTGTCGGGTATTTCCACTGAAAGTTACTATTCACGTTCGGAGCACTATTCACATGAATAGAAACATTTGTTAATTTGGGGAAAACTAACCTGGATTTTCCCAACAATTGGTATCAGAGCCAAGGTTCCTCTGGTGTTGGCGCTCACGTGGTTCTGATCATCATGATCTTCCACATTAGAAAAGGTTCCTTTGGGCTTTTGGCATTTTTGCTCTATAGTTTCTGAGTATGCTCTGTGGTTGTAGCTTTGTTTGATCTTCCACATCAGAAAAAATTCTATTGAGATATTGACATTCCCTTGATGAAAACGACTATTTGTTGTAGAAATGTCGAGAATCCCGGATCTAGTGCACCATCGACCTCTACGCAGAAGCGAGTTCTCATCAAGATCAATGGTGACTAATACGAATTTGATATTTGGAGAAATTTGATGGCACGATGCTTTGGCATGTAACAGTATGTGGCGAGGTGCGGGATGTTCTTTTCCAACAAGAGTTTGATCTTTGCACTGGAAGAAAAACGATTGAGGAAGGTGTTGATGAGAAAAGATTAGACGAATCAATCGTTTAGCATGTGGTCTGATTCGATTGTGTCTCTCTCAGGCGTTGAAATATCAGTTTATGAGAGAAAGTCTCTCTTGCCATTAAGTTATGGAAAGGAGATGGAGAACAGTTTATGAAGAAGAGCACAGAGAACAAGCTCTATCACGAGGAAACGAAGTTGTAAAGCTTCAGTATAAACCGGAGTACCACTATGAATGATCACATGTTTGATTCTGATTCATTAATGTGATTTATTGAATTTAGATGAGAAAGTAAGTAATGTTGATAAGGCTTTGATATTGTTAGCTTCCCTTCCTGATGAATATGAACATCTTATTGTTAGTATGTTGATTGGGAAGGAAACAATAACCTTTAAAGAAGTAACTACTGCTTTGTATTCTAATGAGATAAAAAAAAAAAGATAGTGGGAACACAAGGACTCGGTAGGTGAAACCACATATACAATTAGAATTAGTAATCAAAGTAGAAAGTAGGGAGAAGGGGAAGATCTCGATCAAAGAAACAAACTTGCAAAGATGAATGTGCCTTTGTCACAGTAAGGAGCATTGGAAGAAAAGACCGTCGAGAGCGCATAAAGAAAGGAAGGGTGCATCCCGAGAAGCATGTGTTTGAAGATGATAAGTCAGTTACTGGCTTGTGTCATCGGTGAGCTGAGTCTTGATGAATGGTTGTGTGATTCATCTTGCTCATTCCATATGTGTTTCAGAAGAAGGTGGTTCTTCAACTTTACAGAACTTGATGGTGGTGTTGTTCATCTGACAGACAATCAACCTTGCAAGATAGTTAGGATCGGTTCAATCAGTTGAAGGGAGATCATGATGGGTCTGACAAGTGATGGTGTTCGGTATATTACGAAACTTTGAAAAGAATCTCATTTCTTTGGGAACCTTAGAAGTCAAAAGGTTTACTATCATTATGCAAAATGGGATTAAAAGTTGTTTAGGAACACTTGTGTGGTGATGAAAGGTATCGGGAGAAACAACATGTACGCTTTTATCAAGGCGACACATCGAGTGGGGAACTTGTGTGATATCAAAGGTGAACAAAGTAAATTTGAAATGTCACGGAGTTATGGCATATATGAGACTTGGACATCTTTGGAGAAATCTTTGCAGCGTTGGCTATGCAGGGGATTATTGAAAGGTGCAAAGACTTTTACAAGCTAGATTTTTACCAAGCAATGTGTTATGGGAAAGAAGCGAGGTGAAGTTCGCACCACAATCCATAATCTTTTGAGAAGGTATGACCCAGTTGTGTCACCTGGGCGTATGGAATAACGAGACGACTTCCTTCTGGGAGGTAAACATTACTTTGTTACATTTGTTGATGACTTTTGAGAAGAGTTTTAGATTGTATCTGTTGAAATCAAAGATGAGGTGTTTGAAACATTTCTTGTATGGAATAAAATGGTGGAGAACCAGATAGGGAGGAAGATTAAAGTACTCCGATTTGACAATGGTACAGAATATCGAAATGATCAATTTTCCTATTTCTGTAAGAAGGAAGGCATCCATCTCGGCGCTGGAGTTAGAATACATCGCGGAGTAGAATGGGGTGGCGGGCGCATGAATCGAGCCTTCTTGCCGGAGGAGAAAGTTCGGTGTATGTTATCGATCTTGCGGTTTGGGCAAGGCAGGGTTAAAAATTTGTGAAGTGATGTATGCAAGTCATCTCTGTTAGTCTCTACCATCAGATGCACTAAATGGAAAAACACCCTTTGAGGTATGGTCTGGAAAACCTACAAATGATTATGATACTTTATGTGTGTTTGGTTCCACTGATTATTATCATGTAAAGGAATCTAAGTTGGATCTAAGGGCTAAAAAGGCATTGTTTATAGGAGTTACCTCGGGTGTTAAGGGATACCGACTATGGTGTCTATCTTCGAAGAAAATTATTTTATAGCAAGGATATTTGCAGTGGATCTACCATGTTGAAGAGAAGGTAACAACGAGATGAAGCAAAGTGTTAGAGAACACGCTTTTAATGACTGAAGGAAGACTAGCGAGGTGGAGGGTACCAAAGCAGTGGAGTTCAGACTGACATTAAACAGTTGAAGACAGCGGGCGGGGTACCTGGCGAAGGTGGCCGGGGAGAGGGGGTTTTTCAAGAAGAGCCTGGCATTTGCAGGATTTGTTTTACATCAGAGGCCGAGGGTGGGATACTACCGGTTTGAACATGGCAGCTTGCCCATTTCTAGCTGACCGAAGACCTGCCTGGGAACTTTCTTGGCTAACGACCAGTGGAACAAGAAAATGGAAAGCATGGATGAAAGAAATAAGATCCATATGAAGGCTCCACATAGAAGCCTTGAACTACCTTAAAGAAAGAAACCAAACTTTTAAATGGGTTTGTCATATCTTTCAGAAGAAGGTTTTCAGTGCAAAGAATAATGATCCTTTGAGGCGGAAGCGTATGGACTATACTGGCTGAGAATGACTGAGTATTTTCTGATGTGAAACATTTCCCCTTCTTGTGCGTGCAAAGTGTTTAGCCGCTGAGTTGATCTTGACCGGATTCCGAAGCAGGCGCGGACTAACATATTACGCGCCATTTGGAAATCTGGCTCGGCCGGGCTGACTTTCAGACGCGGGAGCCAGGTTTTATGAAGTCGACGGCTGATACGCGCCGGTGAAGCGTAGCTGGTTTCTTGGCGGATAAACTGTTTGAATCGGTTCGTGTTGCATTTTAATTGTTGAGACGTTCGATCACTGCTGTTATATCGTTTATAACTTCCCGATGAATCTTTCATTATTGCCTTTATCGTGGTGATGAACGATATAAACTCTGCAAGGAATAAGAGTTGCCCCATAGGATGAAACTCGATAAGCCGAAAGGGTTCCAAATGAAAGATCTCTGGGTGAAGCTTGGACTGACATGGAAATGAGGACATGACAGAAGGGCTTTGTTGATTATTTAGACGTGTTGAAGACCTGCTTTGTGTCCCAGACCAGCATGACCCAGCAACTCTCATTCAAGCTTAGTGCTTCCACAGTGTCCCAGACAGGAAGAGGAACATGAATATATCTTGGTTAAATTTATTCAAATCGTTAAGGTAACTTGATGCTATCTTCATAAAGATTATTATGTCTGAGGCTTAACATTTCACATGCGGAGTTGGGACTATGGCTTGTTTATGCATAATCACAGGAAGAACATTGGCAAGTAGTGAAATGGATTCTAAGGTATATTGAAAACCTTAGATGTTGGTTGATATTTAAGAAGGATGATATGGTTGATCGACATGTAGTTGGATCTTTGCGATTCGATTATGGCAGTGATCGATGGCGTAGATGACTATTAGTTATGTGTTTACTCTTAAAGCACGATTGATTGGAAGTCTAGTTTACGATCGGCCCGGTGGTCTTGTGCAGCGGAGAAAGCGAGTATATAAGCGATCAAGCCCGAGAAAGAAAGCGATTAAGGCAATATGGCTAAGGGGTTGCTTGATGATTTGGGTGTTGGTTAGAAACAGGTTACAGTGTTTTGTGACATTCAGAGCGCTATTCATTTAGCGAAGAACCAAGTTTATCATGCACAGACGAAGCATATTGATGTGAGGTATCATTTTGTGCGAGAAATCATTGAAGAGGAATTTAAGTCTTAATTCGGAAGATCTGTTGATGATAATATCTGCCGGATATGTTGACTAAGGTAGTGACAACGATCAAGTTCAATCATTGTTTAGACTTGATCAACATTGCAAAAGTTTGATTGCGTCGCTGAGTGCACTTGGAGGCGTTTTAGCTTTTGTTAAAGAGAAGTTACGAGATGGGATTCGCATATTTCTGAGGTGCTGGAGATTTGTTGTTTTTGTCAAAATGTTCCCACATCGTTTTGATGTGGGTTTTGCTTTCTTTCCCTTTGCTTTATAAAAGGGCTTCCGTTCTTTGTTTTTAAATACACCTCTCTCTATGCTTAAAATTTGTTGTAGTAATGCAATTGTTTTGGGTATTTACTTTTTGCATCAATTTCTTAGGAAATTGATTTGTGGTCTTGAATTTGTATTTTCTCTTTCATTAGTGAAAGTTATTCGTTGACGCCCGAGGACGTAGGCTATTGCCGAACCTCGTAAATTTCTGGTGTTCTTTATTTGGTATTATTTTATGCTATAACTATTTTAGCTGTCATTATTTTACATTAGAGATTTGTCGAGTATTTCCGTTGAAAGTTATTATTCACGTTCGGAGCACTATTCACCCATCGAAACTTATTTGTTAATTTAAGGGAAAACTAACCTTTATGGTTGTACCTATGAGGATAAGGTGAAGGTTGGCTTGAACGTGGGGGTGGGTTTGGGGGTGAAACACTCCTCTAAATTAAGAGAATTTTCTCCTATTCATGGAAACTACACCCACTCACCAAATATATTGAAAAAAGACTTTCCTTTCAAGGACTTTTAAGCACCCCTACCCCATATTTTCAAGAAAAACATATTATTGTAGGGAAAATGAGAAGTGAAGGATTAACTCATTCAAAAATATTTTTGTTATATATTTTGGAAATTAAAGGTAAATTAACTCATTTAAAAATAATTATTATTAGGTTCTTATCAGTGTGATAGGGAGTTTTTGTTCAAAAAATATCATTTTTAATCACATGAAACAAAAGTGAAAAAGTAGAGGATGATTCATTAGCTATTTTTTATACTAAATATTAAATGTGAATGATAAATGTTTTTAGTATACATTGAATCTTTATTTTATTTTTAATTTTTGATTATGGTTTCATCATATATATAATATTAATTTTTAGTTCTTTAGTTTTTAGTTTTTAAATTTTTTAAAAATAATGACAAGTTCTTATTTATCAAAACACTTAAATTTTATAAGTGATTATAATAGTCTTTTTAGTAATTTTAGTTGTTGATGATGCTTTTTTCAACCGGATTGGGCTGGAGCGTGTTGGGGTCGTTGGGCCGGGAACCGGGTAACGTGGTAGTTTGGGAAGCTCTGGATGATCGGGCGGAGAATGGGGCCCATTCTTCCAGGTTGGTGTGCTGGCTTTGGATGTAGCACTCCTCTACAAAAGCAAGAAAGAAGGTGGGTCGGCTAGGGCTTCGCCCGTGGCCGCTCCGATGCCTAAGTCAGTTCTGTTGAAAAAAGATAAATTTGCTTAGAAGGGCAAATGTTTTTTGCATATTTTGCGTATGAGTATCTGCGTACTATTCTCTTGAAGCCAGGATGTTTGATATTTATAATGGGCCCAGTGGGCAAGCTTTCCTAATTGGATTATGATACTGAATAGTATGTTTCCTAATCGGAGGATGATATAATATTTCTCTCATTGGGTACAGGAGATTTTCTTTCATATATTATGTAATAATAATACAAGGGATAATTGAAGGAGTGGTAGTGAGAATATCTTGCTTTCCTTATTGATAAAATTTGGTTTGTTAGGAGTAAAGGAGGCACGTTATTGAGGATTATTCTATTTTCCGTATTGAAGAATTCAATTTGGTTAGTGGGCCGCGCTGGGCTTTCCTTCACACATTGCTCGTCCTTTGGGATAAGGATAGGCTCTCTGTTTGGGTTAACGTTGAGGACTACGGTGTTTAGTTAGGCTGGCCTCTTTCTTGGGTCTAGCTAGTGGGCCTGTGAGCCTTATTTTTCAAACCCTATCAGGTTGCCCCACCCTTGTGTCACGATTGTCCATTAGGCAAGAAGTATGGTTTACCTCTTGTCTCAGAGGTTTTGTTTCCGATGTGCCGGGGCAGGGTTGTTGGGACGAGTGACCATCATGTCCCCCTTGATGACTGATGATTCTCGGTTTCCAGACCTCATTTCTCCCTCCTTCCAGGTTCATACGTTTCTTTCTCATACATCCTCTGTCTTGTGTCTTCGATACGAGATCACTGCTGCTAGAGTTCGGTCCCTCTCTTTAGTCTTATGTCTGAACCTTTTTTACAGCGAAGTCTTTTAAGCGTCTTTCTTGGATAACTTTTTCTAGTAATGGTATCATGGGTTAAAGGCTAAATCTTAATCTCGTGAGTTCTTGTTTGACGATCTGGGACTGAGGGACCAGTGCCAGGATTTGTACTTTGTGTTATTTTCATCATGGGTTCGGGTCGCTCTTCTTCTACGCGTGGCGGTGACTCTTCGGTGATGCGGTTGCAGACGACGGCCTGGAAATCGTTAAATGGGTTGAACTTTAGAGGCTGCCCAGGCTCCCCCTTTTTCCCTTGGACAAGGGTAAGGAGAAATGAACCTGCTCAAATATCACGGAGGTGAATACCTAAAATCGTTCTGTTCGGTATGCTTTAAGCGTGGGGCTAGCAATTAGGGTCCTCGTATGGGGCCACCTTTGCCCCGGGCGTTCCGGCCTCCTTTGTTCGAGTGTGGTCCCAGTTTTGACCCTTTACGTGTGATTTGTGCCTAGATGGTGTGCTTCTTTACAGTGACCTTCGATAATGGTCTTCAGCTTTCTCTGCATCCCTTCATAAAAGGGTTTTGACACTTGTCATCTGTCCTTCTCAACTCGCGCCCAATGGTTGAGGTATTTTGGATTAATCTTGTTTCTTTGGGACGGGGGGCTCGTGTCCCCGGAGTGTGGCTTCTCCTTTGTCTTTTTGCTTGAAGAGACACTTGAGGCTTCACTCTATTTTCTAGGCGTTAAGCTCCCTCCCAGTAATTTCAGAGTATTCCCTCTTCCCATGGCGTGGAAGGGACCTTCGCCTGTTTGTTAGTGACCTTAATTGAGATTCTTGACCTCTTGACAGGGACGGCTTCCACTGGCGTTCAGTGGCTTGGACCACCCAGGGAATCTTCGTAGTGTTCTGTTCTATTTTTTGGTATAACTTGTGTGAGGTCGTTAGGTATTACGATTCTATGCTTTTAAGGTGTTTCGAATTGATCTCGGCGGAATCTTTTATACTCTTTGTGGCGTTGGTGAGTGTCTCCTCTCGTCCTTCTGACGTGATCAAGTCCCGGATATTCCTGGCCGCGAGCTCGGAGTGCATTCGCTCTGCTTGCTTTGAGGCCTTACGCCTCCTTCCACCATAAAGTTTACTCCCGTTGGGCCCTCATTCGCCGCTAAGGGAGAACTCGCAGCTCGATTGGAGACACTAACTGGAAGCCGGGCGTGAAATATGAAAACCACGGCTCAGTTAGGAAGCGATGGCGACCTGGATCCAAAGAGATTCGAGTGGGGCGTCCTCATCTTCTTCGTCTGCTCGAATTGAGCGGACGGCCTTGATGCGCCCCTCGGTTTGAGCTCTTACCGATCTTGAGTTCGCCACAGTTACGGGTGTCTTTGCGAAGGCAAGGTGTCCCTTAGGTGGAAGTAGTTGAAGCGGCCGGATTAGTGGGTCCATGCCCATTGCATGCCGGAATCCGCCAACGAAGAGTGTTAGGTACTTCGAAGGCGGAAGGGTTGAAGAGGAAAGATCCGAGAAATCGAAATTGGCCAGGCGGGACTCTTTGCTTCTGTGCGAACTTCGCGAGCGAATCTCATGTCTTAAGGATTCTGATCTCAAGAGGTCGAGTGCGCTGCCCGTTGATGAGGCTTTAGCCCTATCTCTCCAGGGGGTCGCCTCCGTAAGCTCCCACACCTTGTCGTATCTAATTCCATTTTGAGTTGAGTGTCAAATTTGCATTGGATGTTGATTCTATGCTGGGTGTGCAGGTGGCTACTCATTTAAAGGGTTTGGCCAAAAAGGCCAACCTAAAAGAAAGTCATGCCAAAGCGGCCCGGGCTTACAAGGTGAGGGTGGCTTCCCTCACATATGAGCGGGGGGGTTAGGTGCAACGTATGACCAAAGAGGCAGTGAAGCTCAAATCTGATTTGAAGCATACCAAGTCGGCACGTGCTCGGGCCGAGGGTAGGGAAGATAAGGCTCGAAACAGCTTGAGAGCGGCCGAAGGCGAGCTTCGGGAGGTTCGGGATGAGTTGAGGGCTGCACAAAATGATTTGCTAGAGGCTAGGGACGGGTGCGAGTGCGCTTGATATAGACTGGATGGACAGGGATGAGCTTCTCACATCCTAAGGCGGTACTTGGGAGTTTAAGAAGCTGCGTGTGATCAAGACGACTGCTTTGTGATAAGGCAGCCATTTGTTGGACGAGAATGATCGAGGCCTCGAGCTGCAAGCTCGGCGGAACGCCTAACTGAGGAGTGTCGCGGGCTGCGTGGGGACCTCCCATCGACAGAAGTAACTCGGTTGCTTTCGGTTGGATGAGGTTATATCATAGGAAGGCGAGGGGTCGAGGCTTGTACTGATGGGTTTTACGGGTGGCTTGCCTTTGGAAGAAGGCGGTAACACCTATCCGGCTGGATTTCAGATTTTGACCTTCCGACGAGGAGGATGAAGGGAGTCCCTCTCTGCGGTTGATACGGAGAGCCAGGAACTTACTGGTGAGGTCCACTCCCCTTCTTCACCCTCTGCTCCTCCTTCTGATGCTTGATCTCTTGTGCCGGCGCCCTTTACCACGATGTCGACTTTTATACTTTTTCTTTTTATATATATTTTTTGTTGGTGCAGGACCCAGGAACATATCTTCCTTAATAAATATTCATTTTTTACCACTTGTGTCTCTACTGGTGCATTTCGCGTTGTTTTGCATGAATCGAATTAATTTCTTGGTTTGCATAGCCTGAGTTGAACGTCTGAGCTGGGCAACTCTTGGGCTTGCGTTTAGTAGTTGAGTACTTCGACTAGGCTTTTAGATCTTGTAACCTAATTAGATTGGAGCTGTTCGAGTGACCAAACTTAGAGTAACACGTCTGATCGGGTGGTGAGCTCTTGCGGCTAATGGGCTCAAGTAATTTGTGAATCTTTGGTGAGTTGTCTCTTAAGTACGCATGGCTGTGTAGAGTAGTCGAGCTCGTCATTACATTTTCTTGAGCTGCGGGCGTTGGGTAGGAGTAAAAATTTGAATGTCTGGCAGTGAATTGACTCTGATAACACATCACGAGTTGGGTGGTGAGCTCTTCAGTAGTGAGGTGAGCTCGTGGCGATTTACTGTTTGAGAGCTAGCCTCTTAAATTTGCATAGCTGTGTAGAATGGTTGAGCTCGTCATTACGGCTGTGGCTGGGCTCCCGTGACGTGGCGGAAGTGGTGAATGTGGCGAGATTGACTTTGAGTAACACGTCTGAGTTGGGTGGTGAGCTCTTCAGCGAAATTTGGTGGGCTTGTGGTGACTTACGGTGAGCTAGCCTCTTAATTTGCACATGGCACGTGTAGAGTAGAGCGAATTCTTCAAGTGAGCTATTGGGCTCCGGTCTTGGTAGAGTGGCGATGGCACGGCTGATACGACTCGGGTTGCGTGACACGTCTGCGGAGTAGGCGAACTCTTCCAAGTGGTTTCTTGGGCTCGAAGAGCTGAGGCCTTAGTGGCGATATAACTGGCGTCGACTCCCGGGTTGCGTGACGCGTGCGAGTAGACGAACTCTTCAAAGTGAGCCTGCGGGCTCACAGAGCGACGGGCCTTGAGTGGCGATCCGGCTGACGTCACGACTCCGGGTTCTTGACTTTGTGCGAGTGAGCGAACTTCAAAGTGAAATTTCTTGGAGCTCATTTGTGCGAGACCGAGTGGCGATATAACTGACGTCGACTCCCGAGTTGCTTGACACGTGCGGTGAAGCGAACTCTTGAAAGTGAAGCTGCGGGCTCGGTATTGAACCTTGGTAGCGATATAGCTGGCCCGATCGACTCGGGTTGTGTGACACGTGCGAAGTAGGCGAGATTCTTCAAAGTGAGCTACGCACTAGGCTGGCGGCCCGAGGCCTAAGTGGCGATCCGACTGGCGATCGACTCGGGTTGCGTGACACGTGCGAGTAGGCGAACTCTTCAAAGTGAGATCTTTTGGGCTTGGTGCTTTCAAGCCGGTAGGTGGAGCGTGTTGGGGTCGTTGGCGGAGCAGTACAGCGTGGACCAGTCTGAAGGCTCTGGTCGTCGAGGCGGGAATGGGGCCCATGCGGGATTTGGTGTGCGGGCTTTGGATGTAACCTCCTGCAAAGCAAGGAAAGAGGTGGGTCGATTTGGGGCTTCGCCCGTGGCGCCTTCCAGATGTCCCTAAGTCGATTACATCGTTGAGAAAAGATGGGCTGCAGAGACAAATGTTTTTGCGTATGTTTGCATATGAGTATGCGTACCTTTCACCGATGGGGTGACCTGGTATTTATAATGGATGATCATTACAACTTTCCTAATTGGATTATGATACTGAATAGTATGTTTCCTAATCGGAGGATGATATAATATTTCTCTCATTGGGTAGGAGATTTTCTTTCCCTTCACGTAAACCGATTAATAAGGGATAATTGAGGGAGGGTGGTAATTGGGGGAATATCTTCTTTAAGCATTGATAAGATTTGGTTTGATTTGAGGGATAAGGCGTTATTGGGGATTATTCTATTTCCCAGTATTGAAAAGGATTCGATTTGGTTTTATGGGCGTGGAGCTTTCCCAACTACCTCTGTTATCGTCCTTTGGGATAAGCGGAATGGGCTCTCATTTTGGGTTAGCGTTAGGGACTTGGGTGTTTCGTTGGACTGACCTCTTTCTTGGGTCTAGCGAGTGGGCATGTGAGCCTTATTTTTTAAACCCTATCAGTTGTTATAAGTGCTTGTATAGTAATGTATCCAAACATCTTAAGATAATGTATAAACGCTTTTTAAAATATGCATCCAAATACAAATAGCTTATTGAATAAAAAATACTTGTGACATAAACTATCATCTAATAAGTTATTAGAAAATAAGTGTTTAATTAAGTTGTTTATTAAAATAGAGCCTAACTAGGTATTATTTAAGATTAATGAAGTCTTAGAGTATTTAAAAGTTATGTATTTTGACAAAATTTAAAGGGTGATTTGATTAAAAGACCATTTGAAAGTTAACTTTGGAAATCTAACTTTTCATCAATTTTTGATCTCATTTTGACAAAAATATTCTTATTATTTTCTTATAAAAATAACAATTTTTTTAAAAAACACATGTAAATATATGAAATGAAAAAATATATTTTTATTCGTAATAAGTCATTTTTGAAGAAAATACATATGAATGGTTAGATTTCTATTTTATAAGATGGCATTGTAGCCTGTAGGCATGAGAATCGATTTCGCTTAGAGCTGGCAATTTGAGCTTGGATCGTTGGGTTAGCCCGACCAACCCGACATTAAGACCGAACTGGGCTTTAATATTATTGAACCAAAAAAATTGGATCAGATTTGACCCGACTCGATTGGCCCGACGGGCTAATCAACCCCGGATTGGGCTGACCCGGTTTGCCAAAGTAATTAGAAAAAGAACCCATATTTACTTTACTTCCCAAACCCTACCCTAACTTCGTTTTGGTTTTTGCAAAACCCCGACTCCCCAGCTCTTCTCCGGTTCTCCTTCTCAGTTGCTGCCGTAGGCCTACAGCGCCAGCGGACCAACTCCTCGACGACGATTCTCCAAGTATTTTCCTATCTTCGTTCATCTGATCCAATTATCCTCTTCCTCTATATTTGTTTTCATCAGAAATCGTTTTCTAGGTAAAAAAATCGTCACTTGTGCTTCAAAATTTTTTTTTCTCGTTTGATCTCTCTTTTTTTTTTTTTTTTTTTTTTTGTGAAACATAAATCTTAATCTTATAATGCTTTCATTTATTTTTCTAATGCTGGAAATGGGCAGCTCACAAAGCTCGTATCGTGGCTTCATCTTCAATTTCGTCTCAGAGGGGATCTTCTTCCTTTGCTTGCCTCCAGGTGAAATCTGAAGGAAGAAAATGCAGTCTTTGAATCGTTTTCGTTCTCTCTCTCCCGCGTCCCCTTATTTCAGATGGCTGGCGTCGCGTGGTTCCGCCAAGAAATTGTTCGTCGGAGGTACCCCTCTTTTTTCTGTATGTCTGTGAATCAATCTATCATGATATCAACTTTCCTTGTTAGGGCTCAAAATCATGTTACTATGGAAATTGTAATTGACGTGGTCTCTGAATTTAGGGTTAGTGTTAGTCGGAAATAGGTTGTCTGAATTCAAGGGCTAACAGTGGGTAGAGAGTTATGTGATTTTGGGAATGCTGTTTTGCTTTGCTGTCTGATGCGGGTGTGGTGTTTGTCAAAATGCTTCTTAGAGGATGTGGAATAGTCGTTACGAGTCTTTTTCTAATGCTTTCATTTCATTTCTTAATCAGAATATACAGTAATACAGGATCCATTTTTCCAGTAAATGCTACAGTGAGTTAGGGAATGTTTGGTTAGTGATTTAGTGTTATTGAAAACAGGTTTTGTTTTCCCCTGTTCTTGTTTTTTCAGAATAAAAAGCAGTTTTTAAAACAGTTTTCAGAACCAAATGTGTTGTACTGTTTTCCTTGTTCTTTTTAATTTTCAGAAAATAAGCATTTTTCATGAACTTTAATCATTCAGTTTTTGTGTTTGGGAAATACGTAGAACATGGAAAACCAAATAAGGTACCCAAACAGCCCTATAATATGGCCCCTAAAGTTCAGGTTGTAAGGCTTACACTTCCAAACAGCCCTATTAATTGGATACACACCTGGTAGACCCCAGAAAAGGAAATCCAGTATTTCTGTAAAGCGTTGAATGATCAATTGGTCTTTTGGTACTTTAATATCAATGTATTTCCATATCCTTTTTATATAAAAGGAAACATAGAGTCCTAAATGGAGTGAAACTTTCAATTGTGGGGTTTGTAGTACTGGATCAAAAAAGCAATTTCTAAAAACAATTGGAGTTAGGTCCTGTAAAAATGAGAGACCAAGGTGATGTAGGCCATTTAAATGAACTACTACACTTAGCTTGATGTTAAAGAGATTTTTGTTTATTATTTGTTTGAGCATTGTTGCATTCACATATCCCTTGTTTTGGTACATGACCATTTTGAAGGCATTTTCATACCCTTTTCTTGATTTGGCAAAATTTTAAATGCCAATTAAAATTTTTTTCATTGATTATTTTGCCCAAACAATTTGTTGGGCATGACCAGTTCCGATAGTAGGGCAAACATATGATATGGTGCAAAAAAAAAATAGAAATACAAGGCAATGGGCATTATTTGGAAGAGAGAAATCATCATACACCTGAAATGAAACAAATAATAGAGAAGGAAAGTAATTTATTGAACAAAATAATTTAACTTTTTTTTTTTTCACATACGGTTGGACTGGCTCACTAGCTCGATATAGGGCTGGGCTGGGCTAGGCTATTAAAATGGCAGCCCGGTTTAAATCAGACCCTGCTCGATCCGGCCCGATTATTCCCTTGGCCTGGTGTGGGCTCGGCCCGGTCCGCCCCGATCAGCTCGTCCCAATTGCCAGCTCTAGTTTCGCCTTGTGTCACACTACACCCGTTCTAGTCCTAGTGAAGCTTTTCGCATCAAACGATACAATTTTTTGTTTTGCCTAAAATTTTTTTATAAGAAAATATTGCTTGACTTGTATTGAGAAAATAATAACCCATGAATGAGGCCATTGCACTCACTCATTCAATCTTCTTTCACCGCTTTATACAGGGTTTCAATCGACCATTGTTTGGCGATCGAGAGTTAGGAAACGATTGCAAGCATCTCGCCATGACAATATTTTAAGTGAGTATGCAAAATGCGAGCAGTCGTATTGCTATAAAATGTTCGATGAAATGTCGCAACGAGATGCTGTGTCTTGGAATACCATGATTGCAGGATTTGTGAATATTGGAAACTTTGAGACTGCACTGGAGTTTCTAAAATCTATGAAAAGATATGGGTTTTCGGTTGATGGGTATAGTTTTGGAAGTATACTTAAGGGCGTTGCTTGTGTTGGATATGTTGAGGTTGGGCAGCAATTGCATTCCATAATTGTTAAGATGGGTTATGTTGGGAATGTGTTTGCAGGTAGTGCACTCTTAGACATGTATGCGAAATGTGAGAGAGTTGAGGATGCATTTGAGGTGTTTAAGTCATTAAGAACTCGTAACTCGGTTACATGGAATGCTTTGATTAGTGGTTATGCTCAAGTGGGTGATCTGGGAACTGCGTTTTGGCTATTCAATTGCAAGGTGCTAGAGGGCGTGAAGATTGATGATGGTACCTTTGTTCAACTTTTGACATTGCTTGATGACCCAGATTTGTACAAATTGACAAAGCAGGTTCATGGTAAAATTATGAAGCATGGGTTCGCATCTGATACTACCGTGTTCAATGCTATAATCACATCGTACTCAGAGTGTGGGTCCATTGAAGATGCGAAAAAGATGTTTAAAAATTTCTTCTTAGAACCACGAGATTTATTGACATGAGTTCTATGTTAGTACCGCTTACCTAGTAAATAATGAGGAGAAAGAGTGCATTTGAGCTCTTTCTTGAAATGCAAGTGCTTGGTTTTGAACCAGACATCTATACATACACTAGTATCATTAGTGTTGCTTTTGAAGGTGCGCATCAAGGCCAAGGAAAATCCTTACATGGATTGGTGATCAAAAGGGGATTGGAATTTTTGGTACCAATCGCTAATTCATTGATTGCCATGTATCTTAAATCACATATCAAATCCATGGATGAAACATTAAATATATTTGAATCAATGGAAAACAAGGACCATGTTTCTTGGAATTCCATTTTGACAGGATTCTCTAGCGTAAGGTGGGTGAAGATGCTTTGAAGTTCTTTGGGAATATGCGATCTCAGCATGTAGTGATTGATCACTATGCCTTTTCTGCTGTTCTAAGATCTTGCTGGTTGTAACTCTCCGGTTAGATTGACAAGTTCATGTCCTAGTACTTAAATCAGGCTTTGAGCCAAACGAATTTGTTGCCAGTTCATTGATATTTTTGTATTCTAAGTGTGGTGTCATTGAAGATGCTAGAAAATCATTTGAAGCAACACCAAAAGATAGCTCAATCACGTGGAACTCACTCATATTTGGCTATGCGCAACATGGGCAAGGCAAAATTGCGCTTGACCTCTTCTTCTTAATGAGTGATAGAAGAGTGAAGCTGGATCATATAACTTTTGTTGCAGTTCTAACTGCATGCAGCCACATTGGGTTGGTAGAAGAGGGTTGGTCTTTCCTAAAATCTATGGAATCTGACTATGGGATTCCACCTCGGATGGAGCATTATGCATGTATGATTGATCTGCTTGGGCGTGCTGCGCGTCTGGATGAGGCAAAAGCATTAATTGAGGCTATGCCATTTGAGCCAGATGCAATGGTGTGGAAAACACTACTTGGTGCATGTAGGACTTGTGGGGACATAAAATTGGCAAGCCAGGTGGCAAGCCATCTATTAGAGCTAGAGCCTGAAGATCATTGCACTTATGTTCTACTCTCCAGCATCTATGGACATCTCGGGAGGTGGAATGAAAAGGCTAGCATAAAGAGGTTGATGAAGGAGAGAGGGGTAAAAAAGGTCCCTGGCTGGAGTTGGATAGAGGTTAAGAATGAGGTGCATGGCTTCAATGCTGAGGATAGATCCCATCCTAATTGTGAAGAGATATACCAGAGATTAGGAGACTTAATGGAGGAAATTGGGAGGTTGGATCATTATGCTAATTCAGAGGTTTTGTTGCATGATTTTTTATGATGGATATGGGTTATATGGCGATCTGAAAGAGTGAGGACTACCCTTGGTCCTATCATGAGATAGTGCTGAGTAATGGATGTAAGTTGTGCTCATACAATCTCTTTGAAGAAAGTATTCTGTGTTTTAATACTGAATATTCCAAATTGTTTTTCAAGTTGAGGAGATTGTAGTCGATGTTTATTTATTCTACCTCATAGCAATTTGAGGAGTCAATAACATGCATAACTGGTTGTTTTTCATCTAGCATTGTAAAGAAATATCAGGCTTGTTGTTCACCTATTGAATATGGATGTTATCATGCATTTTGATGCACTGAAAAGATGGATATTATCATCATAAGGTTAAAGATGTGATATAAAATCCTGCTCCTGGGTGAAATTTTCAACATCATGGCATGGGAGGATGTAGTTGAAGAAAGAACTCATGGTGGGTAGCACACCAAACAGGAGACTCAAGCATTCCCAAATGCTTGGATGAGATAGTTTAGAAGCCAGCATAAACTATTAAGGGGCCAGAATGATTGGGAGTAAACTTGATCATGCAATCTCAACATTCCCATAAAACATAGGGGAGCATGTTTATGGAAATTGATAGAACAAGTATTGTAGGAAGTGAAACTAGCCGTATAATAGGAAATATAATTGCCTATTTTAATGGATGTGATAAAGCTGATATTAGTGAAATTCATCATTCTGTATATAGCTGTAAATACTTTCCTAGATTAGTGTAAATTAGTCCCTACAAGTTAGGGATGTAATTTCGGATACTTATGCATATATTGAACCAATTGGTTCACTAATGAATATAGAAAATTTTTCCCAAATCTCATACTTAGCTTTATGGTATAAGAGCTAATAATCTGAACCTTCCTTTGTCACTCTATAGCAGCCCTTTCTTCCTTCTCTCAATTCCAGTAGCCTTCATTCCTCTCAGTTTTTTCAGCAAACTTCGATCAACCATGGCTGAAACTGAGCAAACCTCCAGGGATTCCTCATCAACCACAACTCCAATCACTCTTCAAGTTGGTCCCCATAGCTGTGCCAACTCTATTACCACAGAGACAAACCTACCCCAAACTCAATTACCTTTTACCAAGGACCAAATGGACCTCCTCCAACATCTGCTCAGCAAGGCAAGTGTGCCTTCTTATCCATCTCTGACTGGGGCAATAGGCTAGCCATTTCATACTCCTACCTATCAAGCCCTTCATGTCATTCACTCACCAACCACTTCGTGGATAGTGGACTCTGGAGCATCCGACCATATAACAGGTGACAAATCTCTATTCTCCACTTATACCCCTTGTCAAGATAATCAAACTGTGCGTAACGATCTTGTGTGGCTGGGATTGATACAGTTTATATCTCCAAAACTCTAACTCTTCACTTGGTTCTTTATGTCCCTGACCTCGATTGCAATTTAATTTTTGTGAGCAAACTAAATCGTGATCACCATTGTGAAACTAAGTTCTTTGTTAAATCTTGTGTTTTTCAGGACTTGGCCTAGAGGAAGATGATTGGCGATGCTGAATTTTGTGCGGGCCTATACCTTCTCAAGGTACACCATCCATCTACCATGCTTCCAACTCCTTCCAATGAGTCTAGTTTTGTTTTTCAATGTCAGTCTGTCCAGAGTTTTGAGTCAATAAGGCAGTCCAATAAAAATAGCGCTATCATGTCATGGCACTATCGTCTTGGTCATCCAAATTTCATGTGCTTAAAAAAATTGTTTCCTTCACTATTTATCAATAAAGATGCAAAGTTATTTCAATGTGAGATCTGTCAATTGGCAAAACACACTCGTACTACCTATTCACCTCAACCATATGAGCCAACCGTTCCTTTTTCCCTTATTCATGGTGACATATGGGGACCAACTAGAATTGCAAACATATCCGGTGCACGATGGTTTCTCTTATTAGTTGATGATCACACCCGGTTAAGCTGGACGTTTCTAATGAAAGACAAATTCAAAACTGCCCAAATTTTCCAAAACTTTCATGCCATGATCCAAAACCAGTTTCAAACAACCATCCTGGTACTTAAAACTGATAATGCAAGAGACTTATTCAACGCCACCCTTGGCCCTTACGTGAACTCATATGGCATTGTCCATCAAAGTTCATGTGTGGAAACCCCTCAGCAAAACGGTGTGGTAGAACGCAAAAATAGACACATTCTTGAAGTTGCTGGAGCCTTACTCTTCTAGTCCCAGGTTCCAAAAAGATTTTGGGGTGAAACTGTTTTAACCGCAACCTTCCTGATTAACCGAATGACCTCATGTATCCTAAATTACCATACTCTGATGCAATCTCTCCTTAGGACCTATCCCAACTCTCCCTTAGTTGATTCCACTGAAAATGTTTGGATGTACTACTTTTGTGCACATTTATCCTCTCAATCACAGCAAGTTAGATGAAAGAGCCCTTCGGTGCATTCTAATTGGGTATTCATCAAACAAGAAGGGCTACAAATGCTTTTCACCAGTCATAAAGAAAATCGACCACACCATGGATGTTACATTCTATGAAAACCAGCCATTCTTCTCCAATTCTGCAATTCAGGGGGAGACAGATGCACATGAATCACAGAATTGAGATTGGGACTCTCTTACTGAAACTAATTATGTCCCAAGACAGTCAAACACTTATCCCATCTGTCCTCCTAGTCCTTCCAATCTTCACTCCACCATTCCAAACTCACCTTTAAAAATTGGTACAAACCCAACATCTCCAAATACCTCATCCGAAATACCTCAATCCGAGTGGTATCCTCAACACCCCAGTCTACCTGATGATGCAATCAAAGTGTTCACCAGAAAAAGGCCTTTCCAAGAGCTTGCACATGAACAAAATAGCCATGATTCAACTCCAAACCAAGTTAATCCTGAAATCCCACAAGGTGAGGCTGATACTAACTTAGAATCAAGTGGTGATGTGATGACAGATTCTGCTCCAGGTCTTGATCTGCCAATTGCTTTGAGAAAAGGTACTTGGTCATGCACTCAACATCCTATTTGCAACTTTATGTCATACTCAAAGCTATCTCAAAGGTTTAAGGCGGGTGTGGCTACTCTTGATAAAATTCAGATTCCTAGAACAGTATTTGAAGCTTTAGAAGTACACAAATGGAAGGTTGCTTATTTTGAATTATCGTTCTTTTATTTATTTAAAAATACTTTGAGATAAAAAAAAGAATGAAAGAGATGTTAACAGAAATTTTTACTTAAAAAAATTATTAAGTTACATGCTTATTTTAAATCTTTAATATTATTCATTTTTTGAAATAGATAATCTTTAATTTTAAAAACATGGATTTTCTTTTTAGGTTCATAGCAAGAATAAAATCAAAAAATTTAAAATTCATAAATGATTTTTTTACTTCTAATATTCTCTATTTATATAGTTATTTTTATGTAAGGCTAATATTTTAAAATATTTTATTTTGATTTTCTTCTTCTTTTGTTTATTGGTGAGTATAATTTGAGATAAAATAGGAATTAAAAGTGGATAAAAGAATATTTTTACTTGAAAAAATTATTATTCCTTTTTAATAGATAATTTTGTTTTATCTTCTTCCACCATATCTTTGAATTGTTTATTATTACTTCATGTGCACGCCCGACTAAGTTTTTGCCATTCCATTGGATAAAAATAGGAGGGGATCATAAGGAGAAAAATAGAATTTTGAATATTTTCACAAGAGCGTTTTAGAAAAAGCTATGATTTGTAGCTTTTTTCCAATCGGAGCTTATTCTACCTAATCAGCTATCAGGAGCTGATTACAAATCTTTACCAAGCACTCTATAAGAACTGATTGGGGTGAATAAGCTATCAACTCTCCTCAATTAGCTCAACCAAGCACCCCTAAAAATGAGATAATTAAATAAATTTTTAATATCGTATCCTGATTATAAAAAACATTAATATTATATTAAATATTAATTTTATTAATTAAATAGACACTAACCCACCTTCCCATTTAATAAATATTTCTAATTTCAGGAAGTTAATAAATTTTCCACAACTCTTCGCGTGTTGGTGTTACCCTCTCTTCATCTTCTCTATCCTCACCGCCCACCCTTCATCTTCCCTATCCTCACCTCCTTTCATCTTCCCTATCGTCTAGTCACTGCACCAGGGATCCTTCCGCCGTCGGCCTCCGCCTCCTAGAAAGTCTTATCGTTTCCACTCACCATCTCGGCATCGGCTAGAATTAGAAATCTGGTTCATCTTGGTAAGGAAGTGAAAAAGTTTTGATTTTTAGTTATTTTGAAGTGGAATCTCAGATTTCTCTTATAAAAATTGATTTTTGTTATGTAATTAAGCAATTGAGAATATAAGAAATCGGCTGTTTTTCTTCTCTAAGAACACTGAGTTGACCGACTTAATTCAGAATCTCAGCCGAAACTTCCTAGTTTGGCCGATTTACAACCGAGTTTACCAATATCTCGTATTTGGTCTCGGATTCGGCGCGGCCATCTTCGAGATGGATACGACTTGGCCGATTCGTATTGGAATCGGCTAAGTTTTTGAACCCTTTCCTCCCCAAGTAAGTTCTACGCAAAACCCTAATCTGTCTCATCCTTTCTCTGCTTTCTCCCAAAATATTTGTATCTTTTTTCACTTTCAATCACCTTCTCAGGATGGTGGAGGTGGCATCAATTGAGGATATTAGAGCAACGACATCAATGGAAGATATTAGAGCGGCGGCCTCTACCCTTGGCATCGATATTTCAAATATCGATTTGGACTCTATATGTCTTCCTCATGGGGAAGATTTTGGCATCCAGAGGTAATACCTTACTGTTTTAGTTTTATTTTCCTCATAAATTCCTCGGAAATCAAGCCTAGGGTTTTGATTCAGTCTTCTCGAAGTTTTGCTTTTTCTATTAGAGATGAAAGCCTCTATCCAATACATCAGAATAGTGTATGTGTTTTAGACTGAAAATTTCTTTTGTTTTGTTTTTTTGGAATCTGTTTTGGGGAATTGAGGCTAATGATCTTCTTGGAGAGGGTCATTTGGAATTCTAATTGAACTGTTTATTTTGATGCGGTCAGGAAAAAGCCAATTTTAGGGTTGGATAGGATTTGATTTCCAAGTCTAGATGATTTTGTAATGAACCGGAACTACTTTATATTCTTTCATATTGCAATCCAGAGTAGTTGGTGTAATCCTGTGACTTCTATGTACAAGGTTTTGACAAACCATTGTTGGGGCATCGAATTAGAAACTAGTAATATCAAACAATGGCTCTCACTCTGTGGACAAGATGTTAACACGGAGATTCCATGTCATGGTCAATGATAATTGGGGAGTTTGGGGATTTTGGGGACTGCTTTGAAGTTTCAGTCTTACAAGTTTGGAGCCAGTATTCTCACTTTTTGATTATTCCACAAAAAAGTTAGTAATTTTATTTTGTTTTTTGGTAGTGATGATGAAGATCTTCATGAAGAGGATCCTCTTGAATACGATGCCTGTTTTGGGAATATCGTTGTTGTGGATAACCTCCCTGTGGTTCCTCGGGAGAAATATGATAAGCTTGAAAGAGTTGTTCGCAAAATTTACAGTCAAATTGGTGTGATTAAGGAGGGTGGACTTTTGATGCCTGTTGATCCTGATACCCAGAAAACACTGGGTTTTTTGCTTTATTGAGTATAACACAGCTCATGTAGTCTTTCTTTTGATCCATCTCCACTTACTTAGAAGAATCCAAGGACTTTAAATCAATTCTTTGTTTGATTTTAATCTCATTTTGGGAGTGTATGGGGTTTTGACCTGAGGCATAATTTTCCAGTTTGTTATTTTCTTACTTCTTTGTTATGGATGAATGATGTATAATATACAAGGAGGTTTTATACTGCTTTTATGTTTATTCTTTTAGAAGAAAAAAGAATTAATTATATAATTTTTTGACAGTGAATCGTCTCTTAATTGTTGTATTGCTATGCTTATTCAGTTGTGCAAAAGAGAAGCTGTTTGGTTTACTAATTACTCATGATTATGTGATTAATCTTGCCAAGATATCCGAGGAAAATAAAGGAAATATAGTTTAGCTAATTAGGAACATCTGTTTCAAAAAATCAGTGTGTATATAATTTTTTATTAAATTTACTTCAACTAGCTCTTGAGCTCTGGCTCAGTCATAAAGGAGGTTCTGGTTTTTGTCCCAATGTGGACAAAATAAAGGAAAAAACATCTATCTATATGATAAAATCTTCAACCTATTGGCTTCTGAGATGACTGAGGGCGAGAAATACCAGAAAGGTAGCTTTTGTGTTTTGGTTGGCAAAGGACAATAAAGATGCCTTCACAGTTTCAACAAGAGTACTGACTAGATGGAGTTGTTGTTGCTTAGATATCTGGTTTTTTTTGTATGGCAAAAACAGTTTCCTGAAACAATCTTTTCAGGTAAATATTTTCCTTAAGACTTGTTCTTTCTGAGGAATGTGGCTTTTAAAAAAAAATTTAGATCTCTTTTTTAATAATTTAAGTCCAATTTATCTCAAAGCATTGGTCATGTTTTTTCTTTTCCTGTTAGAGTGATATATCGATTCCCACTTTTCTCACTTTTTGATAACACATTTTCTGGGAACAAGTTATCTAGCAAGGTGTTTATGCTCAGTTTCTTTTGGAGGAAAGTAGTTTCTAGAATGGATGTAGATATGAGAGATCTGGCCCACTGCAGTTTGCAGAATCTTCCATGTCAGGGAAATTTGCATGCTGTGCATCTTTTTGTGCTTGGGATTGTGACCTCTAGGACCTAGGTTGAAGATGAAATGATAAACTACCTTTAGTTGTATTCGGGTTGTAGAAACTATCTTCTGTGGAAGTATGTACACTGGGAGCCGTTCCATAGCTTTCTGAAAATAAGTTCCCTGTAATTAGAAGGAAGTTAGTCATATATTTTTAACATTTTGCATCTATAGGTATGTTGCAACTTCAGTGACTTCGGTTCATGAGATGGAAAATGGCTTCAACATATGGTCCTTCAACGGCAAGCTCCAGTATAGGATACTAAAAGATCACTTCTTCCAAGTAAGATAAATTATCATTTTTAATTTGTGGGTTTAAATGGTCTATGTTCAATATTTATTTTCATTGTGGCATAATTTTTTACAACACCTTGTCATAGATGCGAATGAAGCAATGCTAAAATTGTCTATATGAGAGTCTGTTCTAGGTTCTTTACATGGAATGTAGGAAAAAAAATACCGAGTCAATGGTTTATTTAGGGAGAAATGTCAATAGTACGGATGGATGCCTATGCTTTTCTGTTGATGGTTTACAGTTCTTGTGGCGGTCATGTCTGCCATTATTCTTGAGCCCAGAGAAAGAGGAAGGAGATAGCCAAGAATCTGAAGAAGTACAGTAAAAAGTATGAAGCAGAGGACCAAGATGTGTCCATGTTATTGAGCGAGCAAGATCGTGAGAAGCGGAAGATGTTGAAGGATGAATGGGAAAGGTGGGTGAATGACTGGAAGCGGTGGCACGAGGAAGAGGAAGCGAAGAGGCAAAGGCTTAGGGATGGAGAAGCTAGTGACGAGGAAGAGGAGTACTTGGCAAGGGAAGTTGAAGTTGAAGAGTTGTTGGACGTTTCAGAGGAGGTGCTTTCTTTTGATTTGGATCAGGAGTAAGAGATTCTTCTTCTTCTCTAGCCACAGGTCTCTACTCTTTTTGAGTAGTTGCGGATTTTTAGTTTCCAAGTATTTATTTTTGCCTTTTGTTAAAGTAGTAGGTGGATCTTAAATTTTTTCTGATTCATTGATTGACAAATTTTCCTGGTAGCATTCTGGATTTCTTGTTGTTATACTCCATTATAATATGAAGAATTTTTGTGTCTTCTCTCATTATTATTTTGGGGCTGTAATTTCAATAATTCTTTTAGTATGGATGTTCTTCTACTTCTACACAAGATTGTTGGAGAGCTGGAAAAATTGTCTTGTGTAATGTCGGACTCCGAAATTTAAATTTGGTTACGTTTTGTATTATTTGATTGGGTTGGTAAAATTTGACACGATGGAACTCGAATATTATTTTTGTACAACTTAACTTTGAGATCCAAACCAAAAGATCGCTCCATGGAAATTAAAGGACTTCTCTCAATTTCTTAATATTGCTTTTTATTAGCTCATTGTCTTTGATGTACTTTTGATTATATTCGACGAATGCATATTCCAACTAAATACATATTAGTAAACTTGAAGAGGAGGCTTTCTCCTTGGCCATGGATACTGATAAGTGTGATTATACTTATGAATTTTTTATCTTTGTGTATCGATAGCATATCAAATTGTTTGGAAGTGGATTCAAAAGTAAATGAAATCATTTTATCTATTAGTAGAGGACAAATTGGTATATTATCAAGTTTGAGATTCAAAAGTAAATGAAATCTTTTTATTTACTAATAGTGGACAAAATTTTATCTATTAGTAGTGGGCAAATTGGTATATTATCAAGTTTGGGATTCAAAAGTAAAGTAAATCATTTTGTCTATTAATAATGGGGCAAATTGGTATATTATCAAATCACGTGGATATAGGTATACTGGGAATACATCTTAACAACCAATAATTTACGATGTTAATGGAGTATTTGGACCCACTTTTTCTCATAATCGATGTCATTTGATAGGTATCAAACATTAATGGAGTGTTTGGACTTACTTATTCGCATATTCGTATAACGAAAAAGAAAGTGAGATGTTTCAACAAATAAAAAAAAAGTCCAACAAGACTTAAAATACTAAATGGCATGATGGACTCCCACAACATGAATGAATGAATGAATGAAGTGAAGACACCACACCTCTCACCTCTCACGCCATTAATTTCCATCTATCGTCACTCATCACCACTTCCCAAATGCCATGATCCATTTTTCCATCTCCTCCTTTTATCACATTGTATTACCGTTAAAGCATTTTAAAATACTAAAACATGCTTTTATAGCTTCAATTAAAAAAAAAAACCAAAAAAATCCTATCAACTACCTTAAAAGTAACATGCTTTAATTTATCAGAAAAAAATTCTATCGAAAAATTTACGAGTCTGTTTGACAGATAATAAAAAAAGAGTTTTCTATTTTAAAAAACCAAAACTAATTTTTAAAAATTCATAAAATTTTTATATATTAAAATTGTGCATTTCTAAGCATTACCCTCAATTTCCATTTTCATTTTCCACATTACTTATCATAGGTTGGTTTGAATTAGGTGGGCTAAGCACTTAATCACCAAGTAAATTCTGGATATTTCCAGTGGATGTGGATGTGGATGTTTTAGTGGCCTCCTGGACTTTCTATGAAGCTGTGGACTATCAGTATTGCTCATTTAGACTAAGAATATGGGAAGAGTTAGACTAAGAATATGGGAGAATGTTTTTCTTTAACATCTATTCATTTGGAATTACATTGTTGTATTATTTTGTTCTCACGGAGAGATTCTAACTTGATCCTTCTTAATCATTGTCCAACCCTTTAATCATTGAGCCAAGTCTCATTGCATGCGAAGAGGTTGTTTGAATATCCTTTTTCATGCGTGACCCATGTGGACTTTAATGTAACTATTGACGTGATTTTGTTCTTTCCTTGTTCTTTTCTTTTTTCACCAAATTTGATATATAAAATCAAGATTATAATTATTTTAGAAAAACGAATTTTGCTCTTACACTTTCACATTTTTTTTGACATTTATCTCGTGTACTTTAAAATGTTCAAACTAATCCCATACACTATCCAAAATAAGTAAAGTAAGCCATTCTTTTGAACGGTGATAACAATTGTTTTCTACCTTTCCTCGAAACCAGTTCTAGGGGCATGATTATCAATTCATACCTCAAGTCTGAAGACTTGAAGCGTGAAATGACATAAACCTCTATTTTATAACTTGATTGTGTCTACTTATCAAATACATGTTCAAAGTAATGTGTAAATTTCTAACTTCCTTATTTTTAAAAATGGTTATTTCATGCCAACAAAAAAATGATTTCTAAATTTTCATTCTCAAATAGAGCTGTTAAGAATCTACAATATTTAAAATATCCCAAATTCCAACTTCAAACTAATAAAAAAATAAAATAAATGAAAATGTCATTATTCAAGTAACTTTTTCAATTATCTTCCAAAATAAAATAATCCATATAAACATGAACTTATTATTAGTTCAACAAAGTCTAACATAAAATTCGAATCAAATCCTAATGAAAAGATATCAATGAATGAGAGTGAGCTTAAAGCTCAATAAAGAAATATTAATATAGTTTTATAGATCAAAATATTTCAATCATAAAAACAAATAGAAAATACATTTTTTTTATCAAAACTTTCGATTAAAAAAAAAGATGGAACATTCAAAATATTCCATAAAAACATTTTTAAATCGGTTTTATATCAAACGCGATCCAAACAATTTTATTTCAAATTTTGATTTAAACACTTTCATATGAAAGTCCAAAATCAAATACATTTTAAATATATTTATTCTCTGGTCATCAAATATCAAATGGTTCCCAACCATATGTGACATTTCAAATGGTGTCCAATCATGAGGGAATTTCAAATGGGTGATGATCCTCAAATTATT
Source organism: Tetrastigma voinierianum (assembly GCA_016808115.1). Taxonomy (NCBI): domain Eukaryota; kingdom Viridiplantae; phylum Streptophyta; class Magnoliopsida; order Vitales; family Vitaceae; genus Tetrastigma; species Tetrastigma voinierianum. The sequence continues at coordinate 1,846,037 of JAEQBH010000906.1, read as the reverse complement.
CATTTTAAGGTGGACAAAATCAAACGACACTTTCACTTTTGTTGACATTTATACTATAAACTTTGAAATGTTAAATTTAACCCCTTATATTATGGAAAACATGAAAATTGACCTCTTGTATATGTATTTTAAAATTTTTATTTAAAATTTAGATAAAAATTAAAAGATTGATTTTAATTTTTTTGGTAGATAGGATAATTATTTTTATGATAAAAAAAATTACCTTTTTAAAGATAATATATAAATTTAATATTTATAATGGGGATGATTTTTTTACCATATAATTATGATATTTTATTTTATTTTTATAAATTTATTAGAATGTTATACAAATATCATATAATTATTCATAAATTAAAAGATTGATTTAAAAAATTTTGAGGGTAAATTATTTTTATTTAAAAATTAATTTTCTTATAAAAATAATAACAAATAAAATTATTATAATACATGATATATTTTTAAGTTATTTTTAAAAAATAAATACCATGAGAAAAAAATCATAATCATTATATATGTTAAATTCATGTGTTATCTAAAAAATAAAATTTTTATCTAAAATTTGAAAATTATTTTTAAGTAAAAATAATTATCCTACCAAAAATTTAAAATTTTAAAATAGAATTTATCAATATTTATATAGTTCTTTATAACATTCTAATAAATTTGTAAAAATAAAAATAAAAATATCATGATTAATAATTTTTTAAAGTTATATTTAAAAAAATAAAATACCATGAGAAAAAAATCATCCTCGTTATAAATGTTAAATTTATATATTATTTATAAAAATTAAAATTTATCTAAAATTTGAGAAAATTGGTTTTTAAATAAAAATAATTTTCTAATTTACCCAAAAAATTAAAAATAAATTTTATAAATTTTATTTAAGTTTTAAGTAAAAATTTAGAAATATACATGCTAAGAATCGGTTATCATGTTTTCGATAGTATAATGAGTTAATTTTAGTATGTCAAAGTGCATGAGGTAAATGTCAACAGTAGGGGTTGAGTTGAAAGTGTAGATAACGACAGTTTATCACCATCTTAAGAAAAGGCTTACTTCTCTTGTTTGGGATAATGTAAGAGGTTAGTTTGAACATTTTAAAGTGTAAAGGTAGAGATGTTAAAAATCTTACGAATGTCTGGGGAGAGGTTGAAAGAATGCGTTTTTCTATTTTTTTTTCTTTATACTTTTTTGGTTAAGTATGATGTATAAATTAAGTAAGAATTTGTAACGTGGGTTATGTAAAGTTCTCTATTTAATAGTTCACAAAGAGAAATTAGGTTGGAATAAGTAGTGCCTACTTCCACATGTTGAGAATTAATTTGTCTTTTTTTTTTCCTCCCTCCCAAAATTTTGTTCATATTATAAATAAATTGGATTAAGTGTAGCCACTTACATATATACAATTGATGACAGGAAAGACTTGAGCATCTATAAATTGGGAATGACTTCTTGTTAAGAGGCCAGGCCAGTGAAGTGCTTGAGGGAGCTGATCATGAGAGCTAGTTTGATGGCCACTCTCATCTCCCCCATATCCCTCCTTAGGTTTTTGTTGTTCGCTTCCCTTCTTTCCTTGGAGAAGAGAGGCTTTGCTTTAGAAGGAAGGTTGACTTCAGAGAGCCACCATCTCCCCAAGACTCATCACAAAGTTCATGTTAGTTCTCTCATGCCATCAACTATTTGCAGCCCCTATCCCAAAGGTTTATTATTCATCTCTCCATTAAATTACAAATTTTGTAAAAATTTGGATTTAATTCCAGTATCATGCTTTTTAATAACCTTTCTTACATACATTACTATCACTTCATGTGGAGAGCCAAGCAATCGATAAATCGATAATATGAAAAGACAGCAAGCCAATGCATTAATATGTAAATGCGAAACAAAATACTATGATATAAACGCAAAGTAAATAGATGTAAAAAAAAAAAAAACTCACTCTATCTTCTATTTGACCTTTGATTATTACATTATTAATATCTTCATGTGTTCATGTTTTAGGCTATGACAAGAAAAGGACATCTCTAGAAGTGGTCCACAAGCACGGACCGTGCTCAAAACTCAAACATCACAAGCCCAATCCTCCCTCCCATGCCGAGATACTCGCCCAAGACGAGTCCCGCTTCGCCTCAATCCAATCCAGGCTAGCCAAGAAGCTGGCCGGTCAAAGCAATCTAAAGCCCAGTACTAAGGCCACCCTCCCTACCAAGTCCGTAAGAGTCCTCGGATCAGGCAACTATATGGTGACGGTTGGCCTTGGCTCCCCCAAAAAGGACGTTACCCTCATATTCGACACTGGCAGTGACTTCACTTGGACTCAATGTCAACCCTGCTTAGTCTCTTGTTACAACCAACAAGATCCCATGTTCGACCCCTCCGCATCCCTCTCCTACGCCAACATCTCTTGTTCCTCGCCGTCATGCCAAAAACTCGCGTCTTCCGCCGCCACCGTTTTTGGATGCTCAACCTCCACTTGTCTTTACGGCGTAGGATATAGTAACTCCTTCTCCTTCGGATTCTTCGCTAAAGATAAGCTAACCCTGACCCCCACAGATGTGTTCGACGATTTCCAGTTTGGTTGTGGACAATATAATCGCAGCCCATTCGACGACTCAGCCGGGTTCCTCGGCTTAGGGCGTAACCCTCTGTCCTTTACCTCCCAGACAGCTCAAAAGTACGGCAAAGTCTTCTCCTACTGTCTCCCATCTTCCGATAGCTTGACCGGATATCTAACCTTTGGAAGTCGAGGTGAAGAAGATTCTAAACGAGTCAAGTATACCCCATCTCCAGTAAACCCAGACTATCCATCCTTTTACTTCTTGGGTATGGAGGGAATAAGCGTGGCTGGTTTGGGGATTTTGGGGACTGCTTTGAAGTTTCAGTCTTACAAGTTTGGAGCCAGTATTCCCACTTTCTGATTATTCCACAAAAAAGTTAGTAATTTTATTTTGTTTTTTTGGTAGTGATGATGAAGATCTTCATGAAGAGGATCCTCTTGAATACGATGCTGGTTTTGGGAATATCGTTGTTGTGGATAACCTCCCTGTGGTTCATCGGGAGAAATATGATAAGCTTGAAGGAGTTATTCGCAAAATTTACAGTCAAATTGGTGTGATCAAGGAGGTGGACTTTTGATGCCTGTTGATCGTGCAACCTTTGGGTTTTTGCTTTATTAATTATAACTCAGCTCATACTCTTTCTTTTGATCCATCTCCACTTAGTTAGAAGAATCCAAGGACTTTAAATCAATTCTTTGTTTGATTTTAATCTCATTTTGGGAGTGTATGGGGTTTTGACCTGAGGCATAATTTTCCAGTTTTGTTATTTTTCTTACTTTTGTTATGGATGAATGATGTATGTTAGATATTGTACAATCTTTTCCTTTATTGTTTTACTGTACTGTGGGTCCCATGAGTGTGTATATATATAAGTCCAATATGTAATGTAGAGGTAAGTCTTTTTTCCGTGAAATAATAAAATTAGGGATTCTCTTTTTTTTCTCTCTTTACATGGTATCAGAGACAAAGGGAAAACCTAATTTACTTTTTCGGTGATCTTGTTTCATTCCGATCACTTTATTCTCCTCACGGAACCCTCTGTCACTGGATATCCTCACCACCACACTTTGCCGGTGACTTTCGAACTGACTCTTCTCGTCGGAAACCTCGGGTCTGACGCACGGGCCGATCTACACGCCGGTGGCAACCGTCGGAAAACGACCGCACATGTCTTTGTCACACGCCGCCTGCCGTGACTGGCGTCACAGCGCGGCCAGCGTGGGTCTTGGTGTCGGCGCGTGGAGCCATTTTAAGATGTAGACTCACGATCCGGGCTCGTCAGGCGTCGTCTTCTTTGCTCGTTCTCGGCGGTCCACCCCGAGCCCTCCTTATCCACCTTTTTGCCCATTTTGCCTCTGCCGCACTTCGTTGGTCATCTTCTCCACGGTTTGGGATTTTTTTTCATCTCCATTTCCACAGCCGTGATTTCAAGTTCCACAACTGTGATTTCAAGCTCCACAGTCGTGATTTGCCCTCCTATTAGGGCTCTCTTCAATCAGTAATGATTGATCTCCAGTGGAGTGGATGTGGCAGCTAAAAATCCCCCATTTTACTTACATTATCTGCCGGATCTCCCTCTTATCACATCGAGAAAAATTGATTGGTAGTGAAATTATCTTCCCTCTGGTTGCACATTGGAACTGCGGTTCATGGGACAAGGTTATGAGGATCATCTTATTACACCGGAGGATGCTATATCTAATGTTGACAAGGTGCATTGGAAGAAAATAGATGCACAACTATGTAGCGTATTATGGCAGTCGATTGATCCAAAAATTTTGCTTCATCTTCGGGCTTACAAAACATGTTCTAAGTTTTGGAATCAGGCAAAAGTTCTATACACGAATGATATCCAACGCCTTTATAAGGTGGCTTCGGCTATTGTCAATATCCGCCCGAGCCCGAGGGACATGGATTTATCTAATTATATTGGTCGGTGCCTCTCTGAAGAGTTCTTGACATGGTACTCTTCTGCAGTGATGTTGAAGACCGACAGCGCGATTGACAAGTTCTTCATGGTCCCTTACCTCTGTTAGCCTCGATCCCGGATCTTGAGGCGCATCAGAGATCAGATTCTTGGTAGTCCATTAGTTCCATCCTTGGATGATGTGTTTGCTCGCCTCCTCCGTATCTCCTCCACACAGACTTTGCCATCTGATAGCCCTTTAGATTCTTCTGTGTTAGTTTCTCACACTAACCTTCAAGGAGGACGCAGTGGTAACCGAAGTAGAGGACAATGTCCTCACTGCACCTATTGCAATAAGCTTGGCCACACTCGTGATCGTTGTTATCAGTTGCATGGAGCTGACCTTCAGCATTGCCGCAGTGGCTGAATCTTGATTATGATTCTCGACTGCCACGGTATCGAGCCCAGGTTATTAACAAGTCTCGGCCCACTGGGAGAAACTGGGTTGTCGTTCCTCCGACCCAAGGCCTAATGTGTGAGGTGGAGATTGTTGGGTTATCCCACATCGGTTGTGGAAGGTGTTAGGTGATCTTGGGCCTTCTCAATCCTAAAAGCTAGCTCATGAGATGAGTCCAAGGCCACGAAATGCATCTTCTTAGGCTACTCCCGACTTCAGAAGGGTTATCGTTGTTATTCCCCTCAGACTCATTAATACTTTCTCTCTGTGATGTCTGCCCTTCTTGAGGACTCTGCTTCTTCTCCTCCTCCGAGTCTCTTCTTGTTACTGAAGTATTACCCTTTCCCATCATCTCCCCACCTATGTTGATGGTCTTTCCTTCGACTTCCACTCCCGGGTTTTCTCGGCGTGCAGTTCAAGAACTGATTCCTCCAGCCATGTGAGACCACTACGGCGACTCACTTCCCTGTCATCAGGCTATCTGCCGCCTGCCTCTTATGTAACTTTTCCATTGCTCCTTGATAATGATCTGCCAACAAATCTCAATCTGTTTGTTTTGATTTTCGTGATTATCTTCACCCATACTGCATTTGTTTATACTATTTCCTCTTGTTTCTCTTATAAGAACTTTTGATGAGGCACCCATCGAGTACGTGATGACGATGGTAGATGAAATAATTGCTCTTTGCCTCAAGCTGTACTTATGATCTTGTTGTTTTTATTTAATGAGGTACCAGTGGTTGTTATTGGGTTTTTACCACAGTTAAGGTTGGTCTGATGATCGGGGGTTGATGCGCCTTAAAGGCTCGCTTAGTTTGCTAAAGGATATGCTCGGGTTTATGGTTCGATTATGGTGACACCTTTTCGTTACCAAGATTGCTTATTAAAATCTGCTTCTCTCATGTTTTTATGTGTTCTGGCCACTTTTTTGATTGGATATTAAAAATGCCTTCCTTCATGAATTTATCTTGCAGTTTTATATGGGCGACCACTTGGTTTTCTTTCGGGAGTTTAGTTTAAGTGTGCGAGTTCTGTAGCTCTCTATATGTCTTGAAACAATCTCCTCGAGCATGGTTTTGGCCGTTTAGTTATGTTGTTCAAGAATTTGGCATGCTTAGCAGCCACAGAGACCATTAGTTTTTATCATCATAACTCTTCGAGCGTGTATTTATCGGGGTTGTTTATGTGGATGACATCGTCTTCTGAGACGTGATCGAATGATATTCGGCCCAAACAACATCTTTTAAGCACCATTGTCAGGCAGACTTGGGAAACTCAAGTACTTTATGGGAGTGAGGATTGGCACCCGATCAGTTGCAGTGGCAGTCTCTCCCAAACGAGTATGCCCGAACATCTTGGAAGAAACCGGTATGTTAGGCGTAGAAGCGATTAGACACTCCTATGGATCTAATGTCGAAGCTTTCACGGTCGGGGAGTCTTTAGGAGATCTTTGGGAGATATCGGCGACTTGTGTCAAGCTGAACTACGTCACCATTACTCGGCGGACATTTCCCTTTCCGGTAAGTGTTGGTTGGTCGATTCCCTACGGTCACCATGTGATAGCCATTTTGGGATCTTTGGCAAATGCACGTTCTTCGATATAATAAAAGTACGAGCTAAGATGTGCTGTCTGCGAGAATAGAGGTCATACCTAGGTTATTGGTTACACAGGTGCAGATTGGGCTGACTCACCCATAGATAGACGTTCCACTTCAGGGTACTGTGTTTTCATTGGTAGAAACTTAATATCCTGGAAGAGTAAGAAACAACATGCAGTGGCTAGATCTAGCGCTGAAGTCGAGTATTGAGCTATGGCCTTGGCAACATGTGAACTCATATGGCTGAGACACTTTCTCCAGGAGTTGAGATTTGGAAAGGATGAACAGATGAAGCTCATCTGTGATAACTAGGTTGCTTTGCATATTGTATCAAATCAGTCTTCATAGAGGGACCAGCACGGTGAGTTAGTGCCACTTCGTGAAGATCGCATCCCGGATGTATGGCTACTAGTTTGTCGAGTTCAAATGATCTTCAGGAACATAACCTTTAAATCTACTCGGTGCCCAAAGATTAAATACATTTGTAACAAGCTTGGTGCCATATGGCTTGTATATGCTCAGGCTTGAGGAGTGTTAGATATTATGCAGGTCTTCCTTTGTTGTCTTGCATGTATTGTGGGTCTTATGAGTGTGTATATATATAAGTCCAATATGTAATGTAGAGGTAAGCCTTTTTTCCGTGAAATAATAAAATTAGGGATTCTTTTTTTTTTTTTTTTTCTCTCTTCACTATGTATAATATACAAGGAGGTTTTATACTGCTTTTATGTTTATTATTTTACAAGAAAAAAGAATTAATTATATGATTTTTTGACAGTGAATCGTCTCTTAATTGTTGTATTGCTATGCTTAATTCAGTTGTGCAAAAGAGAAGCTGTTTGGTTTACTAATTACTCATGATTATGTGATTAATCTTGCCAAGATAATAGTTTAGCTAATTAGGAACATCTGTTTCAAAAAATCATAGTGTGTATATAATTTTTTATTAAATTTACTTCAACTAGCTCTTGAGCTCTGGCTCAAGTCATAAGGGGAGGTTCTAGGTTTGTGTCCCAATGTGGACAAAATAAAGGAAAAAACATCTATCTATATGATAAAATCTTCAACTATTGGCTTCTGAGATGACTGAGGCGCGAAATACCAGAAAGGTAACTTTTGTTTTGGTTGGCAAAGGACAATAAAGATGCCTTCACAGTTTCAACAAGAGTACTGACTAGATTGAGTTGTTGCTTTAGATATCTGGTTTTTTTTGTATGGCAAAAACGGTTTCCTGAAACAATATTTTCAGGGAAATATTTTCCTTAAGACTTATTCTTTCTGAGGAATTTTAGATCTCTTTTTTTATAATTTAAGTCCAATTTATCTCAAAGCATTGGTCATGTTTTTTCTTTTCCTGTTAGAGTGATATATCGTTTCCCACTTTTCTCACTTTTTGATAACACCTTTTCTGGGGACAAGTTATCTAGCAAGGTGTTTATGCTCGGTCTCTTTTGGAGGAAAGTAGTTTCTAGAATGGATGTAGATATGAGATCTATTTTCTGGTTGCAGAATCTTCCATGTCAGGGAAATTTGCATGCTGTACACATCTTTTTGTGCTTGAGATTGTGACCTCTAGGACCTAGGTTGAAGATGAAATGATAAACTACCTTTAGTTGTATTTGGGTTGTAGAAACTATCTTCTGTGGAAGTATGTACACTGGGAGCCGTTCCATAGCTTTCTGAAAATAAGTTCCCTGTAATTAGAAGGAAGTTAGTCATATATTTTTAACATTTTGCTTCTATAGGTATGTTGCAACTTCAGTGACTTCGGTTCATGAGATGGAAAATGGCTTCAACATATGGTCCTTCAACGGCAAGCTCCAGTATAGGATACTAAAAGATCACTTCTTCCAAGTAAGATAAATTATCATTTTTAATTTGTGGGTTTAAATGGTCTTTGTCCAATATTTATTTTCATTATGGCATAATTTTTTACAACACCTTGTCATAGATGCGAATGAAGCAACGCTAAAATTGTCTATATGAGAGTCTGTTCTAGGTTCTTTACATGGAATGTAGGAAAAAAAATACCGAGTCAATGGTTTATTTAGGAGATAGTCTAATGGTATGAGGATGGATGCCTATGCTTTTCTGTTGATGGTTTACAGTTCTTGTGGCGGCCATGTCTGCCATCATTCTTGAGCCCCAAGAAAGAGGAAGAGATAGCCAAGAATCTGAAGAAGTACAGTAAAAAGTATGAAGCAGAGGACAAAGATGTGTCTATGTTATTGAGCGAAACTGGGTGGCGAAGCGGAAGATGTTGAAGGATGAATGGGAAAGGTGGGTGAATGACTGGAAGCGGTGGCACGAGGAAGAGGAAGCGAAAGAGGCAAAGGCTTAGGGATGGAAGAAGCTAGTGACGAGGAAGAGAGAGTACTTGGCAAGGAAGTTAACCCGTTGACCAAAAATTAAAGACTATTCATCACCTATTTGGCCCGAATCGTAAATTCTTCTTCTTCTCTAGCCACAGGTCTCTACTCTTTTTAGTAATTGCGGATTTTATTCCAGTATTTATTTTTGCCTTTTGTTAAAGTAGTAGGTGGATCTTAAATTTTTTCTGATTCATTGATTGACAAATTTTCCTGGTAGCATTCTGGATTTCTTGTTGTTATACTCCATTATAATATGAAGAATTTTTGTGTCTTCTCTCATTATTATTTTGGGGCTGTAATTTCAATAATTCTTTTAGTATGGATGTTCTTCTACTTCTACACAAGATTGTTGGAGAGCTGGAAAAATTGTCTTGTGTAATGTCGGACTCCGAAATTTAAATTTGGTTACGTTTTGTATTATTTGATTGGGTTGGTAAAATTTGACACGATGGAACTCGAATATTATTTTTGTCTGACGCTTAACTTTGAGATGACAAGATCGCTCCATGGAAATTAAAGGACTTCTCTCAATTTCTTAATATTGCTTTTTATTAGCTCATTGTCTTTGATGTACTTTTGATTATATTCGACGAATGCATATTCCAACTAAATACATATTAGTAAACTTGAAGATGAGCTTTCTCCTTGTATGGATACTGATAAGTGTGAATTGCTCTTGAATTTTTATCTTTGTGTATTGATAGCATATCAAATTGTTTGGAAGTGGATTCAAAAGTAAATGAAATCATTTTATCTATTAGTAGAGGACAAATTGGTATATTATCAAGTTTGAGATTCAAAAGTAAATGAAATCTTTTTATTTACTAATAGTGGACAAAATTTTATCAGTAGTGGACAAATTGGTATATTATCAAGTTTGGGATTCAAAAGTAAAGTAAATCATTTTGTCTATTAATAATGGGGCAAATTGGTATATTATCAAATCACGTGGATATAGGTATACTGGGAATACATCTTAACAACCAATAATTGACGATGTTAATGGAGTATTTGGACCCACTTTTTCTCATAATCGATGTCATTTGATAGGTATCAAACATTAATGGAGTGTTTGGACTTACTTATTCGCATATTCATGCCAACGAAAGAAAGTGGGAATGTTCCAACAAATAAAAAGTCATGTTTAAAATACTAAATGGCATGATGGACTGCCGCAACATGAATAAATGAATGAATGAAGTGAAGACACCACACCTCTCACCTCTCACGCCATTAATTTCCATCTATCGTCACTCATCACCACTTCCCAAATGCCATGATCCATTTTTCCATCTCCTCCTTTTATCACATTGTATTACCGTTAAAGCATTTTAAAATACTAAAACATGCTTTTATAGCTTCAATTAAAAAAAAAAACCAAAAAAAAAAAAACCTATCAAATTCATCTTGCAAGTAACATGCTTCACTTATTCAGAAAATTTTATCGAAAAATTTACGAGTCTGTTTGACAGATAATAAAAAAAGAGTTTTCTATTTTAAAAAACCAAAACTATTTTTTTAAAAATTCATAAACTTTTTATATATTAAAATTGTGCCTTTCTAAGCATTACCCTCAATTTCCATTTTAATTTCCACATTACTTATCATAGGTTGGTTTGAATTAGGTGGGCTAATTTAATCACCAAGTTAATTCTGATATTTCCAGTGGATGGGATGTGGGATGTTTTTTAGTGGCCTCCTGGACTTTCTATGAAGCTGTAGACTATCAGTATTGCTCATTTAGACTAAGAATATGGGAAGAGTTAGACTAAAAATATGGGAAAATGTTTTTCTTTTAACATCTATTCATTTGGAATTACATTGTTGTATTATTTTGTTCTCACGAAGAGATTCTAACTTGATCCTTCTTAATCACTGTCCAATCCTTTAATCACTGGGCCAAGTCTCATTGCATGGGAAGAGGTTGTTTGAATATCCTTTTTCATGCGTGATCCATGTGGACTTTAATGTAACTATTGACGTGATTTTGTTCTTTCCTTGTTCTTTTCTTTTTTCACCAAATTTGATATACAAAATCAAGATTATAATTATTTTAGAAAAACGTATTTTTTGCTCCTACACTTTCACATTTTTTTTTGACATTTATCTCATGTACTTTAAAATGTTCAAACTAATCCCATACACTATCCAAAATATGTAAAGTAAGCCATTCTTTTGAACGGTGGTAACGATTGTTGTCTACCTTTCCTTGAAACCCGTCATAGGAGCATGATTGTCAATTCACATCTTAAGTTTGAAGACTTGAAGCGCAAAATGACACAAACCTTTATTTTATAACTGGATTGTGTCCACTTATCAAATACATGTTCAAAGTAATACGTAACTTTATAAATTCCTTAATTTTAGAAATGATTATTTCATGCCAACAAAAAAATGATTTCTAACTTTTCATTCTCAAATAGAGTTGTTAAGAATCTAAAATATTTAAAATATCCCAAATTCCAACTTCGAACTAAAAAAAAAAAAAAAAAAACTGTCATTATTCAAGTAACTTATCCAATTATCTTCAAAAATCGAAAAATCCATATAAACATGAACTTATTATTAGTTCAACGAAGTCTAACATAAAATTCGAATCAAATCATAATGAAAAGATATCAATGAATGAGATTGAGTTTAAAGCTCGTTAAAGAAATATTAATACAGTTTCATGGATCAAAATATTATAATCATAATAACAAATAGAAGATGCTTTTTTACCAAAACTTTCGACAGTGTAACAAGATGGAACATTCAAATGTTCATGGCTAAAAACATACTTAAATCATTTTAAATCGGTTTATATCAAACCATCCAAAACAATTTATGTTTCAAATTTTACTTAAACAATTTCATATGAAAGTCCAAAATCAAATACATTTAAACATGGTTTATTCTCCTGCCATCAACATCAAATTAGCTCCCAACCATATGTGACATTTCAATGCAAGGCCCAATCATGAGAATTCCTAAATGGGAGTGATGATCCTCAAATTATTCATTTTAAGGTGGGGACAAAATCAACCTACTTTCAAATTTTGTTGACATTTATACTATAAACTCTGAAATGTTAAATTTAACCCCTATATTATGGAAATACAGCACTGGACTTTCGTATATGTATTTTAAAATTTTTATTTAAAATTTTAGATAAAAAAATTTGAAGATTGATTTTAATTTCTTTTGGTAAAGATAGGATTAATTATTTTTATGATAAAAAAATTATTCTTTTTAAAGATGAATATATAAATTTTAATATTGTAATGTGGGACATTTTTTTACTATATAATATGATATTTTATTTTATTTCTTTATAAATTTATTTAGAATGTTATGTACAAATATTTCCATATAATTATTCATAAATTAAAGATTGATTTAAAAATTTTGAGGTGCAAATTATTTTTATTTAAAAAATTAATTATAAAATAATAACAAATAAATTATTGGTAATACATGATATATTAAGTTATTTTTTAAAAATAAATACCTTGAGAAAAAAATCATAATCATTATATATGTTAAATTCATGTGTTATCTAAAAAATAAAATTTTATCTAAAATTTGAGAAAATTATTTTTTAAATAAAAAATAATTATCCTACCTACCCAAAAATTTAAAAAATTTTAAAATAAATTTATCAATATTTATATAGTTCTTTATAACATTCTAATAAATTTGTAAAAATGCAAAATAAAAATGTCACATCACACTTTTAAAGTTACATTTAAAAAAATAAAAATACCATAAAAATCATCCTCACATATAAACAAAGTTAAATTTATATATTTATAAAAATTAAAATTTATCTGTACCTATGGTACTTCAAGGCTTTTAAATAAAAATAATTTTCTTTAATTTATCTTAAAAAATTAAAAATAAATTTTATAAATTTTATTTAAGTTTTAAGTGTACTCCTAGAATATACATGTTAATAATCAAGCATCATGTTTTCGAGTAGTATAATGAGTTAATTTTAGTATGTCAGTGCATGAGGTGAACACAAATGGTAGGTTGAGTTGAAAGTGTAGATAATCGCCGCTATCACCATCTTAAGAAAAGGCTTACTTCTCTTGTTTGGGATAATGTAAGAGGTTAGTTTGAACATTTTAAAGTGTAAAGGTAGAGATGTTAAAAATGCGAATGTGCAGAGGTTGAGAATGCGTTTTTCTATTTTTTTTTCTTTATACTTTTTTGGTTAAGTATGATGTATAAATTAAGTAAGAATTTGTAACGTGGGTTATGTAAAGTTCTTCATTTAATAAAGGTTCTATAAAAGAGAAATTGAAGGGAATAAAGGAAAAGCCTACTTCCACATGTTGAGGAATCACTGTTCTTTTTTTTTCCTCCCTCCCAAAATTTTGTTCATATTATAAATAATTGATACGGCCACTACATATATACACTTGATGACAGGAAAGACTTGAGCATCTATAAATTGGGAATGACTTCTTGTTAAGAGGCCAGGCCAGTGAAGTGCTTGAGGGAGCTGATCATGAGAGCTAGTTTGATGGCCACTCTCATCTCCCCCATATCCCTCCTTAGGTTTTTGTTGTTCTGCTTCCCCTTCTCCTTGAGAAGAGAGGCTTTGCTTTTAGAAGGAAGGCCACTCAGAGAGCCACCATCTCCCCAAGACTCATCACAAAGTTCTGGGTGTTAGTTCTCTGAAGTTACCAATCCATTGCAAGCTCCCATCCCAAAGGGGTTTATTGAGTTCATCTCTCTGATTAATTACAAATTGTAAAAATTCTGGAGCGATCCCAGTATCATGTTTGATTAACTTTCTTACATACAGCCCTATACCTTCCACATGGAGAGACAAACAAATCAATGCATCAATATGCATGAAAAGACAAACAAACTAATGCATTAATATGTAAATGCGAAACAAAATACTATGATATAAACGCAAAAGAATGATGTAAAAAACTCACCATTCTATTCGACCCCTTTGATTATTACATTATTAATATCTTCATGTGTTTCATGTTTAGGCGTGACAAGAAAAAGGACATCCCTTTAGGCGGCCCGCCGCCACGGACCGTGCTCAAAACTCAAACATCACAAGCCCAATCCCTCCTCCCATGCCGAGATACTCGCCCAAGACGAGTCCCGCTCTCGCCCTCATCCAATCCAGCCAGCCAAAGAAGGCCGGTCAAAGCAATCTAAAGCCCAGTAATTAAGGCCACCCCTCCCTACCAAGTCCGCAAGATCCCGGATCAGGCAACTATATGGCACGCTGGCCTTGGCTCCAAAAGGACGTTACCCCCATATTCGACACCTCGGCAGTGACTCACTTGACTCCAATGTCACCCCGGCTTAGTCTCTTCGAGCCATGTCCAACAAGATCCCATGTTCGACCCCCTCCGCATCCTCTCCTTATAAAAAATAACATTCTGAGTGCCTCGCCGGCCATGCCAAACTCTGCGTCTTCCTGCCGCCACTGCTTTGGATGCTCAACCTCCACTTGTCTTTACGGCGTAGGATATAGTAACTCCTTCTCCTTCGGATTCTTCGCTAAAGATAAGCTAACCCTGACCCCCAAGATGTGTTCGACGATTTCCAGTTTGCCGTGGACACATAATTCGCAGCCATTCTGATTTGATTCTAGCTGGGTTCCTCGGCTTAGGGCGTAAACCCTCTGTCCTCACCTGCATGTTTCCCAAAAGTACGGCAAAGTCTTCTCCTACTGTCTCCCATCTTCCGATAGCTTGACCGGATATCTAACCTTTGGAAGTCGAGGTGAAGAAGATGCTAAACGAGTTAAGTATACCCCATCTCCAGTAAACCCAGACTATCCATCCTTTTACTTCTTGGGCATGGAGGGAATAAGCGTGGCTGGGGAGAGATTAGCGATACCGACGTCGGTGTTTTCCAAGGCAGGCACTCTGATTGCCTCGGGGGCGGTTATTAGTCGGTTGCCCCGAACAGCATACTCTGCCCTGCGGAAAGCTTTCATGGAACAGATGGCTAACTATACGAGGACAGATGGGGTTTCTATATTTGACACTTGTTATGATTTTTCCGAACATAAGCATGTGATGGTACCAAGGGTTGTTTTGTACTTCAGTGACGGTGTGGAGATGGACTTACATGGACTAGGGATCATCTACTATTTGAACCCATCGCAAGTCTGCTTGGCTTTTGCCGGAAACATTGATGATTCTGTCGTGAGCGTGATAGGAAGTGTGCAGCAAAAGACATTCCATGTGGTCTACGATGATGCCCAAGGGAGGGTTGGGTTTGCCACAAAAGGCTGCAACTAACGAGTTTAGAGTCAAAGTAATGCATTTTTAAAAAAAATTACATGAATAGTTTTTTTTTTTTCAAATTAATCACCAAATTAGTTTCCTAAAAACTGCATTCATCAAATACGGTTTTAAAAACTAATCTTAAAACCGCATTTAACAACTACGATTTTGAAAAGTTAACCTTAAAATTAGAGCCGATGAATGCGATTTTCAAATATGTTGGAGACTAGTTTAGTGAATATTTTGAAAAAAATATCACTCATATAATTGTTTTTAAATGAATTACTTTGACGCTAAACTCACTACTAAGTTACTAAGATCTTTATAAACTCACTAAGATCTTTATATAAGAGTATAAGAGTATAGTTATATATATATATATATATATATATATGAATGGGCAAAAGGGGGTCACGGTCCTTTGAAATACCCACTTAAGTATGCAGAATAATCTTGTAGTTTAATAACGGGTAATGTTTGTACAAAGAAAATCATATAGCTAGTCTTTTCCACTCAATACGTGTGTACCACCTGTGAAATGCCCACTTTCAGAAATTTAGTCGTTTGAATCAACAAACTTATGGGTAGAATATCAAATGCCAAATTATGTATGCAATCTTGTAATGTGATAAATGAAATGTGCTTTGAACACACTTGTTCTAATCTTGTGATTTCTAGTAGGCATTAAAAAAACAAAACAATTATTATGTTCTCGTTGATCTATAGGAGAACGTTCCGTATTATAAGTGGTATACTCTCTTTAACTCAAGTAGATATATTTAAAAGTCATGAGGGTCAAGGGGCTTAAAGTGAATAATATCTACATTAGGGTGGTTATCAGATAACCTCTAACTAGATGATGGTCTGTTCGTAATCTTGTAGAGGGTACATCAACAAGTTCGGAGCATGATATAAACAGTGTGAGGTGACGAGATCCATATTATCTTACAATGGCTGGGTGATAGTTTACAATTATTATTTTTGATAACAAATGCAGTACTATAAAGAACTCTCTCATGTCCTTATACAATATTGAAAAATAAAGATTATTGTTTATTTTTATAGTGATTCACCAGTTGTTGCATCAAGTGATGCATCGTTGTCACATACTGTACACCAAGTGTTCTGCCATGTCATGTAACATGTTGCATCATACCATGAGACAATTATTGGTATAAAGTAATTTCAATAAAAATAAAATCACAAGCATAAACCAATATCACAAGCGCAAGGAAACCAGAGATTGTTTATGCGGTTCAACAAAAGACTAAGCCTACGTTCATAGGATTGAGCCTAGATGCAAAATATTTCTCTATATATCAATTAGGTTATACGTCGGTCTTAAGTGAGACAAGATTCCCCATTTCTCATAGCAATCTTCTCCTAACTCTCATAATGAAACATAGAAATAAACTCCCCTTATTTCCTCATAAGAAACATCTGGACTCCTACAAGCCCAATCACTCCAACTCAACTAGAATATCAACACTACTCATAACTGAGACTTAGAGCAGTATCGATCATCTTTGGAGAAGCGTCTCTTCCCCTTTTAAGGAGCTTCCCTATATTCTAGAATTAAATAGTTACTCCACTGAAACGAATTTATAACTGACCTTTTCTAGAATCTTCCCTCGTGTCCATATAAGCCTGTACTTTGTTCTGATTGTGTTGAGAAGTTTTCTTCCAGAATATGTTCTCTTTACCCTTTTGCTCTACAACCTCTAACACTGCACAAGAGACCCTTTACGCTGTGAAGCCATGGCAAGTTTGACTAGCTTTTGTCGGAAGCAGTGATGATTCTGGTGTGGGTGTGATAGGAAATGTGCAGCAGAAGACAGTCCGTGTGGTCTACGATGACATTCAAGGGAGGGTTGGGTTTGCCCCAAGAGCCTGCAAATGAAAAAGTAGGATGACGGAGGAGGACGTGAGATCAAATCGATATCATTTTTTGGTTGTTTTGAGATATTATCTTTATTTTTGGATATTAGTTTTATTTCTTATTATTATTTTAGGAGTATTATTTTTTTTTCTATTATTATTTTGGAATATTATTTTATTTTCTATCATACCAATATTATGCCTAGGGTTTAAATAAATGTTTTTAGGTTTGTTATAGACACTTTTATCACTTTTATCAATTTACCAAAAAATCAAATCTTTTGTTTTATTTTGTTATTTGGATTGAGACATGTTTATTCTTGTTGCTCAATCGTGTGTTGATCAATTGTGCTACACGCTGCGTCAAATGGTATTAGAGCGGGTTTCTCCCTATCGATGACTAATACTAATGTTAGTGATGATAACCAATTCCAAGACGGTGATCGTTGATTGTAGGCTGTTTGGAGATTGATTAACTAGCAACAATAATAAATCCAAAATTTAACTCAACAATTGGAAACAATACAACCCCAATTAGAGGCGTTATTAAGGATTAATGGACATGGGCATATGGATGATGATGAGGAACAAGACTGATGAATTGGCCCCGCTATACCAATTTTTTTTTTTTTTATCATATTCCTAGGAAATCAAAGAAGGTCAATCGTAGGATTTGATGGTGCTTCAGATGAGGAGGTTGACTTTGGTGAATTTGTGAATCCATGTGGTAGACAAAGAGGTAGAAGGTAGTGGTAATAAAACTACAGAGGAGACGACAAATACAAACTAAAGGTCGATATCCCTAACTTTAGTGGTGATCTTAATATTGAGGGGTTTTTAGATTGATAGATTAAAGTAGATAAATTCTTTAAATATATTGATTTGCCCGAGGATAGAAAGGTTAAATTTATTGCTTATAGGTTACAAGGAGGAACATCATTATGGTGGGATAGATTGAGGGAGATGAGTATGAGAGAGGGGCATAGTCCGATTCAAACATGGCGTATGATGAAGCAATTATTATGAGATAGATTTTTACCTTCGGACTATGAACAATATATTTTTGATGCTTATCAAAGATGAACACATGGTAGCTAGAGGGTGAATGAATATACTACTGAATTTTTGAGATTGACAGAGAGGAATTAGTTATCAGAAAGTGAGAACCAGCCTAAGACTTTACAAGTGGAGGGAAAAGACTTTCTAACTATTGTGCATGACTCATCCTTACTTATGGATGAGTGTAAAGAGACCCCAAAAGTGCATTTGATGGTTGTAAAGGGAGAGGTAGAAAGTAGAGATTTAGTTGGAGCTCATATTCTAGTGGAGGTGCAGACTTTGTTGGAGGAGTTTGATAATGTGATTCATGAGGATTTACCATCAGGGTTACCTTCTATGTGTAACATACAACATCATATAAATTTGATTATAGATGTTTCTCTTCCTAATTTAAGCCTTGGTTACTCAATGAGTCCCATGAGAATGAAATCTATGAGAAGATAAAGAGAGTTTCTGCAAGCAAGAGGGCATATTCAAAGTTATCATTAACTCTATGTTCACCTTTCTTATCCCCTAAAAAAAAAAGACAAAGCCGATATATGTAAAAGGATAGTATGGTAAAACAAAAGCAAATTTTGGATATAGATTTCATATTCCAAGGTTGGATGATATGCTTGACTTATTAATTGGAACAGTTGTGTTTAGCAAGATTGATCGAGGCATCATCATTGTAATAATCCGTGCCTGCGGATGGGACAAGACATCATTCAAAGGCGCTGCATCACCATAAGAAGCTTCAACAAAGAAAAATATGGATCATACTTAGATTTAAAGGTGGGCAATATCACCACCACGCGTATGCAGTTTCCATTTCCAAGCTAAGTCGGATGAAGATTTCAAAGATTCTCAACGTTACGATCTTACTCGTTCAAACTTATATATGAATTCCAAATATTCGTAAGAATTCCGGCAATAGCTTCTTTGCAAGTGATGTTAATTTGAAATTTTAGATGTTAGATCAAATCAACAAAATCCTGGCTTCTTATTGTTTTGGGATATTATCTTTACTTTTTGTGATATTATATTTATTTTCCATTATTGTTTTAGAAGTATTATTTTCTTTCCTATTGTTGTTTTGAAATATTATTTAATTTCCTATTATACTAATATTATGCCTATGGAATAAATAGATGTTTTAGGGTTTGCTTTAGAACATTTTATTACTTTTATCAATTTACCAAAATTTCAAAGTTTTTGCTTTATTTTGTTCTCGAGATTGAGAATTATTCTCTAAATTGAGACATGTTTATTCTTATTGATCAATAATGTATTGATTAATCACACTACACACTGCGTCACAAAAGTTAGTAGTCATAAATTAAATAGAAAGTAAGGCAAATAATCTTGGTGGTTTAATAACATGGCCACTACAACAAAATTGGTTTTATCTAACGTTTGACTTATGTCGTAATAGGCAAAAAAAATATCACTTTAACTTTATACCAACATTTTTACAAAAACGCCGCTTATACGTCGCTTCAGCCAACGCCAATTTTTGGCTTCATAACATCAAAAGAAGCAAATGTCTGTGATATGTACTTTGTGACGTATCGCATTTACATTTTGAAGTTACAGCTAAATCCCTTTCAATTACGCTAATGTCATAGCTTATTACTACACATGTTATTACGCTACTTAAATATACTATTTCGAGCATTTCCCAAGTGTCACCATATCGCTTTATTATGATGTATCTTAAGACATTTTAAATGTTGTTAAATCCAAGTCATTACAAAATTAATGTGTCATAATACATCGCTATAATGACATGCTGTTGTGTTGCTTAAGTATAATGCTACAACACTTCCAAATGTCGCCGTGTATTATTTATTACGATATGACTTCCAACATTTTTAAGTCATTGGCGACATCCATTCGCTACAACATTATTACGCGTCATCAGATAATCGCGACGGTGACATTCTCGGTGAAATGGTTGCTTTAACATACTGCTTCGATACTTTTAGTTGTCACCAAATCACTTTTACGATGCTACTATCGACATTTGTAAAGTGTTACTAAACAACTAACACAAAGATTATTACGTGTCATCATAATATATATCTATCGTACGATACGCGCACAAGGCTGCTCAAAGATAATGTGTTTTGAAACTTCAAATGTTGTCATATATGTTTATTACAATAAAAACCACTTACGCTTAAGTGTCGATAAAAACAAATTCAATTACAACGCATTATATGTTGTAATACATTGCAACAATGTGATATTTTTATTATGTGCTTAAGCATACGTTTTGATACTTACAATTGTCGGTAGATATCGGTTTATTATGATATTATTACCTACGTTTGTGATATCACAAGTGTCAAGTATATGACAATTTGTCATAAACACTGTATTAGACATTTAAAAATGTCATTATTCATCATCCTTTACGCATATAATTTTCATTTTATCATTATTATTAATCTCTTTACCTACGCTCTAAAGTAATTATATATACTATATGATATTTATATTAATTGAAATAGAGAAATTGTCAATAAAATATGCATACTTGTAGAAATAAGAGATATACGTGACATTTAAATTTATCAATAAAAACGTTTATATAACTATATAAATTAAAAAATAAAACAATGCTATGCCATTAAATAATATCAAAAGCATTATCTGTATGCCTAATCCAACACATAAGTCAAATATCTAAATAAAATAAAATAAAATATTAAACTATATAAATTAAATTAAGCAAAGTATTTCTTTAAATCGCAACTTCTTCATTGTAGCACCATCACGCCTAGTAACAATATCCGTTATTTTTTTACCCGAGTCGTAACAGAACTCACAGTAAGCCCTTGTGACTCATTCATCCGCTCTTCACTAGCCTCTTTCTCAAGCATTTTGGGACCGATTTTTGAAACTCATTCCGGACACGACCATTTTTATCCGACTAAGTGACTTTAGAAATTGCATCTTCTTTTATGAAACTATAGCTTCATTCGTCTCGTAGTTTCACCTTTTCTTCATCGACAATTAAATAAACAGTTAACAGTTAATGGGGTGAGGATCATATAGAGATTGTGTCTTGCTTGTTTCAAAAAGTTATTTTTAGTGTTCAGTTAAAAAGCCAAATATTTTAGTTATTTTCTATTTATGAAAACATTGCATATAAAAAATAAGTGCAAAATAAAAAAATAAAACGAAATCATTTAAAAGTTTGATATCAAAGTGCACTCAAACATGAAGTTAGAAAATAAGCACCATTTTAGTTGAATGCTAATCCTAAGTGGTAGATCATTTTACCAGGATCATCATTTCAACATAGCAAAACAAATCATTCAAATAAGATCATAAAACAAATATTGGCTTATATACACACTAAGGCAACCATGGACTTAATCGAATGATTTCCTAAGAAATATGCGTCAGTGTGATGCAATCAACAAAAGAAGAAATCTTTACTCCTCACATCGCAACAAATGGAATTAATCTTTTCTTGAGAGAAGCTGAGCAATGATCTGAAGAGTTTAAAAGAAATGACAGAGAGACAAGTACAATTATAAATGAATTTGTAATCCAGTTAAAAATGATTCACTTATATAAACCGGGTCTCAAATAAGTTATAAAACAAAAATGGAAATTTTGACAATACCTGTCCAACACGCCCAACCACAAAATGATAATATGACCCCAAATCACCTGCTGGAACAAAATCATGCAATAGGAAATCAACATTAACAAATCAGTAACTATGACAGATTAATCTAAGTGTTAACCATACAAAAGATATCTTTCCATCTGAATAAACACCACTACTACCTACATAATGAGCATGGATCTAAAGAACAGTAACTGTGAAAGATAAATGAGCATGAATCTGGTCCATATCAATATCCCATAGATACATTTACCACCAATAAAAACCTATATAAAATAAAAGGAAAAAGAAGAAAGGAAAACCAACGAAAAAAAACTGCTATCGCTGTAATTTATCTCTCTTGCTCTCTCTCTCTCTCTCTCTCTCTCTCTCTCTCTCTATGTATATTATATATATATATAAATATATATATAATCGGAAAATCCCTATATTCTACCACCCATTTACTAAGCAACAAAGCCCTTTTAAGTGATTTAAGCACTAGCAATATATAATACCGAAATGCAGAAACACAGTGATACAGAATAAAGGCAAAAAGGTTCCACATCCTTGACATAAGTGGCATTTAAGAGCACATGAAAACAAGTCAACTCCTGTGTAGATAAGAATCAATAGTCAATTGTTTCTCCAGCTCCTCTCTATGTTTTTTGCCAACCTATGTTATACTAAGGCTATGTTAGTCCAGGGAATTTTGAGGGAAAACGAAAAGGAAAGAAAATAGAGAATAAATGTTAAAGGAAAGAATAAAGTGGAGGAAAGTATAAAATAGATTTTGTTTTTTATAAGTAAAAGTAAATTGTATAAGAAAAGGCACTAAAGTAACGACTTGGGAAAAAGTACAAAAATAGAATTAAAGCTTCATTAAAGTGCCCTTGAGGCCTAGCTCAAGTGGTAAATGGATGGGATTATGGGAGATTCAAGGCAGTGGCGGAGCTAGGATTCAAGATCAGTAGGGGCAAACTTAAGTAATATAAGAGGTTTTAGCTCAATGGTTTAATCTTTACAGATTTTAGTAAAGGGTTCTCGAGTTCAAATCACTCTTGGTTCTAGAGAGAGATATATATATATATATAATCGCCAAATAAAAAGTTAATAAATTATTTTTATTTGCTACTTCAAACTCATTTTATTTATTTTAGCTTAACAATATAAAGATTAAATAACAACTCATTTTAATTATAATTGATTTTCTTTGAAATTTCTCATATGAAATCAAACATGAGAAAGTAATTTCTCTTAGTACTTCTTTTTCCTTTCCTAGTTCATCGTGGCTTCAAATACGGTTCCCTATCAAGTCACCTAAGGAAAAGAGTATCACAACATATCACATAACTCAACATTTTCACTTTTATCTTTTTGTCTCCCCATGTGATATATCAAAATGAATAACGAAGTCAGTTTTCTTTTGGATGTGTGTTTATGCATCAACAACTCACCATGTCAATACATGCTTCGCAATCAATACGTTGCCAGCTGGACATTTATATCAAGAATTTACCTCTCTCTCAACAGGTAACAACCGCACATCATGCAGCTCAAAGCGAGACGCAATTAACTGTCCCCTCCAGCAGCTAACCATGGGGTCAGAGCCATAGAAATTCCCACCACAAGAAACAACAGCAAAGATGATAGCTGAGGAGACATTAGTGCCCCAGAAACAAGACTTATAAGCAAAGTCCTAACAATGACAATGATAACATTGCCACATTTGATCCAGGAAAACCATCTCCCCTCTTGACAGTTGACTCCATCAAACATGATGACTTGATGTGTAAGTGAATCAAATCTCATCTTACAATCAAAATAGAGATAGGCCTTCAGAGAAAAATTAAAAGCTGCCAGCTGGTGAAGTTAATAAAGTAAAAAAATTGGATCTATAATTGTCAATTACATCTACACAAGTGACTCCCAAAAAGTTGACAAGGTTATATAAACTACTGAATGTTAACCAGTAAATATCATGCACAAAGTGTCAAGTTCATAGAAAGGAAAACTGCCACGCTTCACCAAAAGCCACAAAAGCAAATTCTCCCCCCCGGAGCAAGAAGAAGAGCAACTCTTATTGCAGATATGATTGAAATGCCAAAAAGTTTGCCAACTAAAGCAACCAATATAGTCTTGCCGCCAATTAAGAGTCCTAATGTCCCCATTATAACTGGAAAGTTTGAAATAAGAAGCTTTGGATCAATAGACATTCCCACCTGGAAACCCACAAAAAAGTTTCCATGAGTAGAAATATCAAGTATCATTATTCAATGATGCAGTGGTTATATCAGCCAGCCAAAGTGAAAACCAATATCCCTGTCAAATAAACAAGTGATATTCCTCTCATGTTGCAGTAAGTCCGGTGCCATAAATTTTATTTGATGAAAATACAAATTAAAAACATAAAGAATGCAATTCCATACAAGTGGCCAAAAGGTGGGAAACCAAAACAGCTCAAAGAGTGGGTGTAATATTTACAATGGATACACTCACTCCCAATAAGTAACTTTGAGAGATAGAAAAGAGGTTTATATGTTAGGTTTATTTTATCCACTCCTTTTTGTACTTATTAAGAAAACAAAGAATGGATAAATAAATGTCTCAGGTTGCATGGAACTTACCATCATGAAGAAGAGACCCAATAAAAGGCCACGATATGGAGCAATATCTGACTCAACCTGTAAGGAAAATTCAGTTTCGCAAGAAGCAAACCAGCCAAAATGCTCCTAATGCCATGGAAAGGCCTGCATGATCAAGAAAAATGGTTTCTTCTTAAGAAAAAAGGGACACAACTTGATTGGTAAGAGAGAAAAAATTAATAATAATAAAAATAATGAAAGCCTCAAATACCCTGGCTGTAAGGAGACTAGTCCCCAAGATAACAAGAAGCGTATTGGCAGAAAAGATCTCTGCATTCTGATTTTCTGCAATCTGCTTATAAATTGGTCTAAGTAGCTGTAAAAGCAGATGCAAAAAATAAGTACAAGGTGCAAGCTGCACTTCACCATATAATAACTGAAGGAGAAGAATAATTCTTCAAAATTGTCCTCTAAGAGATTTTCAAATTGATATTACTATTATTTTCTTCCTAAGGAAACAAATGTTTTAACACCAAAAATTCTTACTAAAATGTGCATCTAAGTAGCTTAACTTAGTCTAAGTCATGTTTTACCACTTGCAAATTTCAATGCCAATTTGGTCTGAAAAAGTGAAGAAAAGCATAAGTCGAAGCAACTTTTTTTTCTTTTGTAGTTTTTTTGTCCACATTGAGACTCAACCCGAACCTCTCATAACCCCATCCCAACCTTACCACTTGAGTCGTGCCTCAAGGCGTTTTTCCGCTAATAAAGCACAGCAGAGGATGACATATGAAGCCACATCAAATAATCTAAGTATCTAACATTTTTTTGCGGATGTTTTTTGTAAGGGACTAAGGTTTGTTTTCTTTGTACCTTTCGGCCGCTGCTTTAGCGTCTCTCTTTTATATACGTATCTTTACCGATAAAAAAAAAAAACATAGAGGGTATGGTAGGTTTTAGGTTATAATATGATCAACATGATCAAATGGAGCAAAGATAATGATCTTACAATCTAGAATTTCTAAAATGTGAAAGCCCATAATTGATAACCCATATTCGCAACATGATTGTTATTGTCAGCATACCAACGCTATCCGCATAATAGTGTGATTGTCTCTAAGTACAGAATTAAAGAAGCTTCTTCTCGATTTAAAGATGCTAAAAGAGTTGGAGAACTCAAGAAAATTCTACAACAGGAGCTATAGATAATAAGTGGTTGAATTAAAGTAAGCATGGCTTACCAAGTGTCCCACCAGCAATTATGGCAGAAATGGCAACGACTGCCTTAACAGCAGCAAGTCCAAGAGCTTCAACAATAGCTTGAAAACCAATCTGAAAACAGAATTGTTGCCATGATAACAACTTTCTAGAACAGAAGGAGCAGTAAATAGTAGTGACAACTGACAAACAAAGAAGCATGATTAATGGGCGAGGAACCTTACAATCTATGTTATACTTCTTTCAAAGGACAAAATATTTAATTCAGATCATATGATCTAGTCCACAAACATGGCATGCCTCATAGAGGAATAGGGAACAGAAGTACCTGACTCCTTCCATTTTTACCTCTGAAATATAAATATTAAATTGATCTCAAATGAAGCAAATATTCTTCAAATAAACAGGATCCATTTGAAGTTCAAGAAATCTAAATCAAGAAGCTCAGTAAATCGATTGTACTTCTCTCATGACATTTATCCACTTCTTTTCCCGATAAAAATACGAGTTTTAAGGGCTTGGTCCCCCAGATTTCTACCAACTGAAACTTGGGGAAGGTTGTGAAAATTTTGGTGATGGATTGGAAACATGAAAAAGTTTTTTTCTTTTAATTAGAAAAAAAAACTAGTAGATAACAGCAAAACACACAATAATAATTACAATAATGAGGTGTACAGGACACTAAAAAGAGTGAGTATTGGATACTATTGAAAAGAATAAGTATCCAAGCACCTCAATACGAACAAGAAGAGTAAATTGTTGAAAAAGGTTACCCCTCCTTAGATGAACCCAGAAACAAGAGGTATGAGTATCAAGAGAACCACAACAGCCAAATCCTGAAAAAGAGAAAAAATAGAGACAAAAAGAAGGAAACTGTCAAATTTTTCAAGATAAAAGGATTTCACTAAACAAGTAAATCGTAAAGAAGAAGCTCAAATAATGACAAGAAACAAAATCTCAGTATTATTAAAAGGAGCAAAGTATGTATGTAACGAAATATAAAGCTTAAAGACCTACCATACATGGACCAATCACATCACCTTAAATATTTTAATTAAATAATAAGAAAATGAGAGAAGAAGAAGTAATAGATGCATATGCTTTGGAACTTGAAAGGTGTGTATGATACAAACATAGATGGATGCCATATTCCAGCAGCTCTAGGGACCTTCATCACTGCTTAATGTGAGTAGGGTGCTAGTATGGTTACAAAGCAAGGATACAAATTTTCATATGTATCAGAATGTTTTTGGCAAGCATACAGACCAATTTCCATGTAACTATAACATTCATTTCCATAACATTATGCCTCCTAGATTTGCCATTTATGAAACCTTAGAGATACCTGGAAAAGCAAGACAGAAAATGGCACGTCCATGGCGCGAGGTGCTCTCCCTCTCTGCAGCACTGAAGGAGAAACCAGAAAGCTTAGCCTATTTTTCCATCAAAAGAATAACCAGTAAGAGGTTGCATTGAAGCCTTACCCAATCTCAAAAACAATAAGTGTTCTGGAGGGAAGGCACAGGTTTAGGTTCTA
This sequence comes from Tetrastigma voinierianum, assembly GCA_016808115.1. Taxonomy (NCBI): domain Eukaryota; kingdom Viridiplantae; phylum Streptophyta; class Magnoliopsida; order Vitales; family Vitaceae; genus Tetrastigma; species Tetrastigma voinierianum. The sequence goes on along the minus strand of JAEQBH010000906.1, from coordinate 1,819,008 downwards.
TGTTCCAGATATTAAGCCACACTATCACAAGTAAGAATATCTGTGTTTAATTTAAACAAAATCACTCGGTGAATTTTCTCTCCTTTTCCCTTTGTATACTCTATAACTTTTATGCAGCATTTTCATTGCAAGAACATAAGTATTTGCCCTAATTTGATAGATCATCATTTATGTCATCCAAATCATGAACAACATACGACCGGGTCAGGCTGAATTTCAGCTGGGGAAAAGGCTGTGGTTTAGTGAGCAAAAGAGCAATTTTTTTTTTAACTCTTTCAGGGTCTCCAATTTCTGCTCCCTCTCCGTCACAGATAGAGGTCTTTGAACATCTAGATCATCCCACTCTTTTACTTTCTTTAATGGCTCCTTCTTAACTTCCACCCTCCCAAAGGATCCACATGTTCTCAAACCTAAAGGGTAGTGGACCCCTAACAGGGCAACCCCCTCCTTCAAGAAGGATTGGGTGGAGTTCTGAGAGGGGTTTTGGTAGTAGGCTTTGTCTTGCTCCCCCAAAGAGCACTTCCCCAAGCATCTTCAACCAGAAATTTGTCCAACCTAGCCAACCTTTTGCTGTTCAGACCTCCTTTCCAAGTGTATGGACCCCCTTGTAGAGGAAGGTCCTTCAATTCAAGCTCGATGACCTGGGAGAACCTCCTCATAGAGCTCAGGATTCTCCCTTCCCTGTTCCTTTGGCCCCTTAAGTACCCTAAATGGCCAGCCAACACACTAAAATGTAGGAAAAGGTTTAATGAAACTGATAATCTAGACCCTATGATTACTTAAATCAGTTCATGTCAGCAAGATCAAGAGGTAAAAGGACATTTAATTGTTTTCTGATAAGCAGAAAAGGAGGAAAATAAAAGGATATTGAATTTACACAATACCATGATTACACCCATAAGAAGCCAAGAATAATCGATTCAATTGTTTTGCAGCCTTCAATTGGCACTAGCTTTGAAGAAGCAGGTTTAAATGTTAAAGGGCTAATCAATTTCTAGTATCTATTAGAAATAGTAAATAAATGTATTGTAACTGAATTAGGGTATACATTGCCTTCAGTTTAGGAAAAGTTTTTTGGACAAGTGGTGTGTTAAGGCAATTTATTGTTAAGCAAGCAAATTGAAATTAAAAGAATTCAGAGCATCCCATCTTTGGTGCAGTATGTTTTCCTAAATGAATACTTACTGATGCAATGACCACATTTTCCACAGTGCACAAAAGGTTGCTGTAATGAACAACTACAGTACTATTTCACTTAAAGTAAAGAACCCTTAATCGATAACCTGGAGGATCTACAGCAGTAGAGGATAACGCCAAGCCATCTCTAATAACAATTGCAGGACCGCCTGCTCCAGATATAAAATGAGCAACCGCTGAATCCACCACCGCCGCCACCAAAACCTACATTTTCATGCACCTTAAGCATATACAGTAATAAACTCATATGAAAAGGTTAGTTAGCAAAGCACAGTCAATAACATTATGAAATGAAGTTTCCTGATCACCTGAGCAGAGCCCAATCCAAAAACATGTTTCTTCATGGAACTCAGCCTTTCAACAGAGAGCTACAATGCAGACAAAAGAGTTAATTTCAATTTTATTAATCTATAAAGAACATTATTGTCTTAGATTAAAAAATAAAATAAAGTAAAAATTTTATGGAGTCCACCTCAAGACCAATATTAAATAGCAAGAAAACAACTCCAAATTCTGCAATTGCTTGGTCCCATGTACATGACAAATAATAGAGAGACCGGTGAAGGCCCAATCAAGATACCAGCAGCCAAGTAACTAAGAACAGGACTGCCTGAACATGCAGCAGATGGAAGACACGCTTATCAATGAAACAGTAAAGATACTAAATAAACTTAAAAAGGAAATGAAGGCACAGTATGTGATACACAGATGATGATCCAGTGGGTAAAGGATGAGTAATGCATTTTTTGGGAAACCATAGTATCATGATTCCTAACAAATTGAAGGCCCCCTTTCTAGGATCATTTAAGAAAGCATAATGAATAACAAAACGATGAAAGTGAAATAGAAGTACGTGTTATATCTTTATAAAAAAATATATTAATTAATTAATTAGTTAACCGGTAATCCAGTTCAGAGTCAGATGATGAAGCACCAGAGCTCTTAGGCACTGAATTGGTAAGTACAGTTTCGTTTTGCCTGTTTAAACTTCCCCATCTGACCTTGAAAACCAAGTTCAGCCTTGACTGAGAGTTTGCATGTCCATTTATATCATTGCTATCCTTTTGCACGCTTATTAGGCTTTGGCACTTCATGGTTGTGCTGCCCTTTATAGATAATCTCGGTTATTTGACCATCATGAGCGCGCTCAACCTTCTTCTTGACAGGTCAATTGAGATGTGTACATTTGTAGTAACTTCGCGGATACTCACTCCCTTTGACCTGCTTCTGTCCATATTTCCGCCAATTGTAGCCATCATCACCTGGTTTATCAAGAGCAAGAGAGGGAGGTTGGGATTTCCTGTCAGAATGTGAGGCTTCCATGACTCGCTCATGGAACTCTTGGCCTCTGATGGAAATGGTGGCACCTGCTGGCGTGTAGTTGCATCAGCAATAAAAGACAGATCTTGTGCCACTGATTCCATTGAAGCTTCCAATGAAGAAGGTTGATACCCTGCATGCATGAACATATGAGTTGGAAAATGCAGCCTGAGCCAAGTGCCAAAGCTTGCTGATGGGACATTCCAAATGGGCTCTGCATAGATATAGGAGCAAATATATCAAAACTAAGTAACAAAATAATCTGGTACTTAGAACAGACACAAGATGCACTAGCACTGAGGCAACAGTTGCTCCCTTGATCATACAGAGATTCGGTAGTTCTAAGTATCTAGGCAGGATTTCTTGATCGTTTCAGCCAAGAAGGTAACTGATTATCTGTCCAAGGCCATGTATTCCTGAAGACTCCTACTGACAGGAGGGTTGGGGAAGAAAAAGAGCAACAACAAACCCCAATCTGGGCATAATACTAGACCATGGATTACAGGAAATAGTCAGTTCCTTGGGTCAATTTCATGTGCCTAGTATCCAATATACAGAATTATACAATCAATTATCACTTTTAAGCTGAAATGATCCCTAATTTTAAACAGGCCTAAAAACAAATGTTTGCGACCCAAAAGAGAAATCATGGTTTTGCTTCAGACTCCAGATTATGCCTTACAAAGAGTGTTTAAGGCAACATTTGGGCTTATAACGGTTTCCTATAGTTGGCCCTTTGTCGCAGCCAAACTGCTTAACCATTTCAAATCAATAGTTACATAAATGGAAAGAAACCCCTCTCAAATCCACACCAATCGTGGAAATTAAGATAGAATTTAAGAATCTCACCAAAAAAGAAGCAAAAATAGATCAAACCAAACCGTTAATGTTGTGAAATTCAATCGATTACCTGAAGGGGCGAAAAGAAGCCCGGGGAATTGAGCAATCCTGAAGGGCTCAACCCAGGGGGGATGGAAAACATCGGGGAGCGAGCAACGGCCAAAGTCATGGGGCGGTTCTGCCTGAACCCTAAACTGCTTTTGTCGGCTGCATCTTCAGAAGGGTCGTGGTTGATGGAATTAGGGGAGAGCAAAGTGGGCCTGGCGCCGGCGAGGAGCTGGGAGAAGGAGCGGCAGTCGGAGTCGGGTAATTGTCGGAGAAGAAGGCGGAGACAAGGGTCATAGGGCCGGGACTGGTGGCGGCGAAGAAGAAGGAATCCATGGAGGAGCGAGGGGGAAGAGCAATGGTCGGACGGGAGGGCGCCACGACTTTGGATGAAAAGGAAGAGGTTTCGTTATCCGCCATAGAGAGCTCCCTCCGTACAGGCGTCAGTTCACCATGGTTAGGGTTTGGTTTCCTTCCAAAACTCCAGTACAAACTCCCTTCTCTCTCTCTCTCTCTCTCTCGTCGAAAGTCAAGCCTGAGCACAGCACAGCAGACTCTTTACTCACGGGTGTCCCTTTTTGGCGCCGCTACCATCACCAACTCTCCCTCTTTATTTTTAATTCCCTATTTTTAAAAATGCCAAAACTATGCAATACAATATTAGTAAATAAAACTAAGAATTAAATGGGAATTATGTTTTTAAAAATTAGATCTTTGATTGAATAAAATTATCGATCCACAGTTTACGGGTTAAATCGATAATCGAAGTGCATATATAAAATGATCGAGTCTTTTCTATTTTAACCATTAACCTTGAATTTAAGTCTTAAAAATAAAATTATGCTTTTGTGGATATATATATATATATATATATATATATATATATGAGTATGATATATATATATAATCCACCATTCCTATGATCCCATTCCCATTATATATAATATTTAAAACGGAATTCTTCAAATTTAAAAAATAAAAAGAATTTGGGAGAAAATTGAAGTGGATTTTCACCGAGTTTACCCAAAGAGACCGGCACTGTGACAATGACTTAAAACAAAACAGAATAAAACTGACAACCCTTCTCATTCTCAAATATACACTTTCACAATGACTTGGGCAAGACCATGATCATGATCATGTTATGATCTTCCATCATTATCATCATCCCATCATCTTATTATAGTCCCAAAATTGACCATCAGTAAACCCATACCCATTCTATGGTTTACTTTTGATTAATTTGTGTTGTTACTAAAAGCGTTTTTTTTTTAAATTATAAACACATTATTTATCGATTTATTGTCTTTAAAAAAAAACAATTTATTGATTCATGTTAGTAATATAATTAATGAAAACTTATAAGCAAAAATGTTAAAAATTTAATGTTAATGATAAAAAATCGTCTCAAGGTTTACATATTCGATAATCCAAAATATTTAAAATACATAATATTTTAGATCTACAAGATATCGACAAATGTATTGACTTGATGATTTTATCGAATCAAACTTTATCATCATCTGAACTATCAAAGTCAAAATACGACTATAATATATGAACGATAAAAATCTGAAAAAATAAAGGTAAATCCAAATCAATGTTAAAATAACCATTTTATTATAAAAGAAAACCCTATCGACTTATAATCTTAAAAACCAATTTCTTTTTCTAACCTTTGTACCATCATTTTAAGGCTATTGTTAGCGTGTTTAAAAACCAATGAAAAAACTAACCACCATCGACGGCAATCTAACTACACTTCATACTTGATCAACAAAAACAAATGAATGTGAGGATAAAACAGCATTAATCTGAAATTATTTCACTATCAAATACAGTAGAGCCTCCCGCCACCGACAAAGAGAGGATGTAATCGCAACGTTGTTTTCTACTACTTTTCTTTGTTTTTTTCCACAACCCAAACGGAGAGAAATGAACGAAGAAAGAAAAAGAGAGAATTAACCGATCATCAGAAGCAAGTTCGGAAGTATAAATGAAAAATCTGCAGAGTTCCATGTGCAAAATCACGTTTAACACTCGGAGCTGACAAGCGTTTCATGGTAGAGAGCGCTAAAAGAGAGCACGAAATGATGATCTCACTCTAACTTTCGCTCCGTCCGTTTCAGAGCTGAAAACTCAAAGAGTGTGAATTGACGGGCTGACGTATTTTAATTATCTGAAATTATTAAACTACCCTTACCCTCTTCTTCTTGCCAGTTTGGGTACTGAGAAAACAAAAGGAGTACAAATGATATTGAATAATCTTATTATTCATTATATATATGCCTTGTACTTCAATTTTTTAATGTTTGTTTATTTAATAGGAAAATGAAAAACTATTTTTTATTTTTTATTTTTCTAATCTTATTAACTAATTAATCTTGTACTTTAATTTTCTAATCTTGTACTTTAATTTTTTCATTTTCTAATCTTATTAACTAATTTTTTAATTTGTTAATGTTGTTTTGGTAAATTATGATTCATTTCCAATTCATAAATTCTCATTATTCGATATTCTAAAAATTTTTGATTTTTACCTAAATTACTTATTTACTCTCATTTTTCTTTAAAATTGAATTTCTTCTGCCTTACAAATATCAATTAATATTTTATAGTAGTTTAATGAGTAATTTTTTTAAAACATATAAATTAGTTTTAAAAAATTTTATTAAATTATTTTTTGCTAGTTAGATATAAATAAATCAATTTAATAAAATAATTTTGCTCTTTCTTTAAAAATTAATTTTTTACTCTTGGTATTGATTAATTAGTGAATTAGTAATATAGTTTATCAAAATAAATTTTTATTATTGATAAATAAAAGATTGAATCGCTTCAATTCAAAATAAAATAAAAAATTATTGAATCAATTTGATTAAAATTATGAGGGGAGCTTAATTAAAAATTATTAAATAAATATTGACTATTTATTGACTTATAAATTATCTATCAATGTTCTATTATATAAATGATGAAATTTTTTTATATATGTCATTATTGGTCTACACAATTTGAATATTTCATAATTATTCATTTAAATGGTATATTAACATATATTATCATAAATCATATAATAGTATGTCAACAATCACCCTTTTTCTCAGAATGCAGTAAAGGCGAGATATGCATAAATAAACGCTTAATTGAAGTAGCACTCTAAGGACACACCATCATAATGAATCCAAAGAATCAGAAAAATGAAGAATATAAAAGAACTACTTAAAGAAAGAACACCAAAGAATACACAAGCATGGTAAAAGACAATTGAGTGGAAAAGAAAAGCCATAATAAGGATTAATTGAGAATACAAGTTTTCTCACTAACATTGCCACAAGTAATGTCACTAATATTACAATATTTTGTCGAAAAGTCACCATATGCGTCGCAAAGTCTATGTCTATAGCTACGATTTATAAAATGATATTTAAATGTTGTAATGAATGATCGACATATATACAAGTATCGCTAAAAACGTTAGCACAAATATATTTGTAGTTACATTTTGTTTAATTGTGGGTTATATGTCACAAAACATAGCAATGTTTGTTAAATTGTCGCAAGCAATGTCACTAATATTTTTTTCTATTGCAACATTTTGACAAAAAGTCACCATACGCATCGTAAAATATAAATCTAGAGTAACACTTTATAAAACATCATTGAAATGTCGTAACAAATTATCGACATATAAATATGTATTACTAAAACGCTACAATAAATTTGTAGCTACAATTTATTTAATTGTTGGTTATATGTCACAAACATAACAATGTTTGTTAAAATGTCGCAGAAGATGTCGCTAATATTTGCTCTATTGCACCATTTGTTAAATTATCGCAAAAATTATCACTAAAAGTTTTTTGTATTACAACATTTTATGGAATTGTTGCTAAAATGTTGGTTTATATCGTTTAAGTGATGTTTACAAAAAACGTCGTCTTAGTAATGTGGCTATAGACCAAATTTGTTGTAGTAATGTATATACAAAGAAAAGCATATGGGCTTTTCCACTTAAGATGTAAGTGCGTATCACCTGTGAAATATACCCATTTTCAATAAGTTTGACTCCGTTTGGACCCGTAAGAAAATAGAAAGGAAAGAATATTAGATGGAAAATAAAAAATTAGGTTTAAACGTAATAAATTAATTTTATATATTTATATAAATTCATTTTATCGGTTACTCTTTTTAATATATAATAATTAAGAAATTTAAAATGATACAAAATTTAGAGGAATTTTAATTATATTTGAATTTTTTTATATTTTACACAGTGAAATTAAATAGGATAAAATCATTTTTCTTAGTATTTTTTTTTCCCTAATATTTTTCGGGTTCTAAAGCAGAACCTTAATTAGTTTTTTGATATTACTAGACTTATGGGTAGAATTTGTAGAATGTCAAATGCCAAATTACATATGCAAATAAATGAAATCTGCTTTGAACTAAAGTACTCTATCACCACAGTGTGATCACATTTCTTATAACCTTGTGATTTCTGATAGGTGTTAAAAAACAAAACGATTATTATCATCTTTGATATTGGATACGAGAAAGTTTGTCCGAGCTCATCTTAATTAAGTAGATATGTTTTAAAGTTGTGAGAATCCAAGAGGACTTAGAGGGATATTATCTACATGATTACGTGCAAGTAATTACAATCCTAGAACTTGGTGATGTAGTTTGTTTGACCTTATAGAGAGTATATCAACTAGTTCATAGCATTATATAAATATGGGTAAGAGGATAATATTTGATAATATCTACAAGGTTGGGTAGGGGCCTTACAATTAATTATTTTGGATAAAAAAAACAATACTATAAACAACTCTCTCAAATCCCTATACAATTCTCTGTTCTTTAATTCAAAAACCAAAAACACCTTTTATTCTCTGTTTTTTTTCATGGTATTAGCATGGATTTTGATCAACCTAACCTTTTTTTTTTTTTTTTTTCTGGGAAACCTCACCTCTCCCACAGTGTCATCAACGACTTCATCCTCAACCTGTCGCAAGAATGCACATAATCTTGATGTTATAAATGGTCTCTTATTAGCCTGTGAAGTCGTTTAACATTAATGAATTAAGGAGATCTCTTCCATTCAGGAAAACATGAAAAATGTCAATATTTTACTTTTTAATCTGAATAACTCTCATTGAGATTTGAGCAACCCATTACACACACCAATCAACTCTTGTTTGATAGACAAGTTTGGTAAGTTTAGATAAGGTCATGGTGGAAGAGACCCTGATCACAACTTCTATAGTTAAACAGGACATTCTGGTGGTGGAGGATGTCAAGGCCACTAGAAAGGATAGATGTAACTTTTCAAAGAATTGATATATTTATCTCTAATTACGAAAAGAATTGAATATCTCTTTTAATTACAAGTGTATCAATATATATTATTAATGGGTGCCATGTGGCTTCCTATAATTAATTTATAATCCATCATGGTGATGGACGTTGTGGGATTGGAGTGCATAGTTAGTCATGTCAATAGAGTGCACAATGACCCACGTATGCTCCCACATTCTTATTTGACCAAGTATGCGGCTTTTGTGGTGATCCGGTCTTCACAGCTTCTGTTGACTAGATATGTGCCCGATGTGCTTGGGACGATGCGAGGGAGCATGACCTACCTCCCCCATGAAGGTGCTCGATGTGTCATAAACAGGTATTGGGCACAATGCCAAGGCCTCGGGCTCGGGCTCCTTGGCCATTCGGGTTGCTCATGTGCGATACATTAAACTTATCCCATTTCACTAGCCCCCCTAACGTTAGTGCAAGACAGAACTGTTGGAGTGGCGCTCTGTTGTTTCGAAACTTGTGCATTGTTTGGTCATGATTGCACAGTGATCCCATGCCTTCAGTCTGTATAGGTGGCAACAATAGGTTGGGCTTAGAGATCGTGTGTATTCGGGTTTGATAGAAGTATTTAATGCTGTTTTGAATATCCTACCAACAATGATGGGTTTTTTAGGACTTAAATACCCCCAAACTTTCCTTTTGAGACTTATTTTATCACCATTTCGAAGCCTATCTTCCTTATTCTCCCACTCTCTTATGTTCTTGACTTCTTCTATTAGTCATCACCGTCAATGATTCCTATGGTGCTTGTTGAAGTACTTGCTACCTTGCTGCTTGTGATATGTGAGGTATTACATTGAAGGTATGTTATGGCTTTCAAAGTTTCTCTTTTTCCTCGCAATCTTTTTCATCTTTTAGTTTTCTTTCGGTTATCTTTTGTGCTTTGGCCTTTGGGAGAGGTCTAGTATGTCTTGAGCCGTCTGGGTCAATCCAGATCTATAGACATCTCTTGTCCCTTATCTCTCTCTTTCTCTCTCTCTTTGTAGGTTTTTTTTTGTTTTCTTATTAGTAGTCGCTTCCTTTGTGGCTAAATGAGTGGCCCTGGTGGCTCCGCTTCATCTCGTATCAGTGGTGATGACGCTCCAAGGCTGGTCGAAGGTGATGGGGTTCAACCTCGGCCAGCCTTGTGATCAGGCTAGGCAGGATCCATCCTCTTATGGATTGGATGATATTCATTCCCGCGTCAACGCAGAAGGGGTTATAATGTGGCTCAAGCCTGTTGGGGAAGCTCAAGTCGATGCTTTCTAGAGGAAGTACTCTCAATGTCCGAGTGTCTTTTCTGTTGTTGGGGCGTCGGTCTGCGGATTGCACGGAAGAGGATCAGGGTGGGATGAACTTCATCTACTAGCCTGAAGTCCATATCAGTGAAGGGTTGAGGTTCCCTTTACTCACTATAGTGCACCAGTGCTTTTATCACACTCGTCTCCATCTCATTCACACTCAAGAGAACATTATACGTGTCATGTTGGGAGTGTGCGTCATGAATCGTTAGCACGACATACGTTTGAGGTTGGAAGAGGCCCTTTATGCCTATACCATAAAGCGACATAGCTTGAGAAATGTGCTTTAGTGGCTGATGCGAGTTATTTCAACATTTGCGACTATTTTAAATCTTCATAAAATAAGTCACAAGGTAAATGTCCCTCTGTCGGTGCTTGGGGTTGTCTGAGGCAGATGCTGCAGGAATTTGGGTTAAACTTGGATCCTAAATCAGGTCAGGTGTTGGGATGCTAGCGTTTATTTATTGTTTGTTCTAACCTTTAATTCTTTTGAGGCAATTGTTTTGCTCGTGTAGAGCGATTGAAGTAATTGGAAAGCCTAGTAAACGACTTCTCTCTGCTTAATTAGATTTTTGATACGGGATCGCGGCGACGACCTCGAAAAGGGACTAAAAGCCTGCGGCGATTTGGGGAGGCTGCATTCGAGGAGGACGTCGATGTCAGTTCATTCCCAGTCACCAAGGTTAAACTTCGCGGGATCAAGAAATGCTCGGGCTAGGGAACAGGTATAGAGCAACTTGCTTGATCGGATTAAGGAAGCAACACCACAAGAGATGGATAGGGATGACCTCTGAAGCACGGATACGGCAACTCGTGGGGGTGTCCGTGTGTCGGACACGTGGACACGCGGACACACACCGGATACGCGTCGGATACGTATCCGATACGCCACGTGGCGTATCGTTGACCATATAATAGGTCAACGACTTCGGATACGGCTCGGACACGGCTTGTACATGGCTCGATTGTTCTGATCAGTGATTCCAATCGGCAGCGTAGAAAAAGGGAAGGGGAGAGGAGATGGGAGCCGGTGGAATCCAGTTCGGCGAAAGGGGGAATATGAGGAACACGACAAACGGATCAGTTGTTTTTGATGATCAATCGGCGTAGAAAGGAAGGGAGAGAAAGATGGGAGCGGTGGGAAGAGGGAAGAACTGAGCTCGATTTATTCGATGATCAATCGGCAGAAAAGGAAGGAAGAAGATGGGAGGCGGTGGGAAGGGAAGGAGAGCAGGATGGGTGTTGGGTGAATGGGGGGAAGGGGAGGGGAAGGAGCGGGGGTGGGTGGGGGATGGCGGGGGTAGGGGAGTAGAGTGGGTGGGGTAGGAGTTCAAAGGGCGGGAGCGAGGGGTGGGGCGCGTGGGTGGGTGGGGTGGCGGGGTGTAGGGGGGGAGTGGTGGGGGGTGTTTGGATAATTGGGTTTATAAGTTTAATAATGTTTTTAATGTGCTTAATTATAAAGATAAATAATTAAATTATATTTGATAAATAATTAAATTTGATAAGAGAGAATATGAATCAATATAATTCTTTTTTATAAGTTCAAAATTCTCTTTTATAAATACAAATAATGACATAAAAATTCATCCATTTATTATTAATTTATTAGTATAATTATTAACTCTTTGTAAGGATAATTATTTTATTTTTATTGCCATTATGCCGTGTCCTTACCGTATCCATTATCGATTTTAAAATTTGCCGTGTCCCCATGTCCTTAGTATCTCATCCGGTGGCGTATCCGTGTCCGTGCTTCTTAGGGGATGACTTAGGGAACATATTTCATCTCATTCCTCCCATGACCAACTCATCACTACTGCTCGGAGCCAAGCAACAAAGGGATGCGGAGCCTGAAGTCGTAACTCAACTGTAAAGTACAGGAGTTAACAACGGGAGGCCATACTGGTGCTTTGAGACCGAGGGAGTCGAGGCTTGGAATCTCCCCCTCAACCCAGGGGTAGAATAAGGATCGTGGAGGGTTGAGGGGATCGACCGTAGTAGATGGAGGTCGTTGGGTCTAAGGGAAAAGGGAAAGCTGGAATGTGTCTTGGACCCCCTCGAAAAAAACATCACCTTCGTTCCTCGAGACTCTTATGTCCGACCTTTCTTTGTTTGAGAAGCTCCCCTTGGAGGTCTTAAACGAAGGGGTCTTCTCCTCCATGGGAGACTTATACGGCGGGAAGGCAGTGAAGGAGGTGTGGGAGTTGATGAAGGATGCTACACCCTTCAAAATGGCTGCCACCGTATGTGCTTGCCACTTTTTTTTTTTTTGGTTTAATGTTTGCAATTTTTGTCCGATGCTAATAGACTTGTCTCATTTTTTGTGTAGATGGGTGTTTATGGTGCTTACATGGTGAAGTACTATGATAGGCGGCAACACCAATTTAGTCGCCTCTTTGCTTTGTGTGAGGGCGCTCGAACATTGTATAACAATGTACAGGAGGAGTCTCGGGTGGCTAAGCTTGAAAAAGTGTTGAAGAAAGCTTGGTTAGAATAGGGAAAGCTCATTACAAAACGCATAGCCCGTGTTACCGACGCAAAGAAAATAAAGAAACCAGAGGCCGACGTAGCTGAACTAAAGAAGAATATGTATCCACTAGGTGGAACTGGAAAGGAATGATGCCTTCTGTGAGACCGAGAAGGAAAGGGTCGCCACGGAGCTGCAGGCAACCTACAATGCCATGCTACCCGAGAGATATGCTCAGTAGTTTGAGGTAGGATACTGGCAAGGTAATGCGGAGGTTGAACGCATTGCGGAGGAACGCTTGGGGGAAACGCATAATGTCCCTACGGTAGATATACTTGAACCCAATTACATGAGGGAGGTGTAGACTCAGCCAGTGCCTGAGGGTGAAGGAGCATCGATTGCGGAACTAGAAGCAGTTGTCGTTCTGGATCCCTTGGTTGATGCAGACATCTAGCCAGCCCCCTCTTAAATTGCAATGTACCTATCCTCGAGGTTTTGTGCCTGGTGGATAATATTTTGAATGAATAAAATTTTGAACAGATTCTCTTGCTTTCATTTAATATCAACAGTTGATTATTATCTCAACAATTTAAAGTTTAAATTGCTAAGAACGAGTTGCCCGAGGCCTTGGGCATTAGAGGGCTAGTTGCCTTAGGCTAGGAGCCTCTTTTGAGGTTAAGCTACCCTAGGCCTTAGGCCGTTGAGGGTTAGTTGCCTTTAGGCCATGGGCCTCTTTTGAGGCTATGCTGCCCGATGCCTTGGGCCATCGAGGGCTACCTTCCTTAGGTCAAGGGCCTCTTTTGAGGCTATGATGCCAAGGCCTTAGGCCATCAAGGGCTAGTTGCTTTAGGCTAAGGGTCTCTTTTGAGGCTAATTTGCGCGAGGCCTTAGGCCGTCGAGGGCTAGTTACCTTAGGCTAGGGGCCTCTTATGAGGCTATGCTGCTTGAGGCCTTGGGTCGTCGAGGGCTAGGTGCCTTAGGCCAGGGGCCTCTTTTGAGGCTATGTTGCTCGAGGCCTTAGTTTGTTGAGGGCTAGCTGCCTTAGGCCATGTGCCTCTTTTGAGGCTATATTACTGAAACCCAGGTCGTCGGGGCTAAGTTGTAGGTTAGGGGCCTTTTGAGCTATCTTTGCACTGGGGCCTTGGGCCGTCGAGGGAGCTGGCGCCTAAAGACCGGGCCTTTCAAATGGATTTTGGCATCTGAAAGGTGGGAAAAATGTCTGATCTTTATTCAAGTCTCCCGGGTTGACCGATGTCCGGTCTTGATAAACAATGTAAAGGACGACATTACTAGAAATAATTCTTTAAATAGGCTGAGTTACAGGGATGGGGCTCTGTCTTTCTACACAGAGACTGTAATCTGTAAGCGCCCTTCGATCCATCATCGATGACTGTAAAAGAGCCTTCCTAATTCGACTTAAGTTTTCTTTCGTCAAAGGTTCGATAGAGCACTAAGTCACCCCTCTTGAAGGGTTTGGGTTTGACTAGTTTTTCCCCTTTATGTGCTGCTTGGTGGTGGTATTCGACCATTCGAATGATAGCCTTATCTATCTTTTCTTCCAACTCATCCAACACAAGGGTGAGCTCGGTAGTATCGCCTGTGCGGAGAATGTCTAGTCCAAATTCTACTGGATCAGTGCTTCATCTCTGAAGGCTAGGGCATAAGGAGTTTCTCTAATGGGTTGCCTTGGTGTTGTATGGTAGGCCTACAGAGCGATTGGAAGCTTGTCGATCTACTTGCCTTTAGCCGACGTTAATATTTTCTTTAGGTAGCTGAGCAATGTTTTGTTCGTAACTTTAGCTTGGCCATTTAACTGGGGGTATCTAGGAGTGGAGTAGACTTTTTTGATTCCAAATTCTGAACAAAATTACTGAAACGACTTACTGATGAACTATGGCTCGTTGTTCAAAACAATAGCATGCGGGACTCCGAACCGGCATGTGATGTTTTGTTGAACAAACTAGTTTAAGTGGCAAGCCTTAATCTGTGGGTAGGTCTCGGCTCCCGCCCATTTTGTAAAATAATCTATAGTAATGAGAAGGACTTCCTTTGCCTATGGCTTGAGGCAGTGGGCCCACAATAGTGATCCCCCACATATAGAAAGGCCATGGGTTGGATATCGAGTGTAGTTCCATGGTAGGAGCATGAATAACATTACCGAATTTTTGACATATATCATAACTCTTGACGAAATGTTCGGATTCATGTTTCATTGTTGGCCATTAAAAGCCTTATGTCATAATTTTGTGGCATAACGACCGCCAATGTGAGTATCGCAGATGCCTTTGAGTATTTGCTTGATAATGTGCTTGGTCTCCTTAGGTGGCATGCATCTTTGGTACGGGCCTAAAAATGACTTGCGGTATAGAACATCATTTATTAAGGCATACTTGGCTTCTCGGGCTTTCGTTTTGGTAGCGGTTTTTCTGTCCTTGGGCAGAACCTCATTTTTTCAAATAGTTAGCTATGGGAATCATCCAAGAATTGCAAGTTCAGGTTTCAGCTACAAGGGCCACCTCTTCGGAAATTAAAGAGTGTGTCAAGACATTCAGTTCTACATGGCAGGGATATAAGGCATTGGAGGCTAAATTTGTGAGGTCATCGACCATTTTATTTTTTGATCTCGGGACTTAGGTGACTACGAAATTTGCAAATTAATCAACTAGTGAACACGTGAGAGCCAGATATTGAGCCATTATCTCATTCTTTGCTTCATATTCACCCCGAATCTAGGACGCCACCAATTGTGAATCACATCGAAGCTCTAAGCATGTGACAGAGAGTGCCCTCGCACTCGAAGACCGAGTAAGACAACCTCGTATTCATCTTCATTATTTGAAATAAAAAATGAAAACTTAACTGCATGGGTAATGGGCAAGCCCTTTGGAGACTATAACACCATACCCGCTTCTCCTCCAATCGCTTTCAGGAACCATCAATCTCTACTACCCACAACGGTTCCTTTGATGCTATCCTTGGACACATATAATAGTTCAACCATGAAACCAGCAAGCACCTAACCCTCGATAGGGGACTTCGTGTGATACAAGATGTTGAATTTGCTTAGCTCGATAACTCACTTCAAGAGTCTTCATGATACATTAGGTTTGTGGAGTATGGTTCTGATCACGTAACCAGTTAGGATGACTATCGTATGAGCTTGAAAGTATGGGCGTAGCTTTTAACTGCCACTCTTAGGGCCAAAGTGATTCGCTCGAATGTTGTGTAGTGGGTTTCGACATCTGTCAACATTTTGCTTACAGAGCATACATGCATCCGTCTTCCTTCTTCGTCCGATTTTACTAAGGCTACGCTTACTACTACTGCTAAACCTGCAAAGTAAAAATAGAGCTCCTCCTCTTTAACGGACTGGGATAAAACCAGGAGGGAGGCGAGGTAATCTTTGATAACTTGGAAGGCCCTGTCACACTCTGAATCCCAATACCCTGATGAAGTGCCCTTTAGAGCTTTGAAGAAAGGCCAGAGACGATCTGAGCACCTTGAGATGAACCTGTTTAGTGTTGCTAATTTTCCTGTCAGGGCTTGTATTTGCTTCCTAGTTTGACGGGGTTGCATTTAGAGAATGGATTTGGACTGTTCGGGCATCATTTTGATTCCCATCTTATTTACTAGAAAGCCTAAGAACTTCTTGGATTTGACCCCGAAGGTGCATTTTTCAGAATTCAAACGCAAATAGTGAGACCTCATTTTCTGAAAGGCTTCTCACAGGTGAGCTAGGTGATCTCAACGAGACTCTAATTTGACAAGCATATCATTTATATATACTCCTATCATTTTTCCCAACAAAGGCTCGAACATATAAGACATCATGCTTTAATAAGTTGCCTTGACATTCTTAAGGTTGAATGGCTTGATATTATTGCAGTACATATTTGTTGGTATTATGAAGGCTGTGTTTTTCGAATCAGGAGGAAACATGTGAATCTGATTGTAACCGAGTAGGCATCTAGAAAAGACAATAGGTCGTGCCCTATGGTGGCGTCCACTATTTAGTCAATTCGAGGAAGGGGGAATGTATCTTTTGGGTAGGCGTCATTAAGATCGGAGTAATCAACACAAATGCGCCATTTTCCATTCTTTTTGAGGGATAACTACGACATTGGCCATCTACTCGGGGTACTGAATTTCTCGGATGAAACCTGTCGCCAGGAGTCTATTGACTTCTTCCTTAATTACTTCACAGTGTTGGGAATGAAATCGCATTAACTTCTATTGTATCTGCTTGCGTCCTATTTGCAGATTGAGTTGGTGCTGTGCTATAGTGGGGGACATACCAGACATATCATTATGTGACTAGACAAATATATCGGAATGCTCTTTCAAGAGTGATATAAAGGCGTTAACTTCTTCTTGAGAAAGGGAGATTATGAGACTTACTTGTTTAGGTTGGCTATGTAAGACCCGAGAAATTCCAATTTCTGGAAAAAGGGCAAAATCGTAATTTCGGTCAAAAATCCGAAATTTATTCTCTAGATCTCGGATGATGAAATGAATTTCATCGTTGGAATCATCTCGCAAAATCTAGCCAGTACATGTGGGAATTTAGTGGTCAGAGACGTTCAGGAGTTGGCACGTTTTCGAGGCATCCGTTGGTCTTGATAAAACAATTTCGATGCGACAAGAATCACATATCTGTACTCATGTGCCATAGTGGCATGGAGTAGAAAATGATGAAAATGGACGACCGAGATAGTGTAAGAATATATTGGGAAAAGAAGGGACAAAATGATCATTTTGGAATTTGATTAAATGATAATGAGACAAAACACTCCAATGGTGTAGTCTCTTACAAATGGAAAAGAGGGCTTGTGAAGGGAAAGGGGGGACTTACGGTGGAGTTGCGATTGTTTTTTAGAGGAACATCCGACTTCTCTCTAAAATGAGGCGATCAATCGTCGGGAAGTCTTCGAGGAGCAAGAAGGAAAGCGTTCTCACGAGGAACAGCGATGTGGGCCGCAGATTTCTTGGAGTTTTGACAAACTAGTGAGGTAGGGGTTTCTCACTACTTGATTTACACTTTGTTTAAGTGTATTTATGATGCTTGAGTTGTTTGAGGCCTTGAACGGCCATTTGATCAGTCCCAAAACTTGGGACCAAATTATTGAAAATTTTAGAAACCAGATGGTGGCCAGGTGAAGTTGTCACGAGTACATTGGGTTGGTCATGGTGAAATGTGTTCTTTAGATTGTATTGTGATGTGTGTGAGGTCGGAAATGGCCATGAAATTCGGGTTCCCAAAGTGAACCGATGAATTGATGAGTGAATGGGAATAGTAAACCCGAGGGTTTTACTGTTCATAGGAATAGTGACACGAAAATAAACTTTTGTGGTGAACCGTGTTTGGTCGAGTAATTCAATTTGAATTGCTCGTGTTTGATCATTAGCCCAAGTGAGCTAATTTTTGGTGTGATGGAATGTGTAATTACATAACATGTTTGTGTGATTTGAGTATGTAAATATATGCATGATTATATATTTGCATGTGTTATAGAATTATGTGGAATTGGCATCGTGCATTCCATATGCCTTTGGGCGCCCTAGAGGCAATGGAGTGAGTGCATGGGGGTGATTCTCGAGAGAATAGTTTCTGAGGGTTGACTAAATAATAGTATCGGAGGGTAGTCCATATAAAATATCAATTGTCGAATTGACCAATTGATATACATCGGAGATAGTCCTTAAATATAACATCGGAGGCAGTCCACTACTTATCGAAGGGTAGTCCACAAATATATGAAAATATCTTTGTTAAAAAAATAATGTTTCTCATCTGAGGCTTAGGCAAGTGTGGGGAGTCGGTGAGGACTCGGGGTGAGTTGTCATAGTAGACATTAGTAGGATCATGCATTTGCTTGAATGTGTGTGACACTGGAGCATTGCATATGTCTTACCAGATTTCCACGGGTGAGATTTATATTCAACTATTTCTACTTGATTTTTCACAACTTCGTCTAAACTCCACTTGGGTAATCAGGAACATAAATAAAACACTACTCGGGTCTCCCGAACATACACACATATGGAGATGCGAGTTAATTCCTCCAATGTACCCAAAACTATCACCACACTTGATCAAAATAACATTTACACAAAGTTCCAAAACTAGGTAGCTACACAAACCAAATATACAATGATCCACAAAAGATACAATCGAATATACGGTGTGAATATCCACATAACATAAATATTAAATGAAATGTATCTTTCAATGGCAAGCTGTTGGGATTGGCGTACAAACTTCCATCCTCAAAAACCATGCGAGGTCCAGACTTTCATGTCACGACGGGTCGTGCATCTAAGGTGGAGAAAATAATGGGAATTGAGTTAAAACAGCTTCATTAGTGAATCCCATAACAAGCCATGCTCATAAAAACAGAACACAATTGCCACATAATTCAAAATATCTCAAAACATGAGCATTTTACAAATAATAGGTTGATGATGGAAACACATGAATGCAATACT